>JAWZYV010011204.1:0-25384 GCA_038373885.1 Cheiracanthium punctorium
CGAATCATAATAGATGAGTATGAATGCTTGAAATTTGAAGCTCAAAGAATTATCTATCATAGTCATCAGTTGCAGTAACTATCAATCAATCTAACTGCTAAGTAGTGAGTCTTTTAATGAACTGGTTTTGTATTAATAGATCTATTATTGTTTAAATCTGCAATAAAAAATGGTGCATTTTGCAATACAGAGAGTTTTTAAATTGTGCCATTGATAACACAATAAAACGCCTAGTAGGAAAAACATTTAAAATTACTTTTATCTGAAAACTATACTGTTCAGAAATGTCACTGTTCTTTAAAATGGGGTATACAATGTATATCAACAATGTAACTATATAGCAGATGAATTTTAACCCTTTAGAGTGAAATATGATTACAGGATCTCATAAAGGCTAAAAATCTTCTTTGGAGTGAGTAAATCTGTTAACTAGTCACACCAAGTGATATTATCTTCCCTACAATATCATTTTATACGAATTCATTACTTTAAATAAGCCGTCGTCCTGAAAAGCAGTCTAAAAATAAGGGGTAATTAGTATATTTTTAACTTACTTCACTATTGAGGGTTCGCAATTAATATATTAAGAGATTGTTTTTCATTAATTTAAGAAATTTTTTAACCAAAGTACAATGGTGAATCATTTCGCAATTTTATTATCATGTTTAATTAAATTAGTCAATTAAAGGTACTCACAAAAATCTAAGATCAATACAACAGTTTGCTGGATTACTCTCAGACTGCATTTTCTATTATATGTTTATTAATTTTCAAGTGCTAATTTTAATACAATAATTTTTTGTCATCATTTTTAAAGGCAATTTTTTAACCCTCCTCTAATGAACCATTTTCATGGTACTTAACGATCAAAATTGGCATCGGTGAATCTACCAAATATATAATCAATTTTATGTATATTTCTACACATGTATTCTTTTACAATTAGTTAATAAAAAACAACTGGTCAGATTTTTTAAAATGACAATATGGGTAAATTAATCAATTTTTTACCTGAATAATTTCCGTCTCATCTTCATTTCAAAATAACAGTGGAAATCATAAAACAAATGCTATTTTAAGTGCTTGTGAGAAAAAAATCCAGAAGATGTGCTTCATAAAATTAGTTCCGTAAAAATACTGTGAAGAAGCACGAAGAAGCACGCAATGTACTATCTAAGTAAAATGAAAGTAATTACTATGATTGTAATATTAAAAAATAAACAAACTGAATCAAGAATAACGTAGTAAAATTTAATAAGAAAACTATAAGATAAGAGCATTTAAGGCAACAACATTTTTTTTAAAACATCACAGTAACATTCAATAACTTTTTGCTTTTTTAATGAGTGCTACTGTAATGATTGAATTTAAAAAGAAGCAGGTGCATTGCTATCTAAATAACGAAAATAATCAATATCATTATAGAATTGAAATCTAATCAAAATTAATGACTAAAAGTCGAGAAAATTGTCATAAGGGAAAAACTCCACTTTCAGCAAAAACTTTTGTTCTTACACACCACAGTATGTCTTTTTTTTAAATAATTGTTTACAACTGAATAATCAATGTGATTGTAAAATTTAGATATTAACTACCTCAAGCAAGAGAAATGTGAAAAAATTTCATACGAAAAATGCAAACTATAAATCCCTTTATAGGAATATTTTTCTGTATACATTATAGTAATAGTGAATATTTGGTTCTTTTTAAGTTCTTAAATGCTTTATAACAAATGGGAAAACTAAAATTAATTGAATAATCAATTAAAATCATTAATTGAAATATATTTTATAATTAACTGAATTTTCAAGGTTACTCAACAAAATGTATTGAACTTCTTAATTTCATTAAAATGTTAAACCTTACTCTTTTCAGAAAGCCTTAAGCCTATCTCAGGATATACTTTAAATTGCAAATACTTTTAAACATTGTGTCATGCAGAAAAATATATTACTATTACAAAGAGAAATAAAAATGCAATATTTTAAAAGAATCCAATATTAAGTGTTATTAAAGGTAATTTACAGCCTTAAAAGAATCTGAAATTACGAATGAAGTAATTATTCTTGCAAGTAGTGCATAATTATTAAAAATATTTATCACACTTGTTAATTCTGTACATTATGAACTGTACCAATAATTTCATATAAAATCGATGTGTTTTCTCTTCATATAAATAAAAATGTAATTTTAAGGGACAAAATGAGTAGACAATTAAAAATACATAACAGTGAACGATTAAAATTTTCAGTTGAAACAATCATCTATCCTATTCACTGCTTGCAATAAATATTTATACATCTACCTGCTAGCTGAGAATTTTTCAAACAAGTGTCTTTTAAGTTCATATTTCCTTTTTGTTTAAGACTGCAGTAAAAAATGGTTCATATCAGAACTTTTCCAATAGAAAAAGTTTTTAAACACTGTCTATAAAAAACATTAAAATTAGTTTTACGTAAAACTTAAGCAGCTCATTAATGTAGTTATTCTTTAGATGGCATAAACTATATGTATCAAAAATAAAATATGCATCAGCATTCTGATAAACTTTAGAATGATTTCTGATTATAGTATCTAAAAAAGTCAAAAATTATTTCCAGTGTTAATATTTCTGTTATATATAACATAATTTTGAAAAATAAATTTTATCAAAAAATAATTTCTTAATAACCTTTTAAATGACATTTTTTTAAAACTTGAATGATTTACATAGCACTTGATCTGATTGTATGTATTTCTATGTTTTTACACATCCTATTTTTTGTAATCTGTCAACAAAGCAAAAAGTATCAATTTTTCAAGAAAGCCTATACCTGAGTTAGGATTAAATTAATGAAATTTGCGTCTGGACAATCTATTATCAACTTTATTTTAAATAAAACATTTTATGATTAAAAATTATTCAATTTTATCTTTTTGACAGAAATAAAAATCCAGAAGAGTTGCTTAATAAAATGAATCTGTCTCAAAACTTATGTGAATTGATTTAAAAGAATCAGAAGCAGCACTATTTTAATAACAAGTGCTAATCAATCTGATTCTGAATAAAAAAATGTAGAATATTTTCACATGAAATACATAAAATATATCAATTTTAGCAACAACATTCCGTTTTACATATCATAAACACATTCAATAATTGCTCTTGTTTTTTAAAAGAGTCCTTAAAACTTTATACGAAATGTCAAAACTAAAAATTATGCTGCAGGAAATTTATTAATTTCAGCAATATTTTTCAATAGAATGTATATACATACCTAATAAATGTAAATACAAACATCATTACAAATTTTATCCCTTAGTGGATAGCAACCTGTTCACACTAACCTAATCCTTCCTTCAATAGAAGCATACACATTTTCATGTCTACAACGACACTCTTAAAATAACCTACAAGAATCAATGTAACAGTTTTAGAAAAAAAAATAGTTTAAAATATCATAACCTCAGTATATACTTTGAAAAAAAAAACATATAAATTGGAATTCTTTAGCTTAAATACATTCTCTCATAAATTATTTTTTTATATTACACAGAAAATTTTAATAAATTTCGTAATTCCATTAATATGTTCATTATTACTGTGTTCAGAAAACCTTAAATACTGTAAACCCTAAAATGTTCTTTGAATTCCAAATATAATTCTTTAAATTACATAACATTGTTAAACATTGTGACATACTCTAAGAATTATTACAACGAAAAAAACCTTTAAAATGCAATATTTTAAAACAATCTAAGGTTCAGGAGTATTAGGGATACTTTAGAGGCTGAAAAGATACTGAAAATATTAACGAAATAATTATTACTACAAAAGGCAAAGAAAACTTTCAATTGTCTAATAGAAGATTTACTTCTAAAGCAGTTAAAAATAATTATTTATCAAACGTTTATTCAGTAAATTATAGAATGTATCAATAATTTCATAAAATAATCGGTATGGATTTCTATTCCTGTATATAAAATAGAGCTTTGAAATAAAGTAGCATTAACTTTATTTCATTAACTTCATTAGTAATAATTATTTCGTTAATATTGATTCGATATATCTCGAGCTGACTTTGAGAAATAAAAGACGACTAATAATAGATAACCATTAGAGTGGAGTGAAAAAATGAAAGTTGAAATTTTGTGTTGGAATACCCGCCAAAAATTGCGTATTTGTAAAAACAATACGAGTGTAAAATATTATCAAATTTCAATAACTCCTTGGGCTCTCTACCGAGACTCCTTTTTTTCAAAAAAATTGTAAAAATCCTACTTTTTTATTTAAACAGAAAATTAATAATGCGTTTATTGTTTTATTACATGCTTATAATATTTTTTGTATTAATATTTTAAAGTTTCATTAATTAAATAACTTGCATTCGCTGTAATCATTATTCAAAAATAAAAATATTAGTACGCAATAACACAGCATTACGGAATATAAGTATGAGATAAATAAATTATGATTGATTTCTTTTCAAAACAGATGGCACTAATGATCCGTTATCATCGGTGAGTTCAGTTATCAGGTGGTTTTATTATTCAAGAGGTTGTTATAGTTTACATGTTGACACAAAAAAGTCGTACTATTTCGCATACGTTTCGATGAATATAGCGAAGAAATATATTTGAAGAATACACCTGAGTACTTGTGATAGCAATAGGTATTAATTTTTGAAAATTTTGCTTCACAATATTAGTTGAGTATTTTTTTTATACATAGTTTGCAATAATGGCTGCCGGTGGCACTGTGAGTGGACGATCTGTTTCTAGAAGTACAGTTGAATGTCCCATTTTCGGCGCCCCATTAGAACTTAAAAATAATGTTTTGCCAACTATAGAAGATACTATAAAAGGTTATTTGTATCTTAGGCATGAATTAAGACGTGAAAGATCCGGTCAATCGGCTGCTAGGGATGACTACATAAGAGCAAAAATCAACTCCCGAAACACCATGTCATCGTTTGAAATGAAAAAAAAAAATTCAAGTGGTTTAATAATAGAATGATGTTTGTTCATTTGATTATAATTGACTATTAAGGTTATATTAAAATGATGCAGTTACTGTTTATCTGTGTATTAATAACTAGTAGATGCATGTCTGGCTCTTCATTATACGGTTTCTTAGTATATTCCTTAGTAAATAATTTTCCTGTTCTAATTTGACTTTAAATCGTGCATTCATAAGTATTATAAAAAATGATATAAACATACTGTATAACATCACCCGGTAGAGGGCGGAAGATATCTTTTGAATGGGTCCAAATTTTACACTTACATTGAGGGTTATAAGTGGCAAATTTTTAACCCTATTCCATTAGTTGCTCACAAAAAAAAAATTTTTCGCCCAATTTCGCTCCACCCTAATAACCATGAATTATTAAAACTTGAAGCTCAAAGTCATCAGTTCCAGCAAATATTTAAACATCTAACTGCAAAGCTGCGATTGTTTTAATTGATCATATTTAAATTATTAGATCTATTACTTTTTAAGGCTGCAATAAAAATGGTGCATCTAAGAAGATTTTACAATACAAAAAGTTTTAAAGTAAATTGTGCCACAAATGATTAAATCACTCACTATGAAAATATTATAATTACTTTTATCTGAAAAATTTTACAGTTCAGAAATGTAGATATCCGTTAAGTGCAATAAAGAATATCAAGGACATACATATGTAGCAAGAATGTAAATATGTATGAGAAGGCTGGTAGCCTTTAGAATGAATGCTGGCTGATTATAGAATCTGGGAAAGGCTAAAAGTTTTCCTTGGAGTGAGTACGGATGTAAACTAGTGGAACCGAATTGGTATCACTCTTCCATATAAGGTTATTTTATGGGAATTGATCACTTTCAATAAGCTATGATATTGAATACCAGCAAAAAATATGGGGCTGGAATTAGTATATTTTTAACCTACTTCGCGATTGTGGGACATTACAGTGGAATAACTTTTTAAAGAGGATTTCATTCTTTACGTTAATTGAAGGAATAATCTTTTAACCCAATGAGAATCGTGGAACATTTTAACCTTTCAATTCTAAAATTTGATTAAATCAGCCAATTAAATGTAGTCTCAAAAAAGCTTAGATCATTTAAAAGTTAACTGAATTAATCTGTGACTGCATTTTCTATTTTATATATATATATATTAATTTTGAAATATAATTTTTATCAAGAAAATATATTTGTATCATTTTTAAAGGCAATTTTTAAAACACTGGTCTGAATAATGATTTGCATGATACTTGATCTGATCAAAATTTATATCCATGGATTTTAAAAATACATAATCATATTTAAACATTTTTCTACAGATGTATTTTTTTTTATATCTTGTACCTAGATGCATCATTACTGCAAAATAAAAGTTATATTAATAAAACTAATTAAATTTCAAGTATCTGACAGAAAAAAAAAATCCAAAAGAGCTATTTTTAAATAATTAATTTTACTCAAAACTTACATGAGTTATTTTCGAAAAAGGAGCTATACAATCAAAATCTCATGAAAATAATTAATATTATTAGAAAGGGTAAATATAAACAAAATAACAGACATGTAGATAATTTTCATAAGAATACTATGAAGTATGACCATGTTTAGAAACAACATTCGTTTATTATATCACAGTAAAATTCAAAACGTGTTTTTGAATTTTCATTAATAAGTGCTTAAAACTTTATAACACATATCAAACCAAAATATCTCTTATAGGTAAATTTTTAATTTTAGGTATATTTTCCTATCAAAAATATATAAATAGTATATACATAACACTTAGGGATGTATATGAAATACAAATTTCATGACAAATGTTACCTCTTACGGGAAAATATCTTTTCAAACTTGGCTAATCTTTCAATGAGTAGAAGCATACTCTACAACAACACTCTATCACTATCCTAAAAGAGTCAATGTAAAACATTTTAGAAAAAAAAATATCTTAAAATATCTTAGCCACTGTGTTTTCTATGAAAAAAAAACTCATATAGTTTAGAATTCATTTACTGAAATACATCCTCTCTTAAATTAAATTTTCAATGTTACACAGAACAATTAGTTGAACTTCTTATTTTCATTAGTATGTCTAATCGTATTCTGTTAAGAAACCATACGCATATCCTTAGATTTACTTTAAATTACATGTATTTATAAACATTGTGTCATGTGTGGATTAATTATCGGTATTACAAAACTAATTTAAAATTCTACAAAACTAATTTAAAATAATAATTATGTTCAGGATTATTAAAGATAATTTATATATCTAAGTGTCCGGAAACCAGCTGGCATTTTTGATGACCAATAACAAAACTGGGTTTTATCATATCTATTACGAGGTAAGCACTAACTTTCTTATTTATTAGAAATACAATATTTACAGAAATATGATTAAGTTGACTGAACAGAGTATGTTTTTAGATGTCAATTGCACTTATTTAGTTTATGTTTCTCGGCAAGTTCCAGTTTTATGAACTAAAGTGGGCAGCCATACTGCCGAGTAAAATGATCCACCGACTAAAGAAACTCCAGTGCCGGGCCCTAGTCATCATGACAGCCCTTCAGACGTTCTCAAAATGCATGAATCCCCATTAAATAATTTAATTCATTTCTTTGTTTATTGTTGGCCACAATTTTTGTGGGCCAAGTAGATGCAAAAGTGTTAGTAGATGCAAAGTTTTAGTAGATGCAAAATGAAAATTTTTGCATTTACTAACAAAAACCCCTTAACTAATCCTTCATCCAATAAAAACATACACAGTTTCGTAACTACAACCACTCTTTGAAACACCTACAAGAGTCAATATAAAATTTTTGTAAAGAATAGTTTAAAATATCTAAACCATTTTATTTTCAATGAAAAAAAAGCTTTATAATCTACAATTCATTAATTGAATTTTATGCTCTCATAAATTGAATTTTTAATGTTACATAGAAAAATTAATTAAATTTCTTGATTTCATTAAAATGTTAAATCTTATTGTGTTCAGAAAATCTTCAACATATCTTAGCATATACTTTAAATTGGAAGTATTTTTAGAAGTTGTCATAAAGGAAGAATTATATCTACTACACAAACAATTTAAAATGGAATAATTTAAAACAAACATCAGGGTTCTCAATTTCTGAAACTAACTTTCCAGTCTTTTAACGTTGTCCATGCCTGTCTTTCCCCCCCCCCCCCTTTACTATTATTACAGCGAATGTCTAACTATTTAGTTTGCATTTGATTAAGGGGACACTATAAAAAGATTCATTTATGGTTAAATCTAACTTTATCTACTACCAAAAACACTGATGCAACACGTAGTACTGGCTTTTTTTTAAAGACACATACAATAACAGATTACACCAGATCCTGACAAAATTTGTTCAGTTAGTGACTTTTACCCTGCAAAGCAATTTTTTTAGTAGCACCCAAACACTCCACAAAAAGGAAAAATCATTCTGTGTCATCCATTGTTGCACACCTTTATCTGGTAAGGTACACACCTAATCTAAAATATTAGCAGATATTAGCAGATATGATGCTATCTAAATACTAATTCCTGCAGACATTTGTCTTCATATATAAAAATAAATCAAAGACTAGTGAGCGTCGCTAGTGAGGATCAACAATGCAATTAGCTGAGGATCAATAATGCAATTAGAGAATTTCATTTCTTTTCATCAATAATGTATGAAATAAGTAGAACCATGAAACATCTTGAAAATTTTATTATAATATTTAATTAGATTAGCCAATGAAATATACTCCAGAAAAGGCTTAGATGAAGATCCAAAGACTTAGATACTGCATTTTCTATTTTATATACGTTCATTTTGAATTATTAATCATAATAAAAATGTTTTTTTCTGAAATCGTTTACAAAGGAATTTTTTAAACCTTGCTCTAATGAATGATTTGCGTAGTTCTGCAACGGAAAGAACAAAATTTGTACAAATTCACCTTACAAACACATCCTCAATTTTATATATCAGCAAAGTACCAGTGTTCAGTTGTTTTTTTTATAAGCCAATATGTAAAATATAAGTAAATAAATCAATTTTGTCCCAGACTTTTCCTTCTCATCATTTTCTTAAAATAACTCTTAAAATGGTTAAACAAATTCAATTTTAAGTGTTTCACAGCCGAAACAAATCTAGAAGATCTGCTTAATAAAATGAATTTGATTCAAAACTTATGTGAGTTATTTAAAAGAAGCAGGAGCTGTACTATCTGAATATCATGAAAATAATTAACTTTATTATAAAATGGAAATGTTTTTTTAATAAGTGCTTAAATGCTTTGAATTCTATATCAAAATTAAATTTTTCTTATGGTTAATTTTTTCAATCTCAGGTTATTTTGCAATCAAACATATATATGCATAACTTAGGGATTTAAGTGAATTACAAATTTGATGAAAAATTTGAGCTCTTACTGGACAAAAACCTTTCTAATATGGCAAATCTTTCATCCATTAAAAGCTTACACATCTCCATGACTACTAAAACCACACTCTTGGAATAATCTACACGTATCAATGAAAAATATTTAGTAAAACATAGTATAATTAACCACTACACTTTCGATAAAAATAAATAAGTAAAATTAGAAACATTGCTAATCTTTAACCCAGTAAAACATACACATTTCCATGACTACTAAAACCTCAATCTTAATAACCCACAAGAATCAATGCAAAATTGTTCGTAAAAATTCTTTTTAAATATCTTAATCACTAAACTTTCTATGAAAAATACATAAATAAAATTAGAATTCATTAAATGAAATACATGCTCACAAAAAAATGAATTTTCAATGTTACACATTAAAATTAATTAAACTCCTTAATTTCATTGATGTGTTCAATCTTACTCTGTATAGAAAAACCTTAAACATATCATAGGACATATTTTAAATTAGAAATATTTTTAAACATTGTGGCATACATGAAAAATTTTTACTAATACAAAAACCATTTAAAATACATTACTTTAAAACAGTCTATGATTCAGGGTTATTAGGAATACTTTATAGGCTTAAAAGAACTCCAATAATTATTGCTACAAATGGCAAAGAAAACTAATCGAAGAAAAAATTTTTGGACAACAACCAAGTATACACATTTCCATAACTGCTAAAACTGCACACTTTGAATAACCTATCAGAATCAATGTAAAATAATTAGTAAAAAATAGTTTGAAATATCTTAACCTCTTCACATTATGAAAAAATAAATAAAATTGGAATTCATTAAAAGAAATACATTCTCTCAGAAATTAAATTCACAGTGTTATCCAGCAAAATTAATTATTTTTAATTTCATTAATATGTTTAATCCTACTCTGTTTAGAAAACCTTAAACATATCTTAGTATATACCTTAAAATAGTATATATACATAACTTAGGCATGTAAATGAGATACAAATTTCATGATAAACTTTAGCTCTTACTGTGTAACGACATTCCAAACTTGGCTATTCTTTCATCCAGTAAAAGCATAAGCATTTCCATGGCTACTAAAACTACACTCTTTCAATAACCTATAAGAATAAATGTCATATTTTTACTAAATAATGTTTAATATATCTTAACGAGTACATTTTCTATAGAAAAAAAATTCAATAATAATAATATAATTAGAATTCAGTAATTGAAATCTATTCTCTCATAAATTAAATTCCCTCTCTGTTACACAACAAAATCAATTAAATTCCTTTATTTCATTGATATGTTAAAAACTTTACATCACATATAAAAACTAAAAATCATATTATAGTTAAATTTTTACTTCCACTAATATTTTTCTATCAAACATATGTATGCGTAACTTAGGAGTGTGAATGAAATACAAATTTTAACTTTCCAAGACACAGCAGCCTTTCAAACTTAGCTAAACTTGCATTCTCAGAAGAAGTATACACACTTTAATGACTACATCCACTCTATACATTGATTCTTGTAGGTTATTCAAACCTTTTAGAAAAGAATAGTTTAAAGTATCTTAATCACTATATTTTCTATGAAAATAGAAACATAGAAATCATAATTCATCAATTGCAATAATTTTTCGCTTAAATTTTCTTAGTTTCACAGCAAAATCAACTAACTCCTTAATTTCAATATAGTTATTTTTAGTTTTATCTCTCAGTTCCCAGTGTTACTTGAGACTAAGTGTGATCGCTGATGAAGACTGGAGATTTTTCGGTCGAAATGACCGTTACAACCCATAAGTATTTCTATGTGTTTTTTTAAACAAAGTTTTTATTTATTTCATCTTTTGACACCAGTATTTTAAGTGTTTATTCTGTATATTTATTCTCACTCTGTTCAGAAAACCCTAAACACATGTTAGGATATACTTTAAATTGCATGTGTTCTTAAACATGGGATCATACAGAAAGAATTATTGCTGCTAAAAAACATTTGAAAGGCAATATTTTAAAGCAATCTAAATTTTAAGGTTATTAATCATACTTTAAAGAACTAAAAGATAAAGGAACTTTTAAAGAAATCATTCTTTCTACAAACGGCAAAAAAAAATTTAACTAATCTAAAATTTACTTTTGAAGTAGTCACAAAAAGTCCTTTATCAAATTCTATAATTCAGTAAATTATAAAATGTACCAATACTTTCATATAAAATCTATATTGATTTCTATTCCTGTAAATAAAGATGCTTTGAAAGTAAAACAGCATTAATAGACTGCATGAGAGAAATTACGGAAAAATAAAAATAGATAGCTATGAATGATTCAAATTTGAAACTTCAAGAATTTTCTCTCCATTCATTAGTGGCAGTAAGTATTTATGCATCTAACTGTTAATCTGCGATAGTTTTAATTGACTGGTTTTTAAATTAATAAATCCATTACTCTGAAATTAGTCTGAAATTTAAAAAAAATGTGCATATAAGAACATTTTGCAAGACAATTTCTTTTTAAGTAAATTGTTCCACTGACAAATGATTAAATCGCCTTGCGTGAAAAATATTTAAAATATCTGAAAACTTTACTGTTCAGAAATGTAGCTCTTCTGTAAATGGGATAATCAGTATATATCAAGAATAAAAACATTTAACAGAAGACTGTTAGCCGTTAGAATGGGTGCTTTCACAATATCTGAAAGAGGCTAAAAGTCTTTCTTGAAGTGAGTAAGGCTTTTAACTATTGAAACCAAATGATAGTCTCTCCCATATAAGGATTTTATGCGAATTCTTTGCTTTAATAATATTAGGTTGTAACGAAAGTTTCTTGCCACCGGAAACTTCGTCAGCACACAGTTCTCGTTGGCGTATTTGCTCATATTTTGTCAAACGATTTTTGGCATTTGAAAGAAAGAGGTTTACTTTATAACACTGTGTTGTGAAATCTGTAAAAAATATAGTTATCATTAAGTATAAGGTGTCTCAAATAGAACTATCACTCTAGAAGATTAGAACCATCATTTACTTCCAGTTGTGTTGCAAAAAGTCAGCTACATAATATCAACGAATTATGAGTACAGCTTTAAGTACTATTTTTGTATCATGTGACACAGTGCAGGTTTGGTACCGAAAGTTCAAAAAAAGTTATCTTAGGAGTTAGAAGTTAATATTTCAGGCACATATGGCGGAAAACTTTCGTTACAACCTGATACTTATATTTTTAATTTTAAGTTTATTTTGCAATCAAACATGTATATACATAACTTAGGGATATAAATGAATACAAATTTCATGATAAATTTTAGCTATTACCGGACAAACTTTCGAACTTGGCTAATCTTTCATCCAGTAAAAGCATGCACCTTTCCATGACTACTAAAACCACTCTGAATAACCTAAAAGAATCAACGTAAAATTTTTAGTAAAGGATAGTTTGAAATATCACTTTCTACGAAAAAATAAATCATTAAAATTTGAATTCTTTAATTAAAATACATTCTCTCATAAATTTTATTAACAATGTCACACAGCAAAATTAAACTTCTTAATTTCATTAACATTTTTATAATATTACCATGTTCAGAAAACCCTTAACAAAACTTAGGATATTGTTTAAATTACATATATTTTTAAGCATTGTTTAATACAGGAAGAATTATTACTACTTTAAAAACCATTTGCATCGCAATGTTTTAAAACAATCTAATTTCAGAGTTATTAAGGACCCTGAAACTATTTACGAAAACATTATTGTTAGAAATGGAAAAAAAATCTCTAAATACTCTCATAATAAATTTACTATTAATGCAGGTACAAAAAAAAAATTATTAAAATCTTTAATTCTGTAAATTATAAAAGGTACCAATAATTGCGTATAAGAGATAAACGGATTTCTGTTTCTGCAAATAAGAGAGCTTTCCTAGCCATCGGTTGCAGCAAATATATATAGATTTACCTGCTAAGCTGGAGAGTTTTTATTAACTGGTTTTTAAGTTAATAAATCTATTATTTCTTCAGTATGCAATAAAAGAATTTGAATATAAGAACGTTTTGCAATGCTGGAACATTTAAAGTAAATTGTTCCATTGACAAACTATTAGAACATTTAGCATGAAAAACGTTTACTTTTATCTGAAAACTTCACTGTTCAGAAAACTAGCTATTCTTTAAAAATAATTATGGGATAATCAATATGCACCACGAATGGAAATATGTAGCTGAAGACGGTTAGATTTTTGAATGAATGCTGGTGATAGTATCTAAAAAAGGCTAGAAAACTTCCATGAAGTTAGTAATATGTTCCTTGAAGTGAGTAACCATTAGTTAGTGAAACCAAGTAGTATTATCGTTCATATAAGGTTTTTTATGTGCATTTATTTTAGATGTGCTTTCATTCTGAATTACAAGGTAATTATAAGGGAGTTAGTTAAGGCATTTTTAACTTACTTCACTAGAGAGGAACATTACATTGCAATTAATATTTTAAGAGACTTTCATGATTTTTCATTAATGGAAGAAATAATCTTTTTACCAAAGTAGAATCGTGAAACATTTTAAGAATTATGTTACAATGTTTCATTAAATTAGCCAATTAAAGGTAGTTAGCTGCATTAATCTGTGACTGCATTTTCTATTTTATATATGTTAATTTTTAATTATTAATTTTAATTAAAAAATCTTTTTGAAATCTTTTTAAGAGCAATTTTTTCAAACCTTGCTTTTTGACTGAATGATTTGCATGGTACTTGATCTGAATGATCAAATCTTGTATCCATGGATCTTAGAAGCACATAATCAATTTTACATATGTTTGTACACATGCATTTTCTTACAATCTATCAACAAAGCATCACTGAGCAGTTTTTTTTAAAAAAGCTATTATATAAAATATGTGTAAATGAATCAATTTTTTACGTAGAAAATTCCTTCTCATTTTTATTTTAAAATATCAGCTAAAATTATAAAACAAATTAAATTTTGAGTGTTTAACAGAAAACAAATGACAGAATAGCTGCTAAAAACATTGAATTTGAGTCAAAACTTGCACTTCATTTCGAAGAAGCTTTGCACTTCATTTCAAACTTGTGTGACTCATTTCGAAGAAGCAGGAGCTGTAATATTTAAATAACATGAAAATAATTAATTTTATTGTAAAATGGAAATATAAACAGACTCAGTGAACAGAAATCTGATAAAATTTCATTAGAAAACTTTAAAATAATTTCATTTCATTAACAATAATTATTTATACACATCAAAGAAAGACTCAATACTATTTTTCAATACGTGCTTAAAATTTCTCTTATAGTTAAATTTTGAATTTCACCAATATTTTCCAATTAAATATATCTATATATAACTTAGGGATGTAAATGAAATAGAAATTTCAAGACAAATATTAGTTCTGACTAGACAGTAACCTTTCAAACCGTGCTATCCTTTCATTCAATAAAAGCATATACATTTTCATTTCTACAACTAAATTCTTTGAAAAGCAGGAATGTAATTTTTTAAAATTGTTTAATGTTTCTTAACCACTATATTTTCTATGAAAAAATTAGTATAAATTAGAATTCAGTAATTGAAACTTGTTCTCTCATAAATTAAAATTTTAATGTAATACAGCAAAATTAATTAATCTCCTTAATTCCACTGATATGTTTAATCTTACTCTTCTCAGAAAGGTTTAAACATATCTTAGGAGATGTACTCTCAATTGCATGTACTTTTACGTGTTGTGCGGTACTGAAAGAATTATTAGTACTACAACAACCATTTAAAATGAAATATTTTAAAACTATCTAATGTTCAGTGTTATCAAGCGTACTTTATAGGCTTAAAAGATACTGAAACTCTTAACTCATCAATTATTTCTACAAACGGTGAAGAAAACCTTTATTTTTTTCATTCTTAGTAAGAAAAAAATTAATTTCTTAATAACTACATTTTCTATGTGAAAAAACAAATTTAAATTAGAATTCATTAATTATATATTAAAAATCTATTTTCTCATAATATGAATTTTCAATATTACAAAGCAAAATTAATTAATTTCATTAAAATAATCAGTATCATTCTTTTCAGAAAAACTTAAATAAATATTAGTATGTACTTTAATTTACAAAGGTTCTTAAAAATTGTGTCATAAAACAAGAAAATTACTACAAAAAAAATTGAAATACAATATTTTAAACAATCTACGATTCGGGGTTATTAAAAGTACTTCAGCTTAAAAGGAACAAGTTTCTAATTAAATGTTTATTGCTGCAAGTAGCAAACAAAATTTTAGAAATCTACAGTGGTATTTACATTTTTGGAAGTTAAAGCAACATATTTGTTGAGCACTTCTGTTAATTATAAAATGTATCAACAATTTTTTTTCAATCTATATGGTTTTCTGTTCCTATAAATAAAAATTTTGAAAAGAAAATTAGATCAGCATTATCAGCATTAAAGGACAAAATGTGTATGAAAACAGACAAATAAATATACCTAAGTAGGAATAATTAAAATTTGCAGCTCAAAGAATTATCTATCTTATTCAACGCTTGCAACAAATATTTATACATAAATCTGCTAAGCTATGAATCTTTTAATCAACTGATTTTTAAATTAATAAATATATTATTGTTTAAGTCTGCAATAAAAATTGATGCATGTAAAAGCATTTTCCAATATATAAAATTAAGTAATTAGAGATACTGATAAATAATTAAATCACTTTATATGAAAAACATAAAAATTAATTTTATCTGAGCCTATACAGTAGCCTATACAGTTCACCAATGTAGTTATTCTTTAAATGGCATAAGAAATGTCTATCAAGAATCAAATTTATAACAGAAGACTGTTAGCCCTTAGAAAGACTACTAGTTACTGTACCTGAAAAAGGCTGAAATTATTTTCAGCCTTCTGTATTTCAATTTTATATATGTTAATTTGCATCGTACTTGATCTGAAAGATCAATATTTGTACCCATGCATCTAATAAATTGCACATGTTTCCAGATATGTAATTTTTTTAATTTGCCATCAAAGCAGCACTAATAAAGTTCTCAAGAAAGCAAATATGTGAGTTATGAGTAAATGATATAATTTTATACCTAGAATTTTTTTTATCCTTTTTTTTAAATAACCATTGGAATGATATAAATATATTTATATTTAAGTGTTTGACAGAAATAAAAATTCAGAAGAGCTGCTTAATAAAATGAATTTGAATCAAAAGGTACTAATGTTGATATAAAATAATCTGGAACAGTACTATCTAAATAACATGAAAATGATTAATCTGATTGTAAAATTTTAATATAGACAAACTCAATGAACAAAAATGTTCCAAATGCTCTGAAGAAAAGTTTAGAATGAGTATCTTTTTAGCATAAACTGATCTTTTTTACACATCTAACAGTCAATTTTTGCATTTGTTTTCTTTAATAAGTGCTTAAAAGCTTTATAATAACTTTCAAAATCAAAATTCGTCTTATAGCTAAATATTTTATTTCAGCAATATTTTGCAGTCAAACATATGAAGACATAACTTATAGATGTAAATAATAATTTCATGACAGGTTTAATCTTTTAATTCATAACAATATTTAAAACTTGGTTAATCTTTCATTTAATAATCATGACCACAAAGACACGTTGAAAACCTGCAATGTAAAATTTATAGTAAAAAATAATTTAGAATGTCTTAACCACTGTATTTTCTAAGGGACAAAATCAATTTAAATTAGAATTCATTAATTGAAATAAAATTTTGATAATTAGACTCATTGCACAGCAAAATTAATTAATTTCATTAAAATATTAAATCTTATTCTTTTCAGAAAACCTCAAGCATATGTTACGACATACTTAGTGAGAAATTTTATTTAACAATGTGTCATACAGAAAGAATAATAAATACTACAAAAAAATTAAACGCAACATTTTCATTCAATCTAAGGTTCCACGGTTATTCAGAATACTTTTTAAGATTTTTAAAGGTTTTCAATTGGAATAACCATTTGAATGATTAAAAAATTATTAATTTTAAATGTTAGACAGAACTATATTTTCTTCCAATCTCTAATCAAAGCAATCCACTCATCAGGTTTTTAAAAAAGCTCATATGTAAAATTTGACTAAGTAAATCATTTTTTCACCTAAATATTTCCTTCTAACCTTTATTTCAAAATAACTGTTAAAATGATAATACAAATTCAATTTTATGTGTTTCACATAAAAAAAATCCAGAAGAGCAGTTTAATAAAAGAATTCGACTGAAAACTTATGAGTTTATTTAGAAGAAGCAGGAGCAGTGCTATCTCCAAATAACATGAAAATAGTCAGTCTGATCGTGAAATTTAAATATAAGCAAACTAACTCAAGAGAAACGAAAATAAATTTTATAAGAAAAATATTCACCAACAGTATTTGTTTTTAGTCTTTTTTACATCACTGTAATAGTCAATATTAGTTTTTGATCTTTGAGTGCGGTAAAGCTTTATAACAAATGTCAAAACAAAAATTTACCTTATAGGTAAATTTGCAGTTTCAGAAATATGTTGCAATCAAACATATGTATACATAACTGATGGATGTAAATGACAATTTCGTTGCAAATTTTATCTCTCACCGGATGACAAACTTGGCTAATCATTCTCATACCATATTTCATGATTGCAAACACACCTAAAATGAAAAATGTTTAGTGAAAATTAAGGCTAAAGTATCTCAATCACTATATTTTGTATATAAAAAGAATCATATTAAATTAGAATTCATTAATAAAATATATTTTCTTGTAAATTGTATTTTCAATCTTACAGAGCTGTATTAATTTCATTGAAATATTAAATTTCATTCTTTTCAGAAAACTTTAAACATATATTAGGATATACTTTAAGCTACAAATGTTGTTAAAATATTGTTAGGAAGAAGATGAACTACTGCTACAGGAGTACTTATATTAACTGCAGCAGTAGGATATTAACTACTGCTACAAAAATACTCAATGTTTTAAAACTTTTTAAGCCGAAATGATACTGAATAACCTAAAAGAATCAACGTAAAATTTTTAGTAAAGGATAGTTTGAAATATCACTTTCTACGAAAAAATAAATCATTAAAATTTGAATTCTATAATTAAAATACATTCTCTCATAAATTTTATTAACAATGTCACACAGC
Source organism: Cheiracanthium punctorium (assembly GCA_038373885.1). Lineage (NCBI taxonomy): Eukaryota > Metazoa > Arthropoda > Arachnida > Araneae > Cheiracanthiidae > Cheiracanthium > Cheiracanthium punctorium. The sequence goes on from JAWZYV010011204.1 coordinate 18,584, forward strand.
AAAATTAAACTTCTTAATTTCATTAAAATTTTTATAATATTACCATGTTCAGAAAACCCTTAACATATCTTAGGATATTGTTTAAATTACATATATTTTTAAGGATTGTTTAATACAGGAAGAATTATTACTACTTTAGAAACCATTTGAATCGCAATTTTTTAAAACAATCTAACTTCAGAGTTATTAAGGACCCTGAAACTATTTACGAAAACATTATTGTTAGAAATGGAAAAAAATTCTCTAAATACTCTCATAATAAATTTACTATTAATGCAGGTACAAAAAAAATTATTAAAATCTTTAATTCTGTAAATTATAAAAGGTACCAATAATTGCGTATAAGAGATAAACGGATTTCTGTTACTGCAAATAAGAGAGATTTCCTAGCCATCGGTTGCAGCAAATATATATAGATTTACCTGCTAAGCTGGAGAGTTTTTATTAACTGGTTTTTAAATTAATAAATCTATTATTTCTTCAGTATGAAATAAAAGAATTTGAATATAAGAACGTTTTGCAATGCTGGAACATTTTAAGTAAATTGTTCCATTGACAAACTATTAGAACATTTAGCATGAAAAACGTTTACTTTTATCTGAAAACTTCACTGTCTAGAAAACTAGCTATTCTTTAAAAATAATTATGGGATAATCAATATGTGCCACGAATGGAAATATGTAGCTGAAGACGGTTAGATTTTTGAATGAATGCTGGTGATAGCATCTAAAAAAGGCTATAAATCTTCCATGAAGTGAGTAATATGTTCCTTGAAGTGAGTAACTATTAGTTAGTGAAACCAAGTAGTATTATCGTTCATATAAGGTTTTTTTATGTGCATTTATTTTAGATGTGCTTTCATTCTGAATTACAAGGTAATTATAAGGGAGTTAGTTAAGGCATTTTTAACTTACTTCACTAGAGAGGAACATTACATTGCAATTAATATTTTAAGAGAGTTTCATGATTTTTCATTAATGGAAGAAATAATCTTTTAACCAAAGTAGAATCGTGAAACATTTTAAGAATTATGTTACAATGTTTCATTAAATTAGCCAATTAAAGGTAGTTAGCTGCATTAATCTGTGACTGCATTTTCTATTTTATATATGTTAATTTTTAATTATTATTTTTATTTAAAAAATCTTTTTGAAATCTTTTTAAAAGCAATTTTTTCAAACCTTGCTTTTTGACTGAATGATTTGCATGGTACTTGATCTGAATGATCAAATCTTGTATCCATGGATCTTAGAAGCACATAATCAATTTTACATATGTTTGTACACATGCATTTTCTTACAATCTCTCAACAAAGCATCACTGAGCAGTTTTTTAAAAAAAGCTATTATATAAAATATGTGTAAATGAATCAATTTTTTACGTAGAAAATTCCTTCTCATTTTTATTTTAAAATATCAGCTAAAATTATAAAACAAATTAAATTTTGAGTGTTTAACAGAAAACAAATTACAGAATAGCTGCTAAAAACATTGAATTTGAGTCAAAACTTGCACTTCATTTCGAAGAAGCTTTGCACTTCATTTCAAACTTGTGTGACTCATTTCGAAGAAGCAGGAGCTGTAATATTTAAATAACACGAAAATAATTAATTTTATTGTAAAATGGAAATATAAACAGACTCAGTGAACAGAAATCTGATAAAATTTCATTAGAAAACTTTAAAATAATTTCATTTCATTAACAATAATTATTTATGCACATCAAAGAAAGACTCAATACTATTTTTCAATACGTGCTTAAAATTTCTCTTATAGTTAAATTTTGAATTTCACCAATATTTTCCAATTAAATATATCTATATATAACTTAGGGATGTAAATGAAATAGAAATTTCAAGACAAATATTAGTTCTGACTAGACAGTAACCTTTCAAACCGTGCTATCCTTTCATTCAATAAAAGCATATACATTTTCATGTCTGCAACTAAATTCTTTGAAAAGCAGGAATGTAATTTTTTTAAATTGTTTAATGTTTCTTAACCACTATATTTTCTATGAAAAAATTAGTATAAATTAGAATTCAGTAATTGAAATCTGTTCTCTCATAAATTAAAATTTTAATGTTATACAGCAAAATTAATTAAACTCCTTAATTCCACTGATATGTTTAATCTTACTCTTCTCAGAAAGGTTTAAACATATCTTAGGAGATGTACTCTCAATTGCATGTACTTTTACGTGTTGTGCGGTACTGAAAGAATTATTAGTACTACAACAACCATTTAAAATGAAATATTTTAAAACTATCTAATGTTCAGTGTTATCAAGCGTACTTTATAGGCTTAAAAGATACTGAAACTCTTAACTCAACAATTATTTCTACAAACGGTAAAGAAAACCTTTATTTTTTTCATTCTTAGTAAAAAAAATTAATTTCTTAATAACTACATTTTCTATGTGAAAAAACTAATTTAAATTAGAATTCATTAATTATATATTAAAAAATCTATTTTCTCATAATATGAATTTTCAATATTACAAAGCAAAATTAATTAATTTCATTAAAATAATCAGTATCATTCTTTTCAGAAAAACTTAAATAAATATTAGTATGTACTTTAATTTACAAAGGTTCTTAAAAATTGTGTCATAAAACAAGAAAATTACTACAAAAAAAATTGAAATACAATATTTTAAACAATCTACGATTCGGGGTTATTAAAAGTACTTCAGCTTAAAAGGAACAAGTTTCTAATTAAATGTTTATTGCTGCAAGTAGCAAACAAAATTTTAGAAATCTACAGTGGTATTTACATTTTTGGAAGTTAAAGCAACATATTTGTCGAGCACTTCTGTTAATTATAAAATGTATCAACAATTTTTTTCAATCTATATGGTTTTCTGTTCCTATAAATAAAAATTTTGAAAAGAAAATTAGATCAGCATTATCAGCATTAAAGGACAAAATGTGTATGAAAACAGACAAATAAATATACCTAAGTAGGAATAATTAAAATTTGCAGCTCAAAGAATTATCTATCTTATTCAACGCTTGCAACAAATATTTATACATAAATCTGCTAAGCTATGAATCTTTTAATCAACTGATTTTTAAATTAATAAATATATTATTGTTTAAGTCTGCAATAAAAATTGATGCATGTAAAAGCATTTTCCAATATATAAAATTAAGTAATTAGAGATACTGATAAATAATTAAATCACTTTATATGAAAAACATAAAAATTAATTTTATCTGAGCCTATACAGTAGCCTATACAGTTCACCAATGTAGTTATTCTTTAAATGGCATGAGAAATGTGTATCAAGAATCAAATTTATAACAGAAGACTGTTAGTCCTTAGAAAGACTACTAGTTACTGTACCTGAAAAAGGCTGAAATTATTTTCAGCCCTCTATATTTCAATTTTATATATGTTAATTTGCATCGTACTTGATCTGAAAGATCAATATTTGTACCCATGCATCTAATAAATTGCACATGTTTCCAGATATGTAATTTTTTTAATTTGCCATCAAAGCAGCACTAATAAAGTTCTCAAGAAAGCAAATATGTGAGTTATGAGTAAATGATATAATTTTATACCTAGAAATTTTTTTATCCTTTTTTTTAATAACCATTGGAATGATATAAATATATTTATATTTAAGTGTTTGACAGAAATAAAAATTCAGAAGAGCTGCTTAATAAAATGAATTTGAATCAAAAGGTACTAATGTTGATTTAGAATAACCTGGAACAGTACTATCTAAATAACATGAAAATGATTAATCTGATTGTAAAATTTTAATATAGACAAACTCAATGAACAAAAATGTTCAAAATACTCTGAAGAAAAGTATAGAATGAGTATCTTTTTAGCATAAACTGTTCTTTTCTACACATCTAACAGTCAATTTTTGCATTTGTTTTCTTTAATAAGTGCTTAAAAGCTTTATAATAACTTTCAAAATCAAAATTCATCTTATAGCTAAATATTTTATTTCAGCAATATTTTGCAGTCAAACATATGAAGACATAACTTATAGATGTAAATAATAATTTCATGACAGGTTTAATCTTTTAATTCATAACAATATTTAAAACTTGGTTAATCTTTCATTTAATAATCATGACCACAAAGACACGTTGAATAACCTGCAATGTAAAATTTATAGTAAAAAATAATTTAGAATGTCTTAACCACTGTATTTTCTAAGGGACAAAATCAATTTAAATTAGAATTCATTAATTGAAATAAAATTTTGATAATTAGACTCATTGCACAGCAAAATTAATTAATTTCATTAAAATATTAAATCTTATTCTTTTCAGAAAACCTCAAGCATATGTTACGACATACTTAGTGAGAAATTTTATTTAACAATGTGTCATACAGAAAGAATAATAAATACTACAAAAAAATTAAACGCAACATTTTCATTCAATCTAAGGTTCCACGGTTATTCAGAATACTTTTTAAGCTTTTTAAAGGTTTTCAATTGGAATAACCATTTGAATGATTAAAAAATTATTAATTTTAAATGTTAGACAGAACTATATTTTCTTCCACTCTCTAATCAAAGCACCACTGATCAGGTTTTTAAAAAAGCTCATATGTAAAATTTGACTAAGTAAATCATTTTTTCACCTAAATATTTCCTTCTAATCTTTATTTCAAAATAACTGTTAAAATGATAATACAAATTCAATTTTATGTGTTTCACATAAAAAAAATCCAGAAGAGCAGTTTAATAAAAGAATTCGACTGAAAACTTATGAGTAGTTCATTTAGAAGAAGCAGGAGCAGTACTATCTCCAAATAACATGAAAATAGTCAGTCTGATCGTGAAATTTAAATATAAGCAAACTAACTCAAGAGAAACGAAAAGAAATTTTATAAGAAAAATATTCACCAACAGTATTTGTTTTTAGTCTTTTTTACATCACAGTAATAGTCAATATTAGTTTTTGATCTTTAAGTGCGGTAAAGCTTTATAACAAATGTCAAAACAAAAATTTACCTTATAGGTAAATTTGCAGTTTCAGAAATATGTTGCAATCAAACATATGTATACGTAACTGATAGATGTAAATGACAATTTCGTTGCAAATTTTATCTGCATTGCATTTTCTATGTTAAAAAACGATTTAAATTAGATATCATTCATAAAATATATTTTCGGGTAAATTGGATTTTCAATGTTAAACTGCAAATTAGGGAATGAAGTAATATGCAAACTTCATGTAGCTCTTTCAAGACAACCTTTCAAACTTGGCTAATCTTTCATTCAGTAGAAGAATACGCGCATTTTGGTGACTACAACCATTCTTTGAATAACCTACAAACATCAATATAAACTTTTTAGTAAAGAATAGTTTAAAATATCTTAAATTCTATATTTGTTATAAAAATAAAAACATGTAAATCACAATTCAATAATTGAAATCCATTATCTCTTAAATTGTCGATGTTTTACAGGATAATTAATACAAATTTTCAATTTCATTAATATATTTGTACTTATATGTTTATTCTGAAAACCTCAAACATATCTTAAGATATACTTTAAAATATACTATACATATATTTTTAAACTTTGTGTCATAACCAATTAATTATTACTATCACAAAAACTATTACAAATGCAATATTTTAAAACAATCTAAGGTTCAGGTATAAAGGGTTCTTCATGGGCTTAAAAGATACTGACACTATTAATGAAAAAATTATTGCTACAAATGGCAATGACAGCATTAACTAATCCAATAGAAAAGTTACTTTTAAAGCAGTTAAAAATATTATTTATCAAACTTTTTATTCAGTAAATAATAAAATGTACCAATAATTTTATATAAAATCAATATGGATTTCTAGTCCTGCAAAGAAAAAAGCCTAAACAATAAAACAGCATTAACTTTAATGGTCTAAATAAGAGAAATAACAAACGAATCATAATACGTGAGTGTGGATGCTTGAAATTTGAAGCTCAAAGAATTATCTATCCAAGTGATCAGTTGCAGCAAATAGCAATAAATCTAACTGCTAAGTAGTGAGTCTTTTAATTAACTGGTTTTATATTAATAATTTGATTATTGTTTAAATCTGCAATAAAAAATGGTGCTTTTTAAATTGTGCCATTGACTACAGAATAAAACGCTTAGTAGGAAAAACATTTAAAATTACTTTTATCTGAAACTAAATTGTTCATAAATGTAGCTGTTCTTTAAATGGGGTATAGAATGTATATCAAGAATTTCAACTACGTAGCAGAAGAATTTTAACCCTTTAGAATGAAATCTGATTACAGCATCTCATAAAGGTTAAAAATATTTTATAATCTATTTTTAAATCTTTTATAATCTTTTATAATCTCCTTTTATAATTTTATAATCTAAAAATATTTTAATAAAGCACCTCTCATCAGTTTTTGAAAACAATAAGAGCCAGAATAATATCCCTTACAAAAATAAATTGAACTCAAAACTTATGCGAGTAGATGTATAATAAGCAGGAACAGTACTATTTAAACAGCAGCAGTACTGTTTGGTGTGAGTAAAGCTTTTAAATAGTCAAACCAAGTGATATCTTCCCTATAATATTATTTTATACGAATTCGTTACTTAAATAAGCCACCGTAATGAAAAACAGTCTAAAAATAAGGGGGTAATTAGGATATTTTTAACTTACTTCACTATTGAGGATTTGCAATTAATATATTAAGAGATTGTTTTTCATTAATTTAAGAAATATTTTAACCAAAGTACAATGGTGAATCATTTCGCAATTTTATTATCGTGTTTAATTAAATTAGTCAATTAAAGGTACTCACAAAAAA
>JAWZYV010011207.1:0-20342 GCA_038373885.1 Cheiracanthium punctorium
TCTCAATTGTGGAATGGAATTAATAATATGTACAGAGATGCACTGCATTTGAATATTTTTCGCCAACTTTGCTAAGAAATGTACTAACGTAGGAATGAACAAACATTTCAATTCGTAAAACAAAAAATCTGATGTGTCCAACACATGACTTCCTTGCACGCCATTAGATCAAAAATATTTTCGACGCACTTCCTCTAAACTTATTTGTTTGAAAGAGATAAAATATCAATAATAGTAAGGTTTAGCGATTTCTAGACTAATATTTCGATATCGCCAAGCTGAGTTCAATTTGAAATATTTCCTTCTGACACTTTATTTGGCGATATTTCACCAAAAGCCGACAAACTTGAGATAGTCTGCGAGATTTTGGGGATAGCCAAAGTAGTCATTGACCACAGACTTTCAATGAATTGAATGCATCCATACACCTCAATGTATTTAAAGTCATTTGGCTCACCCTGTAAATAAATTCTCAGTCGATTGCTGTCAAAAAAGATATGGAAAACAGTTAGATATTACAATATTTCTAAATACAAAAGTTCAAAAATCTACGGGTTAAAGTTTTAGTGTTATACAAAATATGAAATAATTTTTGGCGCCAAATTTGGCGATATTTCGGCGAAACTCGTCAATGTCGACGAAATTTGGCGAGATTTTAAGCATGAACCAAACAATGACAGATTATCGCCAAATTTGGCGATATTTCGCCAAAACTCGCCAAGAACGATGACAAATGGCGATACTTTGGGCATGGACCAAATGACTGACTATCGCCAAATTTGGCGATATTTCGCCAAAACTCGCCAAGGTCGAGGACAGACGGCGAGTTTTTGGGCATGTACCAAACAATGACTGTCTACAGTTGTATTATATTGAAGATGTCCATAGACATTAAAGTACTAAAATTCTTTTCGGTGGTCCTGTATATAAACTCTCCAGTAGATTGGAACCAAAAATCGAGATACACAACTAGATGTTACAACATTCTTATATATGAAATTTCATAATAGTTTTTGAGGTTTGAGAGTTAAATATGCACACACGTACACCAAAAGTCGCCAAGCTTGGCGACTTTTGGCATAGTTCTTGAGGGAGGCACGTGACCGTGGTCGGACCATTACCTAACTTATGTGGTAGGACGGTATTGTGCTTGAAATGGATGAATGCCCCTAAAATTGCCATTGACCGTAATGTATTGGAAATCTTTTGAGTGTTCCTGTAGCAGAACTACAAATGATAAAGACACTTTTTTTAATGGAGAAATTCATTTTCCAACTCTTTACAGCATACATCACTTCTGAGTCGTTTGAAATAGCCCAATACCTCTAAAAAACGCTTTGATGAATTTCGGCCCATAGAGCGTAATGTATTTCGAATCTTTTGGGCGGTTCTGTCGATAAACTATCCAGTCGAATGGAATCGAAAGGGGAGGTGCACAACTAGATGTTACAGCAATCCTAAATATAAAGTTTCAACATTCTACGCCTAATAGCTTTTGAGATATGCGAGTTTAATGAGTTTCGGCCCATTGAGCGTAATGTATTTCGAATGTTTTGGGCAGTCCTGTAGATAAACTATCCAGTCGAATGGAACCAAAAGGAGAGGTGCACAACTAGATGTTACAACTATCCAAAATATGAAGTTTCGACATTCTACGCCTAATAGCTTTTGAGTTAGGCGAGTTTAATGAATTTCGGCCCATAGAGCGTAATGTATTTCGAATCTTTTGGGCGGTAGGGTACATAAACTATCCATTCGATTGCCACCAAAAGGGGAGATGCACAACTAGATCATAGAACAATCCTAAATATCAAATCTCAACATTCTACGACCCATAGTTTTTGAGATATGCGAGTTACATACATACGTACGTACGTACAGACGGCATGGAAAAACTGGCCACAGCAGACTCGCAGCTGGTCAAAATGAGTTGCAGACGCGTTAATAGGATCGTGCATGTTAGCCTACGATAGGATGCATCGAAAAAAATTTTAAAATTAAATTTAGAGGTAGTCAAAATCGGTTTTTTTGTCGAAATTTGGCCCCCAAAATTTTTCGGGATCACATTACTTCCTTATACTACGTACAAGGAAGTAAAAATATATTAGACAGTATTAGTTACGCCTTTCTAACAGCTTCTAGTAAAAAAAAATTCCGTAGCGCTGCTTTAACAAACAAGAATCAATTATTTATTACACAGAACTTCGATCGGCAAAATGCCAACATACACCATTTTGCGAGATTTTTTTGTTTTCAGGAATCATTCGAAGCATAGATTTAACAGCAATCAAAATGGGAAATAGTTATCTATCATTTATATGGTTCGATCGCCAAAATTTAATGCAAGCATATTATTGATAAGCAGCAGTTTTTTAAATTATTAACTGTAGCGGGTTTTAAATCACCGTTAACTACCATGTACAAAATGCGAGAATTTCAATTTTCTGAAATTTGGCGGAATTCCTCTAACTTAAATCAGTTTAATTAATTTGGTAAAAATTCTATAGATCGTTTAAAATCGCCTTAATAACTGCATTATTTCTGTATGGAAAATCGAAGTATAGCGCCGTAAAATTTATACTTGTTATTAAAAATACTATTTCGTTACGCTGTCAGTAATTTGCGCCAAGCCCAAAACTGTACAAATCGGTAGAACCTACTACTTTCTCAAAATCGCCAAATGAGCCATTTTTTTTGGCCAAACTAAAAAATATATATATTAGTCTAGGAAATTTCTCAATCCCTTATGCTTTTACACATAAAAAACATTGAATTCCAGTTCTGATTTAACATGAAAGCAATATTTTAATTAAAAAATAACTTTGTAAATAATCTAAACAGAAAAAACTCATTATTCTTTTATTTTTACTGCAGGAGTCTAAATAATTTAATAAAATAGCCAAACATGGCAACCTCGATGCTTATTTCTCACTTTTTTGACTACAGGGTTACAATCACGGAATTGCGGAGAGCAAAAATTAGCGTTTTTGATGGGGTTTTTTATCAATATCTCCTAAACTAATTCGAATTTCGAAATTTAAATTAGCGGAGGTTCTTTCTCGAAATTTTTCGACTTCGTGGATACCTCGTTCGAAACTCAACTCCTAGCCGTTTAGGAGGAGATGATGCTACACACACACACACACACACACACACACAGACAGACGCGCACAGATTTTAATAGTATAGATTAGTTTAACGGTACTTGCATAGGAAGCGGTCGAACGGAGTAGAATTCGATGTACTGCAGCGCCATCTAGCAGCAAGTCAGGGCAAAACAGATAGTGTAAAAATATTTTCCGTGTTCAAATATCCATACGTATACCAATTTTTGCTAAAATCGGTTGAACGTTATTTTCATAGCAAGAGGGTTGAACGGAATGTAATTCGACGTTCTGCAGCGTCATCTAGCGGCAAGTTATGGCAAAAGGGATAACGTAAAAATATTCTACGTCTTCAAATATCCGTGTGTACCGATTTTCATCAAAACGGTCGAACGGCACTTCCATAGCGAGCGGTCGAACGGAATAGACTTCGATGTACTGCAGCGCCTTTTAGAGGCAAGTCATGGCAAAATGGATAGTGTAAAAATATTCTCCGTATTCAAATATCCATACCTACCAAATTTTATAGAAGTCGGTTGAACGGTATTTTCATAGCACGCGGTTGAACGGAATAGAAATCGACTTTCTGCAGCACCATCTAGCGGCAAGTTATAGCAAAATGGATTGCATAAAAATATTCTCCGTATTCCAATATCCATAAATGGCAATGTTTATCAAAATTGGTTGAATGGTATTTTCATAGCAAGCGGTCCAACGGAATAGAATTAGACACTCTGCAGCGCCACCTAGCGGCAAGTTATATCAAAATAGATTGCGTAAAAATATTCTCCGTGTTCAAATATCCATACATACCAATTTTCGTTAAGATAAGTTAAACGGTATTTTCATAGCAAGCGGTTAAATAGTATTCGACGTTCTGCAGCGCCACCTAGCGGCGAGCTATAGTAAAATGGATAGCATAAAAACCTTCTTCGTGACAAAAGACTTAGGTGTACCAAAATTTCATGGTGATCGGTCAAACGGTTTTGGAGTTTTTCAACGTCCCACACACCCACATACATACACACACACACATTCATTTTATATATATAGATAACACATCGAAATTGCTAGTACCAGAACACTCTAGAATATTCAAATATTTTGTTCTTTTTCACTTGTTAAAATAACTTGAATTTGTTTCAGGTAAATTGGTTCACAGACGATCATTGCTTGAGATTCAGTTTTCCTGCTGATATGGCAACAGACGATAAACATTAAATTTTAATATTTTATTGGAGTTGAAATTCAGAAGTTCTCATGAGTTGGAAAAGGACAGATATGTATTTTTTCACATTTTCGCCACCCACAAACACCCACTTTCACCCACCGCGACCAAACTCCCTTACTTTCACCGTGAGACCAAGGGGTATTTACCACCCCAACGGGAAGTTCATTCGAGTGGGTGGTGATAGAGAAAACCCTGTCTTTACAAACGAACATTAGCATTTTATATATATACTAGCTAATACCCGCGACTTCGTCCGCGTCGGCTTTAGAGTTAGATCCCGAGAGAAATGAAGCATGTGTGAATAACAAATATGTTTGCGACAAAAGAAACTGCATTTAAATATTATTTGCTTTTTACTTATCTATATATTAATTTGAAACATGTTTTTTCCTGTAGCCACTGAATTGAGATAACGGCTGGGTGTAAAAACTCGGTTTAGGTGTCTGAAGAAAGGTCTCGGCTTTTAGATGTGCCATCAAAAGAGAAAATTAGAAAAAGTCGAACGGTTCGGGCGTACCAGAACGACGAAAGTGAAATATCAATACATCTATCCCTATGTTAATTTGAAACGCGTTTTTCTTTCGTCAACTAAATTGAGAGAACGGCCGGGTGTAGAAATTTGGTTGAGGTGTCTAAAGAAAGGTCTTGGTCTGTAGATGTGCCATCAAAAGAGAAAATCAGAAAACATCGAACGGTTTAGGCGTGGCGGAACGTCAAAAGTGCGAATTTTCGCCATAGAAATAACATTGTGGTTTATTAACCCCATTGTTGCAGTTTTAAACGTCTTTATTTTGGCACCTTATTGCTTATTACTTCCTTGTACGTAGTATAAGGAAGTAATGTGATCCCGAAAAATTTTGGGGGCCAAATTTCGACAAAAAAACCGATTTTGACTACCTCTAAATTTAATTAAAAAATTTTTTTCGATGCATCTCATCGTAGGCTAGCATGCACGATCATATTAACGCGTCTGCAACTCATTTTGACCAGCGGCGAGTCTACTGTGGCCAGTTTTTCCATGCCGTCTGTACGTACGTACGTACGTATGTATGTAACTCGCATATCTCAAAAACTATTGGTCGTAGAATGTTGAGATTTGATATTTAGGATTGTTCTATGATCTAGTTGTGCACCTCCCCTTTTGGTGGCAATCGAATGGATAGTTTATGTACAGGACCGCCCAAAAGATTCGAAATACATTACGCTCTATGGGCCGAAATTCATTAAACTCGCCTAACTCAAAAGCTATTAGGCGTAGAATGTCGAAACTTCATATTTTGGATAGTTGTAACATCTAGTTGTGCACCTCCCTTTTTGGTTCCATTCGACTGGATAGTTTATCTACAGGACTGCCCAAAACATTCGAAATACATTACGCTCAATAGGCCGAAATTCATTAAACTCGCATATCTCAAAAACTGTTGGGCGTACAATGTTGAAACTTTATATTTAGGATTGTTGTAACATCTAGTTGTGCACCTCCCCTTTCGGTTCCATTCGACTGAATAGTTTATCTACAGGACCGCCCAAAAGATTCGAAATACATTACGCTCTAAGGGCCGAAATTCATCAAAGCGTTTTTTAGAGGTATTGGGCTATTTCAAACGACTCAGAAGTGATATATGCTGTAAAGACTTAGAAAATGAATTTCTCCATTAAAAAAAGTGTCTTTATCATTTATAGTTCTGCTACAGGAACACTCAAAAGATTTCCAATACATTACGGTCAATGGCAATTTTAGGGGCATTCATCCATTTCAAGCACAATACCGTCCTACCACATAAGTTAGGTAATGGTCCGACCATGGTCACGTGCCTCTCTCAAGAACTATGCCAAAAGTCGCCAAACTTGGCGACTTTTGGTGTACGTGTGTGCATATTTAACTCTTAAATCTCAAAAACTATTATGAAATTTCATATATAAGAATGTTGTAACATCTAGTTGTGCATCTCGATTTTTGGTTCCAATCTACTGGAGAGTTTATTTACAGGACCACCGGAAAGAATTTCAGTACTTTAATGTCTATGGACATCTTCAATATAATACTACTGTAGATAGTCATTGTTTGGTACATGCCCAAAATCTCGCCGTCGGTCCTCGACCTTGGCGAGTTTTGGCGAAATATCGCCAAATTTGGCGATAGTCAGTCATTTGGTCCATGCCCAAAGTATCGCCATTTGTCATCGTTCTTGGCGAGTTTTGGCGAAATATCGCCAAATTTGGCGATAATCTGTCATTGTTTGGTTCATGCTTAAAATCTCGCCAAATGTCGTCGACATTGACGAGTTTCGCCGAAATATCGCCAAATTTGGCGCCAAAAATTATTTCGTATTTTGTATAACTCTAAAACTAACCCGTAGATTTTTTAACTTTTGTATTTAGAACTATTGTAATATCTAACTGTTTTTAATATCTTTTTTGACAGCAATCGACTGAGAATTTATTTACAGGGTGAGCCAAATGACTTCTAATACATTGAGGTATGTGGATGCATTCAATTCATTGAAAGTCTGTGGTCAATGACTACTTTGGCTATCCCCAAAATCTCGCAGACTATCCCAAGTTTGTCGGCTTTTGGTGAAATATCGCCAAATAAATTGTCAGAAGGAAATCTTTCAAATTGAACTCAGCTTGGCGATATCGAAATATTTGGCTGGAAATCGCTAAACCTTACTATTATTGATATTTTATCTCTTTCAAACAATTAAATTTAGAGGAAGTGCGTCGAAAATATTTTTGATCTAATGGACGTGCAAGGAAGTCATGTGTTGGACACATCAGATTTTTTCTTTAACTTTTCAGTTGTCTATTTGATATTGGATATTTATCAGCAACGCCAGAAAATGCAAATAAATCAGGAAGTGAGCTTTGGCGGATTAATTATTTGTCCCTCGAAGAATGTAGGTCAAGTCCCTCTTTTCTTCGAATTCCGCCGATTTTTACTACTTTCTTCGATAAATAAACCATTTTGTGATTCCATATTTTGTATTTATATTAATAAACTTACCAGGTATATTCTTATTAGAATAAGAGCAAGTATGATTTTAAAAAAAGAAATAAAAACCGTTACTTCACCATAAAGAGAAATTAATCCCATTCTAAATTAAAAGGTTTTGGACAAATTCTCGCGAAATATAGCAGATATTGCCAAATAGAGTTCAGTCTTGGAGACTTATTTTTTGGCGATAACTCGCCAAAACTGGCAATTATTTGCCATAGACATAACATTGTGCACCTGGAGAACATTCATTTTTATTATTATAGATAGATAGATTTGGCATAAAACTGGCATAATTTCCGTATTATTTAATGTTTTTCAGATGCACGCGCTTCTGTATTGAAGTAATAGCATTCTTGTAAGCTCAAAACACGAATCATTTGATACGGGCGAAACTCGCCAAGCATGGCAACGTAAAAACGGTTTTTAATTAATAATTAATAAAGTAATTAAAAATCTAAAATTCTAAGTAGCCTATAACCTTCTCCAGGGTCCCATTTATATCTAAACCAAAATTCATCCTAATCGATTCAGCGGTTTAGGCGTGAAAGCGTCATAAACAAACAAACAAACTTACAAACAAACAAAGTCACTTTCGCATTTATAATATTAGTAAGGATTAAGATTGTATTGCGTTTGAATAACACCGTCGCACATCAATGCAGACTTTATAGGATTTTCCAGGTTTTCATTAAAATTCGCAGTTTTCCCTGACTTTTTTCGTTCGAGTAAAGAAGGCAAACACTTCATGAATCATGAATACACTTTCCACCTGAATGGAATAAGGAAGGAAAATACGGACGGCGCATAGATTATGGCACACTTTTAAAATAGAGCACTTGAGTACGTACTTTAAATAGGGAAGTGCATCAGATTCTTTTTTCCTGCACTGCATTCCGTTTCACACACAGCTTCCATGTTTCAAATTTGTGTTAAAATCAAGGTATTCCTACTTTTTACAAAGAAAGAAAACGTTTTATTGATCAATTGGAACATCGGGTCATTTTCGAGACGTGTCAATGACACAAATATTTTTTGCTCCAATTGATTTCATTTGAACAAAAATCATACTGTAATGGAACAATTTTTCTCGACCACTTCCGAAATGGACTGATGATGATAAGAACACGATTTAGGTCAGAAAACGATAACCCATCCTCCATCTAACAAACTGTCTCTACTATCCGCCCCCCTTCTCCAAGTCGTTTCTCTGTAAAGCTTTTCACTCCAGTTACGGTCAAGACGACCAAATGGTCTCTCTAATGATGCTCTTTAAAATAGAATTAAGAGAAAGATTTTGAACTTTTGCTAGGGTTCATGAGTAACACGCGGTGATATTTTTGTTTGTTACAGAATGGATTGCATATAAATTAAAAGGAAAAAGTTGTGTTATTGATGACAAGAAAATTTTTAATATAATAATTTAATAATAACTTTTAACCCCCCCCCCCAAGAATTTAAGATTTTTTTTTTAAATCTGCTCACGCGGTCAAAAATGATGACTGACATTAGAAAAGAAATATACACGTATGACATAGTACTTCCTACCGTTTCCTGAAGTCCATAAAAAGAATATTAAAACTTACAAAGCAGCCTCATAATCACCGAACGTTTCTAGCTTCAAACATCCCGATAATATAAAACAAAATAGAGTACCTTGAGAAAACTTCAACTTTGGTCAATGCTAACGAAAAACATACTCCTAAGCGAGCTCGCGTCTTGAAGGCTTTTTTTTTATTAATAATAATAAAATTTGTAAAAAGTTTTCTTATTTTAACTTCACACACACCAGAGATTTGTTTCCTGAAAATGCAGACTAAACGTTTTTTTTTTTTTTCTTCCCTTTTAGGCTCTTTCCAAAAATATGTTTTATTTTGCGTGAAATTAAGTTTTTAGTCAGTTCTGTTTATTTCGAAGTTTTGAAATGTTATGGTGAAAAAAGAAACAGGTTTAGAAGGTAAAAAATAAAAGGAAGAAAATACGGAACGTCTAGCGAGTGACACAAATACGCATCTTCAGATGCTAGGGAGATGAGAGGGCGGTTGTAAGCAGAATATGTGTGTGGCTCAGTGATTTAGGGGACATACTAGATTTTGAAGAAGCCAGCCGTAAAATTCATTACTTTTTAACACTTCCCAAAGTTGAAAAGTGTTTATGAGCTTCGTTCTGTCCTTATGAGCTCTAACATCCGTCAATAGGCATAAAACTTATAAAGTATGGTACATAAATATGCATTGAAACAAATTTCAATTTAAAATATAACGAATTTAAAACACGTATTTAAATGAATAAAAACAATTACATAAATGAAACGGCCAGAAATAGGTTTACGTAATACTTAAAGGGCTTTGAGGGGGAGGAGAAGAAAACAATTTTATAAATGCATACCCAACCTGGGGGCACTGCACCGTCATCGAAACGGCTGGCTACAGATACTGGCTACAGGTACGGGTGTATTATTTACTGTACGATCCCTTTTCACAGACCGTAAGTGTTCTATGATTTCTGATGTCCTGTAAGCAGAAGGACTTTTCTAACGGAAAACCAGACAGCGTTGTTATCTGAGAAACGTCTGCTTTTGTGGGCGTGAACTATGGACGTCACCTCCTACATGGACATATTGATGCGAAATCGGCTCAGGTAGGCGTGCAATTAAGGTCAACGCTCCTTTGAGCCAGTGTAAGGAGAGCAGGCGTTGACTCGACAAAAACACTCTACAAACAAGGGTGTTAGAATGCGGAATGATTAAGAACTGTGGACCACAGCGCACATAAAATGGTGCTTGTCCACAACAGGATCCTTTCACATGATACATCGGGTCTGGTCTTCTTCCGTTGTAAAAATGTACCGACATCCACACAAGAACTCACGAAGTAGAACTGATCGCTGTCATCATGGAAAGGATCATCATGAGTACCCTATTATGTGTGGTATTACACGAAATTTTGATTAGTTTTGGGCGCTTAGTGGTAAGATCTCCCGGATGCCCGCTCTTTTCGAAAGAGAAACCGTGCTCTTTGTGGGCGTCCACTGTTGGATCTGCTCTCGTAGGCGTTGACCTGGATATTGAGGTTACCGCCTCTCTGAACGGATATACGGACTGTGTGACATTATACACGCTATAGACCAGGGATGTCCAAACTTTTGCATAGCATGCGTCCATTTTTATTCACAGTAGTGGTCAGATGCTAAACTCGAGCGCTTTTAGGAGTAGAGCCCCTTAGATTTGGGAAACATGAATATGGGTAGAGATAGGCTTTAGTTTAGGAGAGGAAAAGCAATAATGGGATTAAGAATGAGACTAAAGGGTTGTTTTGAGGAAGGGGGTTCCAGGATTCATTTTGGAGATACTGGGTAGGGAATGAGAGAGAGGGCTCGATGCTTAAAGTGACGGTGTGCCTCGGAATGTACAAGTGCCTCCTTTTGACATCGTAAGAATACTAAAATGCAAGAAACTTTCTGCCAGCCGCACCGTGCCGGAATCACTCCGTAGTGCAGGCTCACTCCCGTTCTACTTCATGGTGAACTTCGTTATTTTTGAATTAAAAAGCAAACCGTTTGGATCGGTGGCGTGCCCAAAATAGTATGTCGCGGGCCATGGGTTTGCCACCTCTGATCCATAACCTACGAGACTAAGAGGGGACCCTCTCGGTGGTCCTCTCTTAGTCTTGCTTACGCGAGTGCATCCTGTTGTCACTAACGGCCTTTCTTTCGGAATATCAGGGAAATGAGCATTCCCGTCTTTTTAAATAGATCAATTCCTGAGAAGATCTCGTGTGTTGATATGGTGTGTCTTGAAGGGAAGTTTACCTCCACGAAATTCCTACAAAAGGATTCTGGTGAACTTCGAAATCTGTTGCATCTATTATTTAGAGGAAGGGGGCAGGAAGAAGTCAGGCCGTTATTTTTGGTTTTCCTGTGCAAAAACGACTGCAGCACATCCTACGAAATAAGGCATGGCTGTAAGTTTCTTAACATAGGTGCTCCATTGGACCGCCTTTTCCAAAATTCGAAATCTGCGGGGGGAGGGGGACAAAACGGATCGTTCCCCCAAGAAAGATTCATGTACAGAACAGAAATACCTTCATTTCAAATTTGAGTTTGTATGATTTTTGCAAAACTGCTATTTTAAAGCCGTTTTTATACGTTTCTCTAGCCCCCCAAAATGTAAATAATTAAAAATAAGCTTATTTTCACTCATGAACGGTGTACTGTAAAAAAATCATGTCACTAGGGTACTTCAATACAAAATAACTGTCAAACCTGGTCAAAATTTATGAAAGGGCCTTTACAAGCTGTACTTTGTGCACTGAAATAAACGATACCCACCCGTATCTGTTCAGAAACTTTTGTTAAAATCTTAATATTTCTGAAAAATCGAAAATGTTGCTAAATGGATCATTCTTCGAAGCATTTTGACTTCCCATTCTATTTCTAAGAATTTTTAGGGGCAGTTTCATACAAGAAAAGAACTTATTATATTTTTTCATGTCGGTTTTCTTTCTCTTTTGTACAGCAGTGGATTCAAGGGATCCTGAGTGACCGCCCTCCTTTAACGGAAGTTTTGTGGAAATTTTGGATCCACTGTTCAGTTGCGATCCAAAGAAATAAATTAAAATTTCACGATAGCCCATGCAGATATTTCTGCCGTATATATATTTATGTATTCATTTTGCAAAGAGCTGCTTCCACATGTCTTTAACCAGGGGCGTGATCTTAAAGTAGAATTTCTTTGTCAATTCAAATCCACTCATTGCTGAAATGACAGACAAACAATTGAAGTTTCGCAAAAGATGCCGCTGTTTTAAGATTTTGGGAGGGGTTTCAGCATTTCCTCTTTTTGTATGCGTTTTACAAATTTTTTCTTAGGATGGATTTTCAGACCAGCGAGTATTTTTATCCAGCGAAGGCGTCAACACAGAGTAAGATGGACTTTAAGGGAAGTTCTTAGAAAACTGATAGAGAATACTTTTTTTAATTAAACTAAAATGACGCGATCGTAAATACAGATGTTGGTACAAGTACAGATGTTGTGTTTATTTTCATTCTGAGAAGAAGTGCTTTAACATGTTTTTTTTTTTTAAATAATGGGCGAAGGGAGGGCGTCACGTGAGCCCACAAGAAGAGTAGCGAGGGCGTTGCATGTAGTTACAAGAGGCGTGACAAGGGCGTTGCATGTAGTCACAAGAGTCGTGACAAGGGCGTCACGGTAGGCAAGAAGGGGCGTCGCATCAAGACAAAATGACTGGTCAATTTAGATTAACTGTTACATTTGCTTTGACCAAATTAACTATTACAAAAAGCATCTGGTATCAAAATTCTAGATAGTTTTTTCTATTTTTAATAATTTGCAATATAATAATAAGAAGCTTTGCTTCGAAAAGTAAATATATCGCAAAAATACAGGGAAAATACGCAAAAATGCTGTGTTCATTTATGTACAGTCATGGCAAAACATTGAAGCACAGTATCACTTGCTGATAAGTATATTGTGTATACTAATTCTATGCATCTTCTTTCAATGGCATCTAATTGAACGATCTGAAATCCTATGGTATATACCCCAAAGTAGATTTTTTATTGATTTTTTATAATTCCAAAATGAATTTTCTACTGCTCTTACTTTCTGTCAAAAAATTGTTTTTATCAGTCTTGTTAGAAGAATTTTGTCGAAAGTATTAAAACCCCTGAAACATTTTGTGCACAAGAGTCAAAGAGAAAACTTAATTTTGAAATTTGTTTTTCCTTCAAAGAGAAGTGTTTTTACGGTAGGATGAATTATTTGCAGGAACGGGCGGGGACTTTACAAATGAAATTTTGTTAAATCTTAAATACTGAGTCGTAATGCTTTATTAGAATGGAAATTTTCACGCAACGTCAGTCGGATGTTGATTGAATTCGAGTTTATTTTTCAAAGAGAGGAGACTGTTTTCGTATCTTATTAAGTGTAAAGTAGATATTGAATAAGTTTTACTTTTCTTTAAGAGAATGTTTACTTTTAAAAATTCCTGTTTACCTTCGAAGCTGATTGCTTTTAATATTTTAAAAATAGCCGACATGCGTATTACATTATAGAATACAGTTAAAATCTATGAATAACATGTGAAAGTATGTATGCTTTTAAGTATTATGATACATTAACTACGAAAATTCCTGTAAAATGACACTTGCAAAGCATTTAAATGAAGCAATTTTGAGTCTGTAATCTCTTCATTTTGACGCTTGACAACCTCCTTGAAGGAATGAACATTTAACTTTTCATAAATAGTTTTGCAGCGTTGTCCTAGGTTATGATATTATTCAGTTAGGATCTAAATGGGTGAACTCACTCAATGAACCGGGATTTCATTTACAGCAGTCAAAGGCCTGACTCCATAAATTAAAAAAAAAGCTTGCCATTGCTGAACTTCGGCACACAATTTGCGTCCTATCAAAATGGGTACGATATTTGTGACGTTCTAAATAGCGCCTTCAGATAAAACAGCCTGAAAAATTTTCCTAGGTTATTTTATTTATTTTCTGAGGTTAAAATAAATAAAATATTTTCTCCTACTGAATCACGAAGGATTTAAATCTTTACACTGAACATTCCAGATTTTGCATGGATGGTTCTAATTTTTAAGTACGATCATGATCTTTCAATTTATTTTTAGTTATGTAACAGCCATTTTCAACTATCAAGAAACTATTCATTTAAATATTGGCTACGATAACTTGGATTCAATTAAAGTATGACATTTTAATAAGTATTTCGTGTCTATTCATTGTATGCATCCTCTTTCAATGAAATCCTTGGATCTAACTTAAATATCAGTAATACTACAGTCATATATCCCATAGTAATTTCAAAAGAAAAACTTTCTGCACGTTTTTATTATTATTATTACTCTCTTCAAATTGAATAATTTCTAAAAGTTCTGATCTTCTACCTCAATATTCTGAACATAATTGAAGAAACCAAGCAAATCAGTATAATTCCAAAATAAATTTCCCACAATGATGGCTGCCTGCCGAAAAATTGTTTTTATCAATTTTACTAAACGAATTTTTTTTCCAAAGTTGTAAAACTCGGGAAACATTTTGTGTATAAGAGTAAAAGGAGAAAATTTAATTTAAAAATTTGTGTTTCGTTGTCAGAGAAAAGCGTTTTCGTGTGATGAAGAATTTGCAAGTACGGGAGGGGACTTTTTATTATGAAATTTTTCTGAAGTCTTAAAACCTGGAAAATTGTGAGCTGTAGTTCTTTATCGGAATGCGAATTTTCATCTCAATTTCAGCCTGATGCTGGTTCATTTTGTGTTTATTTCTCGGAAGGGAGTTATTCCACTCGAACTTCAAATATCTTACTCGAAAAACTAGCAAAATTATATGAAGAACACGAATTTCAAGAATATATTCCACATAAAATAATTCAAATAAAAATAATGACACATTTTAAAAAGTCCATTAAAATTTGAAAAATGAAACAAGTTGCGTAAACCATAAAATACCGTGAACTCGTTCAGATGTCTACATATAAAGAACTATTTTATCGGCCTTTTGAAGCCGAAAACGATGTCTTAAAAATACTTTACCTTTCTTTTTTTCTCGTTCTTTCCCAAGTTGTTACACACATTTTCTTATCCCTACAAAAGAATCTCTTTACCATAAAAGTGGCGGATAACCTTTTATTTTATCAAAAGCTACCGAAATTGTTTCAAGTCACTTTGGACAACACGATTATTTATTATCTGGTAGTTTTTACTTTAGACCAGTGGTTCTCAACCTTTTTCCATTTACGTACTGTGGTGTCGAGACTCAAAGCCACACTCTATAACACCTTTTTCCACTGGACAGCCTTTGTCAGGAAATTTGAGTACATTGTGATTCGTGTCAGTAGATGAAGGAAAAAGCCGATTTTCTAGCTTAAAATTATATTTAAAGTACATACACTCAGTTTAAAAATGGCTTAGTAAGTCTCTTCTTTACCCTTTACCTCTGCTTGTTTATTCAGTCAATGAGTATCCAAATCTCCAATAAAGTCGCGGGAATTAAAATAAAATGGAATTAAAAAATACTCTTTTCTTAATAATCACCTCATTTTGGAGCCTCTTTGAGCAAGATGAATGACAGAATGAACACTTCCGACAAAAATAGTGGTCGGTGCTCTCATAATACTAATCAAGCCTTCATTTTATCCCAAACCAAAGGAAAATGAAAAAATGTCGCCGTGATTTAAAAGTTATTCATTATTATTTCCGAGGTGATCATGATATTGCGGGTAATGCAAAGTCAATATGCATCATTACGACAGGCGATGTCAACAATGCCGACACCGTGGTAGCAGCGTTTCATTAGATTTATGTTTACTTCATTGTAGGAAGTCAAAAGAAGTATGAGGATATCGCGAAAAATTTGGTAAGCAGATTTGGGTGGAAAAAGTCGGTTTTATTTTCTCTGTCATTAATATTGTTTTTTGTGTGTAGTATGTCTTTTCCCTCTAGCGTGGAGTAACAGTGATTTGAGAAATGTTATGTCTAAAGAAATTAAATATTCATGTAGGGTCAGAGTAGGTTATAAACCCATTTGAGTGGTGGGGTGCGACATTTTTTTTTAGCTCGGAACGGTCCAACCTAGACCTAGCCATTGAGAAAAACATAAATACCTTATAATTTTCGAATGACAAGTTACAAGAAGTCCAATAATTTCTCCTCTTCTTTACGTTTTCAAAATTAATTTAAATGTGGTATGTTTAAAAATACAGCTAAAAGTCTATTTATTTCCAAAATTACAATAATTTAATCCCCAAGCGTGTGAAGTTCCAGCAGGGTCGCTCGGTCATGACCAACGCCATCATTAGGCAAAATTTAAAAGTGGTATTATCATGAAATAAAATTATTAAAAATTTCATTTTAATTTACCCATGAATTGTAATATTTTAATAATTTGAGATAAAAAATATAATTTTACGAGGAATGGCACATTTTAACCCTCTCGTCACCGAATTATGAAAAATCAGAGAAAAAAATTCTGTCTACCATTGAATGCATCTGAAATA
Organism: Cheiracanthium punctorium; assembly: GCA_038373885.1. Lineage (NCBI taxonomy): Eukaryota > Metazoa > Arthropoda > Arachnida > Araneae > Cheiracanthiidae > Cheiracanthium > Cheiracanthium punctorium. The sequence goes on from JAWZYV010011207.1 coordinate 16,371, forward strand.
CTATTAAAAATCACGCAAAAATATTTTTTTTTCTAATTTCGATTCCTATTAGATTTTTCGAATAATAATTTCTGCATTTTCGAAGCATTTTGTTACGCTAAAACTAATTGAAAAGGATGCACCTATTAGGTAAAGGTTGAGGAATAAGAAAAAACTATACTTACCTTAAAAAGAAAAAAAAAAAACGTTCAAAAAGCAGCGTCCCTATTTTCTTAATTTTTCTCCCGAAACAATGAAGCGAAAACTGAAAAAAAGGATCTCAATGGACTAGTACTGCAATCTAGGCACGATGGATGCATCTAGTGAAGAGCCTCCTATACTTTCTACATGAATGAATGATATTCATATCACTGAAAGAAAAAAATACTCAATTTAATTGTTTTCTCTCTCAATATTGCTATTTGAAGTATCACAAATCAGCGACAGATTTTCTTACTGGAAAGTGCCTGGGATAATGACCATTACAAGACATGGATAGTAACACATTAGCATGGACGTTAACGACGGGACTAAAACCGAAAGCATTAAAGCGTTCAATGCAAAAATGACTAGTGCATGTATCCTGCCGACTTATCACCGGATGACGAAATTCAAAGAAAATGAAATACAAAAAAATGTTCTTGTATTTTTCTATGATTTCGATTCAGAGCTCCTGTTAGATTAGATGCGCTTATGACTCATGTTTTCCGGTTCCAATTGCAGTGAAATGAACGAAGATTATGGAAGTTTGTTTTTTCTTTTTTAATTTCAAATCGCTTTTTTTTCGGATTGAAACTGAATGACTCATGGTGTCTATCCCATTATAGAATATTGCTTGCCATTAACTCTAAACATGATTTTTTTTAATATTTCGAAAGAAAAAATTATTTTTATGTATTTCACTTCAAATGCGTTTCCCTACTTACTTAGACGGTTAGTTACAGCAAAAAACTAACATTCAAATTCCTTAATAATCCAAATTTTAGCTAAAAATATCATAGTGATCGTATGCGAATGTCACGAAAAAAAAAACATTTTGAAGTTAGATTTTGGAAAATAACTCTAATAAAAGTGAAAAGCAAAATCAAGGATAGTCGATAAATAAATAAAAATAACAACCTTGTTAAAAAAGCGAAAATATGGAAACAAACTAACAATAATAAATAAAATGAAATAGAACAATAAATAAATAACGACATAATCAACATTATTTTAGTCATAACTGAGAAATGTTATAAAAAATATCTGTACACCAGATACAATAATCACATACACGCATGAATAAAAGGGGGGGAAATAACACTCCAACCCAATGGATTCCCTGACATGCACGATGACTGCAAGTCGAACATCCACATAATATGCTTTATAGAAATGGATTTCTGTATTGCGGGGGGGGGGGGGGAAATCAAGATTTTCTTTCTTATTTTGGGTCCGTCCTTCAATGCTGTTTTTTTTTTTTTCTGGGTCCAGATCCTCCGGGAAAAAGCAAAGTTTGAACACTCCCGGTGACGTGATCCAATTTTAGAGAAGCGATACAAGAGCGGACCTCATTGATTTCGGAGATGGGGTTATGGTTTCATGACCTTACAGGCGACGTGATCGGCGCTTTCTATTTTGCCGATGGAACTCTCATTTTGAATGTAAGGAGGTGCATTCGGAAAGTGTGTTTTCTCGCACCGCTAAAAATTGTAGGTGAAAAACTGGGGAAAACGAATGCGCACACTGAATAGAAATATACACTAGATAGCTTATCTCCATTCAGACCCATACAAAAAGTATATGAACATTTATAACACCCTACATTGAATTTAAATTACGCAAGTAACACCTAAGTTGTTTTGCAAGGCATCGCAAAAATTAAATTAATAACGATGTACAGTTTTTTTGAGGTGATCTCCCAAATATCGCCCAGATGTAGAACGATATATCGCCCAATGCAGCGTTAAAAATATATTGACTCGGAAAACGCTTTATCGTCGATGCGTATCGCATGCTTTACGTTTCTACTTTTCTTCATAGTGTGCTTTTACGAGAACGTTTCCTATAACGGTAAAAATGAGATACCTTTTTGTAGCCTGTTTTTACCGTACTGCTATTCTTCACATTATCTAACCATTTTCACTTTCCACTATACAAATTTCCTTCCAATTGACGAAAGCACAACGAACAAAAAATAAACAACTGTCTATAAAAATACACACGAAGCACTTTATTTTAACCACAAGTAAAAGATAGTTTATTTTTAAAGAAACTTGGAGGAACTGGATACTTATAGAAGCGAGGCAAAAGAAAATATTTTGACTGGATCCATTTTTATAATATAAAACAACACAAGAATTTCTTTCCAATAGTTTATAAAAAATGCCTGAAACTCACCCTCTGCTCAATCACAAGATACATTTTGTTTCACTGAATATATAAAAAACTTAATTGAACCTGGTTACTTAAACTATCCTTTTTTAGACAGATGAACAACTTCGATGACTGTTTTTCATGCACCGTGAACCCATATTTTACATTTTTTACTCTCCGAACTCTTACCCTGTAAAAAGAGTATAGTCATCATGAAAAAACTCGATTTCGTGATTTGGATGGATGGACACGTTTTGGGGTCTTCTGAATTCATTTATGCTTATTTGACGATTTGTATCTATGTGTGTGCGAGTGATCACGATGGCTCCTAAGCGGTGTATTCGACTCAGCTCAAATTGGGTATATATTATAAATCACCGTTGAACGACCGATATTAATTTTTCTTCTCTTTGATAGCCAGTGAAAAATGATTTAAGTCAGTCTATATTTATTTTCATATCTCCGAGTTCTTTTGAGATGAAAGGGTAAAATTATGTACTTCATTAAAAAAAAATTCCCCTGATAAGTGGCAAAAAGTTATCATTCACAATGAGTTTTGCATAAGACATTGAAATTAATCTTTAGCACACTTTTGAATAACATCCATTATTCTGAATACGTCAGACGGAAGCAAACTTTTAGAATGAACTACACTCCGCATCGATGCACTATTCAAAATGAATAATGAAGGATTCCAAAACTTTCATTCCTTTACTTCCCGAGCTCGCACGTGTTACTAACATGGTATATCGCATATAAAGCGCCGTGCATGGGGCCACCTGTTCGGGTCGAAGAGCTTCAGAAATAGTCTTATCAAAAGAAAAAGAAAGAAAGAAATACAGAATAATGATATTTATCTTTTGTTTAAAAAAAAAGCTAGATCTCAGGGGGTGGACAAACACTTTCAAACTACGGGGCCCGTAGCATTGGCTATTTCTGCTCTATTGCTCATCGGGCACTGTCAAGTACTGTCAAATGGACAGTCCTTATCCTGTCATTTTACGAAAATTTTTTTTGCAGTGCAATTATGGATTCTGTTGGAACAGTCGTCATCGATTCTAAAAATCCTTCCGATGGCACATCCCTCAGTAGATAGAGGAGGGCACATTATGGTAAACGCGGCCTTGTAGTCTCCAACGGAACTTCTTTTGCAATATCAGGGAAATGACACAATGGCCATTCCCCTTCTTTTTAAATAGGTTCGTCGCTTGCAATCCTTCCACATAGAACTGAGTTTGCCTTATTGAAATGTCTACAAAAGGATTCTGGTGAGCTTTCAAAATGGCTTGATTCAAAATTCTAAAAATTGATTTTTACTTTTAAAGAAAAGTTGTTGGTAAATGTTGAAAGTGGATCCCCTACCATTTTCATTTTTTAAAGGACTTCGTCGACGCTGTTTCGAACGATGGGCGTAGCCAGGGCGTCAAACGAGGCAACAAGGGGCTTCACGATAGGCCACAATGTCCGGTGAATTGAGTAGGAACTGTTTGTTCCAGAATGACCCAATGAACTGTCGCAAAAAGTAATTGGATGAATGATTCCATACAGTGCGCTCTTTGCTCGTCAAGAAAGTTTTCTACTAGTATACGAATCAGAGACGTGGCGCCTGCAAACTGGACCTTAATTTGGGAAAAATTG
>JAWZYV010011208.1:0-12187 GCA_038373885.1 Cheiracanthium punctorium
TTACGATTAAGAATACATGAGAATGATGTCCATTTTACGTCATGAAACCAGCTCAGTCATCTTAAAACTTTTTCTATTGTTCTGCTGCCAACGTGAACGGGCGGTCCAAGCAAATTTGTCTCTGTTGAACTATTAGAACTATTGAAATCTATTGAACAAATCTGTTTTATAATTTTGTAGTGTGCTTTGTATTATGAATCCAGCTATATAAATAGATGTACGTCTGTGATTTATTTTTTTATCAGGATGCCCTACTCTAACGTGACAGAATCTGAAATATGTAAGATGTACCAACGCTTTTTTTTTCTTTGCACGAACAAAATCTTTTCTAGAATGGACGTCGTGGGTGAATTACGAGAGGAAATAAAGTTCATACTTTTACCGTATGTAAAATGAAAATCTTACTATATAGGCACGCTGATTCCTAACTCACTGAATCTGAAACAAATCCGGGTAACCAACTGAAGATAAAACTTTTGCCGTCATGACTCCAAAAATATTATAAAGTGAAGCAAAAAAGCGCACTAACATCTTCACCGTTTGTACGATCCGCTTCAAATTTTTTATAATTATAAAGAAAAATGCAGAAAATAATCTGCGCTCCTTTAAAAATCTAAAAAACCACTCGTTCCTCATTCTTAAGCGATACTTCGCTCTCTTCAGATTCATTTTATTTCAAAGAGTGAAAAGATTAATCATTTGCTTGACAAAATGTGCTGTCACAATGAACATGGCATCCTACTAAAATCACGGTTATCAGGATTTAAACGGAAAATGGCTATTTCCATTCGTTTAAAATAGTTTTTCTAGTTGGCCCAGTTCCTTTTTTTCACAAATAAAATGATTCCGTCCGCATGAAACGTTGATATGAGAGGGGATGTTCCCGGCGAAACGAAACCGTTCGAACGCGAAAAGTTTTCGCACGTAGAAGAAAATGCCACTACGATTTCGGCATATAATAAAAGCTGAATATGAAGTTATTTATTTCGAGTGGACGGAGATTCAATAGATAGACTAAAGACCTGTTTTGTTAAATGCGTTTTCTTGCCCCCGTTGTCATGGTCTCCACGACGGGCTTTGTCTTCTAGTAATGAATAATAATACGCAAAATGACTGTGACAGGAACATACTGTATATGGAAAAGGTGTAAAAATTCTGCACGAGAAATAAATTGAAATCATTCCAGAAAGTCGAACGTTAAGTTCATTTCCTTTTAAATCGCTTTTGTGCATATTTTTTATGGAAAGGCCACCTGACTTAATGTCAAGAATTTTTTCAAGGATTGACTATCCTGAAGAATGGTCCATGAAACAATCCTTGTTGTTCGTTGATCTACACGAAAGTTCACTTTCGTGTAGATCAACGAACACTTTATAAGATTATGAAGTAAAATTTTTCTCACACTCGAATGCTTTGTTTTCAATGGAACGAGAGCACGAAAAAAATGAATTGAATCCACTTTTTACAAAACGTATCGAAGTATTGTATTTGCAAAACTGTTCAACAATACCAGTTTAAAAGTATAAAGCGGAGTCTGGACTATGACGCGAGGGATGCGTTACAAGACCCCCTCGCGTAGCTGAACATTTCGCGCTGTGAGATGAGGTATATGTATATATGGGGAAGCTTTCCCCAGGTTCACACCCCAGACCGTGATGAAAGAATAAGACTTCGTATAGTAACAATTACATTTTATTTTAACATATTAACACATAAACATCAAAATTATAAAGTCCTACGGTGGCTGAGCATACCCCTCAAAAACGCCAAAAACCTCAAAACTGGCCAATGTCCGGCCAGGACAACGCAATCAAAAAGCTTAACAATGTCCGACTTTATACGGACGCCTGGCAACGCTAACCGTGGTAATGTCACTGGAAATGATAGACGGGCGAAATGTGAAGGTCCTCGGTTCGGGTCCCATCGCGCGTCCGTCGACCTAACCGTTCGGAGTTTTCCGTGGTTTTCTCCGAAACTTAGCGCAAATACGGGTTAGGACAGCCGATATCAGACAGATAAAGATAAGTGGGATCTTCATTTAAGGTTTCGACTTGTATTGATGGCGCAGTGATGACTTATTTTTACGTGTAGATGCAAGCTCTTTCAGAACCCCTTGTTTCGCGCATCGTGACGGCCAATGTCCAATGAAGTAGCCTGTGTCTGTCGAAAGGGTGGGTTCCGATTTTCCCAGACACAGAACTGACGTCAGCCATCTGTTACCGATGACGGTAGTTCGGGGAAAAAATGAAAATGACTTAAAAATGTGCATATTCGCAAGTCGTACTCTAAACTGTTACAAAAAATAAGCTTGTTCGATAAATTTTGAGCGTCAACCTCGAATGGTCTTGCAGTGGCATTCCATGTTGGAGTTTTCCCAAAGAGTTTAATAAAAGGCATTTATCAGTGTAAAGTGCATCTTGCAAAGAAAGAGTCTGAATTTTTTCGAGTCCCTGGCTCAGTGAGATCCTTTTTAATGTATTTCCAAAGAGTCGTGAAACAGTTTCTGTTTTTTCAATGCACAGACTCATATTCGTGGAATCAAAACGGAAGCAGACAAATCATAACGCGAGGCTGCGTGTGACTGAAAACATCCCTGAAACGTAAAATGCGAGGGAAGATTTTCGATTACAACAAAATATGAACGCTTTCAATAACAGGGTATTTACCAAAGAAAACCCGGGTTTCAATGCCTACACTGAAGTTCTTTACGGACGAATAAAACCAAAAGAAAACGTTCATAATGTTTAAATGACACATTTGACGTTACAAATTTTTCAAATAAGCGTGACTTACAAAGCAATGCCCCCATTTTGATGTTGCGCGCACTCTTTTGTAGACACCCTGTACATTAAAAGTATTGCAAAATCTTCCATACATTTCGCATTTTAAAAGCGCGCCATGGCAGAATTACGGTGAACAGAAGATGAATTGTTTCGTCTGATATTGTAAAAACGCACTCAAGTCCTCAAGTTGTAGCTTTCGCAAGTTGTATTTTATAAAGACTAGAATAAAATAGTACTACAGTCCAATCTCCCGTTTGAACGAAGTCCAAGAGACCCGAGAAATCCTTTCCCTCTTATGAAATTTCGTTGTACACCGATATTGCAGCTCCCTCATTGTAGTTTGATTTGGGGGTGACCAAAGTCTTCGCTATAGCGAAATTCTTTCTGTAAAGGACTTTGCTAAAATAGGACTCGACTGTATTTTGAAGTGTAAAAACATCCCCTGTAAGATGAGGGAATCGAAAAAAGAAATGGAAGCGATTTTTCTAGGATGTTTTCAGTATTGAATCCGCCATTTAAGAGTGCACTCAAATTTTATTTTCTGATAAGTTTCTGACGTATTTTCATAAAACAGAGCTGTGATGAAAGCACTCTAGATCTATTAGGTGTACCGGAAAGTATTGTCGTTTTTTCGTATGTCAATATTTTGCCTAGGCATAACTACTGAAATTTATAATACGAAATTTGGCAGGTACGTGAGTTTTATAGCATAGGCGCTAGAGAAGAGAGCATTTTCCAAAATTCGTAACTTATGGGGGGATAGGGGGCCAAAATGTTCTTTTCACATAGCTTGCGTGATCTCAAAGAAGAAAAGAGATATCCATAAAATTCTTGCTGTAAAATATAATACTCACGAATACCTAAAAATGGATTTCAGAACATTTTAAATGGAATCCTCCAAGGAGAGTAGACGAGAAAAAAGGGGGAGGGTGGCCATTTATCTTGAGATAAAAAAAAAGTTACCTATAAAATTCTCGCTTTAAAACTTTAACAAATATGAGTGCTCTGCTCAGGCACAGCTTGTTTGTAATTCAATAATTATTGAAAATTTATTTGTTTGAATTTTGTGTAAAGCAACGACATTACTTTCCGGTACGCCTGATATTTTACATTGCAAGAATAGGATACTATGTACTAAATATTTATTAAGAGAATCAAAATGAAGCTATTTAATTTTTTTAATTATTATTACAAAGGGTATTGGTTACAACAGCTGAAGAGATACAGATTTAAGAATGTTCGACAAATAATAAGAATCGATCAAAATAACAATCCATCGACGTTTTTATCAGAACAAACGAAAGCGTTGTGACGTTTCCAGTGCCCGTAAAATTCCACACGCAGAGTCGGGTACGTTCCTGTAATGTAGAAAGGTTTTCGAGCACATTGTAACATCAAATACTTAAAAAGGACTCGTGGGTTCATCAATTACGGACAAACAGCCAGACTTAAGGCAATATCCCAAGAGGGAAGAAGATGCTACGAATTCTTGTGCTGGCCTATGGAGAAAAGTTTTTCACTCGTGGTATCCACACTGACTATTTTTTTTTGTCTTGCCTTTTTTGTATGACGTGCCTTTTGGAATTTTTTCTTCCAATTCTTTAAATATTCTGCAGAAATACTCGTACGTAAGACCGGTTTTGAAAAAAAAATTAAAAATTAAAAAAAGAAAAGAAAACAGCAGAAAATAACAAAATTCTGGTAAAGGCGCACTATACCATGGCCAGTAACTAGATGGAGGTGCAAAAGCTGAGGCAAAATACTATTAGCTGTGGATGTGCTATGATTGAAAAAACTTTTTCCCATAGGATAACACGGGTACTTGCAGCCTCATTTTAGCACAAAAATATCTCCTTAAATATAAACATCATAAGTGTATCTGATTTTGAAACAGGTTTCTGGGGCCGAACACACAGGCAGCATTTGACGAGGACGTAAGCGTTTTGCATATATGTGCAATATTGGGACACACGTTTGCCTAATTTGAGAGAGCTAATATTCTTTTCGTCATTATGGCAAAGAAGCAGGAACTAGGACAACACTTTATCTTCAGAATGAGAGAATCGCCCAAATTATGTCGCCAGTCAGTCATTTGGAACAGCCTGGATATTGGACATCCGTAGCGATTTTTCATTCTTTTGGCGGCTTACGCTTAATCGATCATCCTTTTCCATTAAGGTGTCCATGAAAATGGCCCTCCATGTATTATATTTCGAACGGCTATAACGGCACAATGAATGCTCCCAACTATTCAATCCTGCAAATGGGGCGATATACACTTTGTACCCATAATTGAAAGGTAATCAAAGGTTGTCAGTTGCCAAAGCTGCAACCAATATTCTTAAACCCCACCCAGAGCGTCACTTGAAAATTCCTCTCCGTATAGGTCACCCTTTAGAGTGTGATGAAGAATTTGGCGGCGTTCAATATGACATTCGAGCAGCTCCTAGTAAAAGAACAGTCCTACCTTATTATATTGTCAATCTGACTAGAAAATATCTTATCGATTGCCAAAAAATTTTAAGAAATCTTCGAGATCGTAAATAGTGAAGCATATCAAACAGTTGAAACTGCTCAGCCCATTAGCGTTTACTAAACACAAACCTCCGTACTTCTGCTTTCCTAGTATTTCAACGATTCGCCTTAAAGCACAGAGCGCCTTAAAGCAACACAGCGTAATAAAGGTGGTACTTACGTATTATCCCGGCAGTCATTCCCGTCAAACTATTTTTTCACCAAATTTTGCTGCCAAACTGTTGCCAATCGTATTCCAAAGCATAAATAATTTCCTGTGTCCGGCCTTTATTTTGTTGAAAAATCACTCGTCTTGGCGGAACGGCGGGATAATACGTAAGTACAAAAAGGCCTGTACCAAAAAGTCCTCTCACCCTTTTAATGTACAAAACCCATACCAGAGATTGCAGTGGCCTTACTTATAGAGCTGATGTGAAAGTTCTGGCACTAGTGGGTTATAGCGGCCATTGACTTTTCTTGGCGACATTATGATGACGACAAGATCGCTTTAATACTCTGTAGGAATTGAAACATTTCCCCTTTATTTCAACACTATGCTCTTGGCGATATCAATCGGTTTGACAGTTAACGTATTAATCTGTCGAATCTTTACGCCAGTTTTTCCGCCATTTTTGATTTGTGCAGTATAGCTCCAAAAGATTTGTGTAGTATAGCTCCAATAAAAGAAAACAGTAATGCAATGTCTTATTACTAGTGTTACTAACCCTATTTCGTTTTAATAGGCACCCGAATACTTCTTTAATCCGTTTTACTCTCGGCTGCTGTAAGAGTTCTCTCCGACAGTATCATGATTCTCCATTTGGCGCTGTTGAATGTGTAACACCCAAGTGCCTAATATTAGTGCAATTTTCATAAACACTGTTTATTGTAAAAATTTCCCGACTTCTTTAAATTAATGAATATATTTTTCTATTTCGCTGTTAATTTGGCTCAGCTTAAGTATTTGCCAACCTTTGGCGAGATGAAATGTTTCGGCGATAATCAATATTCTCACACGAATTCAATAGCAGATTGGGGTACTTAGCACCGCAAAATAGTTATTCTCGTCATGGTGACAACTATCCAAGCTGTACCTATTATTTACTTCTCCTTTTTGACCAGTCAAGTTATTTTAATAATCGCGTCGAATTAAAAATCGCTCAGCTGAAAACATTGCAATCGTTGGCTCCTATCCGCCATCTTAAATTTTTACAAATCGTCATGTGAGCGTATACATATTCTTGTTTTACAAAAAGTAACAAAAAATGCATTAGTCATTACAAACTTACCAGTAATTCAACGAAATTCACATATTTAAAGACTTAAAATGTTACAAGTATATGTATGTTCAACAGTTTAACCGCCACTAAGCCTAATTGCATGACCCGCATACTGATAGCTATAGTAATTTATAAAAAAATCAAAATAAATGAAAGTGAACACTTACATTTTGACGAAACGGGACCACAAAGAAGCCATTTCAATCACTATAATCACAACAAGACGGTGAATTCGCTTTGAAATGCCGCTTAAACTTCTTCTCAAGAGATAGATTTATGCAATCAAGATGGCGACTAGGAAATATTTTAACAATAGCGATGCCATCGCGCAAAAAGAAACTTCCTCCAACAATGGCGATGAAACCCCTTTGTTATTCCAGTACCATGGCTCATCTCGATGCGTTTTATTTTGCATTTGTAAATAAGCCTACTTTCTACGATGGAGGAACGGTTTTTAATGGAGTTTGACTTTTTTTAAACTTCCTTATGGGAAGTTTAGTAATCGTGGAACATTTTGATACTTGCATTTCGACGTATAAATCGATTATAACAGTTCCAGTATTTTCCTTGACGGGTTTCTAGGTGCTGTCTTAGCGAGCGTCCTGTTCGATCTTCAGGGAAACCCCTCAAAAAGACCACCTCTATTAAGAGACCACCTCTCATAAAAGCCATTTACATTTGTTCCGTCTTTTCTGGTCGTAGATGATTTTCCCTCCGATAAAGGACCGCTTTTTCCCAATTTGAAGGTTGGACTGTTTAACCGGGTGAATTCTCGAAATTTCTCTTCTCTCTGGAGGAAAGGCTATCTGGCAAAGAAAAGAGCTATGGTACCCTTACCTGGTTTCATTAAACGAGCAGGTGATTTTTCACAAGACAGGTATAAAAGTTGCCCAGGCCCAGGTTCCAGTTTTACTTGAAATTCGATGCTTTTTTATTTTTTCAAAGCTGTATAGATGCATAAAAAATTCATTCAATAATAGTCTTTTGTAGTGTGTACAAGGTGACCCATAAGTACGTCCAAACTCTGCACAGACAGATTCGTCGTTCGGAGTACATAAAATGTGCCCGAAGAACTGCACCTTTACGATCCATAGTTTTCTAGAAAAATGCGAGAAAACAAAATACGACATCACATCCGGTGTAAGGGAAAAAAAAACACTTTATTGGACATACCATCAGTAATGTTTGCAAATTCCAAAGGCAGATGTTCGAAGCGTCCTCCGCGCATATTGAAGAAGACTTGAGCGCACCATGGAATGGATGACTGCTCACGTCGCTGCAGTGCGGAGCCCACCTAAGTACAAGCAGCATGCAGACGAGCAACCAAGTCCGTTTATGCAGTCATCCATTCCTTCAGGTGGCTCCAGAGGAAAAAATCCAGCGGTGTGAGATCTGGCGATCTTGGTGGTCATAGAACGGGAACCCCTTCGTCTGATCCAGCCGCCGAGGTATTCCATATCCAGCCAATTAGGTGCAGGAGCACACAAATCCGTTCGAGCCCCACCAGGGCTTGTCTTGACGCTAGAGGTTTGCCATCCAAGAAATCGCCAACCTCATCAAGCAGAAATACCAAGTAGGAATGTCCCTAGAGCCGTTCAGGTCACAGACAGGGTACAAGCAGACGATCCCCGAGTATTCCGGGCCACACTTTTACAGGGAAGCGTTCCTGAATTCTCTTCGGGCTAATGGAATGAGGACTGAACTGTGACCACAAATGGCTGTTGTAGTGGTTGAATACCCCATCACGAGTGAAACAGGAGTCATCCGTCCGCATGCAATGAAATCATTGCCTGTGTTATGTTGCTGCAATAACCATTCCCAAAAGTTCACGCACGTCTGAACGTCCTCTAGCTTTAGACCTTACACGACGTCATACTTTGTTTTTCCTATTTTTCTCGAAAACTATGGGTCGTACATTTACAGTTATTATTATTTTTTATATACTTCCATCGAGACATCTGGCTGTGCAGAGTGGGCGGTACGTATGGAACACCCTGGGTATAATGCGTGGAACTTGACACATTTTAGAAATTCATCTGTTAGTTTTCTAAGGCTGTTTCATTCGCCTTCCAGGTCGCTAGGTCACATGACCGAAAAGGTGTTATCAACGGAGTATTTGTAACGTGTTTACCTAAAATGACTTGCTTCATTTAAAAAAATAACCACAAAACCAGATTAAAAATGAGGTAGAAAAACGCAAATCGAAATGGCGCGTATTGTTGGTCCTCCACTTCCGTTCTAGCTGTGAATCCCTGTCAGCTTGATAACTGAATATTGCCCAAAAACTGCACTTAAGAGGCTGTCAGAACCACTCACAGTACCCTACAAAAATTTGAAATTATGAAAATATTTGACAATTGTTGTCTTTTATTACAAAATGAGGGATTTTCATACAATGACTGCATGGTATAGGACTAGGGGTGTGGCACAGCACTGTATATCATACCGAACACATCGACTATAAAACAATTTCTGGCACAACTGATCTTTTTTTTGCGACAAATTCGTGGATGTAACGATATCTGGCTTTGAATGTGTCGACGTATAGGCGCGAAACAAAAAATAGATCTCTAGAAAAACTCCTATATTGTAATGATAAACGGGTCATTTTCAGAATTCGGTGCCATTTGCTGTCCGTGCGTAAAATGAATTCTTTTGCAAGGTATAGGAAAATGTAAGTTATTACCTCCGCTAAAGAGGGTAATAGTTTTTGGCAGACGAAAAAAGTCGTGGATGATAATTGATAGTAAATAAAATCTTACAGATCTCACGGAAATTTGAAACACACCAAGATCCGACACATGATTGGAATAATGGATACTTGAAAAATTTCAAAGTAACTTTCAAAGAGTCTATTGTGGTCAGTTTTTCCATGCCGTCTGTACGTACGTACGTATGTTCGTACGTACGTACGTAAGTACGTACGTATGTATGTAACTCGCATATCTCAAAAACTATTGGTCGTAGAATGTTGAGATTTGATATTTAGGATTGTTCTATGATCTAGTTGTGCACCTCCCCTTTTGGTCGCAATCGAGTGTATAGTTTATGTACAGGACCGCCCAAAAGATTCGAAATACATTACGCTCTATGGGCCGAAATTCATTAAACTCGCCTAACGCAAAAACTATTAGGCGTAGAATGTCGAAACTTCATATTTTGGATAGTTGTAACATCTAGTTGTGCACCTCCCCTATTGGTTCCATTCGACTGGATAGTTTATCTACAGGACCGCCCAAAACATTCGAAATACATTACGCTCAATGGGCCGAAATTCATTAAACTCGCATATCTCAAAAACTATTAGGCGTAGAATGTTGAAACTTTATATTTAGGATTGTTGTAACATCTATTTGTGCACCTCCCGTTTCGGTTCCATTCGACTGGATAGTTTATCAACAGAATGGCCTAACAGATTCGAAATACATTAAGCTCTATGGGCCGACATTCATCAAAGCGTTTTTTAGAGGTTTTGGGCTATTTCAAACGACGCAGGAGTGATATATGCTGTAAAGAGTTAGAAAATGAATTTCTCCATTAAAAAAGTGTCTTTATCATTTACAGTTCTGCTACAGGAACACTCAAAAGATTTCCAATACATTACGGTCAATGGCAATTTTAGGGGCATTCATCCATTTCAAGCACAATACCGTCCTACCACATAAGTTAGGTAATGGTCCGACCACGGTCACGTGCCTCCCTCAAGAACTATGCCAAAAGTCGCCAAGCTTGGCGACTTTTGGTGTACGTGTGTGCATATTTAACTCTCAAATCTGAAAAACTGGAAGAACGGTTGGTTTCTCCCCGTTTGATTTACATGCAAATACATCCTGTACATGGCTGCCAATACAAATTAAAAGGTTCTGTCAAAAAACCTCTTTAGCGGAGGGGAAACTAATTTCAGCTGAAGGCTGAATATTTTCATTAGTCTAAAGAAAGGGCTGCTTTATTATTCTTTTTATCGTGGTTTTTATCAGACTGTTTCCAATAGTGAAACAACAGATTAACACACATGGAGGCTGGCTGAGGACAGATGGCTGAACAGCGAGTATAGCGGCAGATACGGGCATTTGAAATGTGGGGTTTATATAGGATCCTGTGGGCATGGGATAGACGTGCGAATGGATAGGTGGCCGACTGGAGTGGTCCTTGATGGTAGTGTGAGATATCTTTTTGGACTGGAGTCTCCCCCCCCCTTTTGTAGGATCTGGACCATCATCGGTAAGACTTTTTTATGGAGGGGGGAGGAAGGAAGTCCTTAAACTGCCCAGTCAAACATCGGCTTTTACCAACTTATTGACAGGCATCGCAGTCGTTCTCTTTTCTTTTTAAATTCCTAACTCTATAAATAATAGACTAAAATGCTCCGATGCTTCAGCAGTTGTTAAATTTTCGATTAGAATTGGAATTAATATAATTTCTTATATTATATTAGTATATATACGTTATGATTTATATAATTAAAATCTTGTTATAAGTATTTTTATTATTTAATGGTTTGACAGGCGGAACCTTAGATGCTAAGGTTCCGCCTGTCAACCATTAAAATATCGGGCTGTTTAGGTAAAATCTTTGATGAAAGAAAGACATTTTAAAATAAAGTAGGAAGACTGCGGTGCTTGTATTTATAAATTTCGCCAACTGGGTTTGTGTCATTTTGCCAAGTCTACCAGGAATACAAACAATGTCACAGTTTTATTGTAAAATTTTGCAACTAAAATGGTCATTTCGTCAAGCATACCAGTTTTCGATTGAAGGAAGATTTACAAGTTTTCCCAACTAGTTTTAAATTGGCTTCTAATTCACCACATGGAATTCCGTATTAAGTTAAAATTGAGCGATGTCTATCAGACATAAAAAGAGAGTTATGGTTTTTTAATTTTTAATTTTGTTTGCGAAGTTTGTCAACTGGGTTCCTAATTTTGCCAAGTGTAACAGAATGTGTGTGTTAATGTTAGGGAAGAGACTCCTCCCCCCTTAACAAGGGCCCTGCGCAGGATGTGTCTGGAGTGTCACACGGCGGAACCTATTATTGTTGCACTGTGCATTTGCGTTGTATGAAAGTGCTTCACTCTCTTCCATGCTGAAGCTACAAGGACGCAGTACAGCCAAAGCTGTACACACGAGCAACTACTTTGTACCGCGCTGTCCAGCTGTACGGGTGTGATCGCCTTGGCGGCGTTCTCGGGTGCCCTCCTGATACAGGCGGATAGTTCTGGGCGGGTGTGACCCCAGAGTATTTGTGGTTAACCCTTTAACGCGCAGTGTTCCCGCTCTGGGAACACCCAACTCTGACGTTTTGGCTGTTGCCAGTCACGAAGAATAGATTGGATTTCTATAAAAATAGTGGCGGGTGACATAGCTCCACGAGAATCCTTCACTTTTTAGCACGTCATTTCCCGTAACAAAAATGGTCACATTCTTTTTAACAGCACTGACATCTGCTGAAAAATGGAGGAATGCGAGAACAGCTGGATAGATTGCCCAATGCTGAAAAAAGGGCAGCCGTTGCCATCGCTCGACTTAAGGACCAGGAAGAGGGCGGACGATCAAAACGTTCATCGCGTGCCACAGACCTAGAGACCCTTTTTTGACGACAGCTGGCTTGTC
>JAWZYV010011209.1:0-299683 GCA_038373885.1 Cheiracanthium punctorium
TGAAAGTCTCTGGCGTGATTTGATTAATTCAAACTGATTAAAAGTTTTAGTAAATAAAATAAAATAAAATAAAATAGAAGTAAAAAAAAAAAATAACAAAGACAAATCATGCCAAACGCATCGATTACAAAACACTTTCCAACACAACACTATTTTTGCGCCAAATTTGGCGATGTATTGTCCTTAAATCTGGCGAGATTTCGGAGATAATCTTTAAAAAATGCTGTGTTATCACTATATACATGGAACTTTGTGAGACACTGTAAAAAAGCTTTTAAGTTTTTCTTCCATAGTTAAAGTGGAGAGTAAACTCTTTCATAAACATTTATATACTTATTTTATAGTGCTTGAAATGGATGAATGTCTCTAAAACAAATTTGGTGATGTATTGACGTCAAGTTTGGCGAGAGTTTAGAAATCAACTCAAGAATCTTATTGTACATCACTATTAATGTAATTTTGCGAGAAACTGTGAATGAACTTTAAACGATGTTTTTATGCTTCTAATGAAGAGTAGGCTGTTATTAAGTTTATACACTTCTTGTATTGAGCTTCAAATGGATGGGGTCTATAAATTGCCAAAGACCGTAATGTACTGGAATTCTTTTGAGTGCTCCTGTAGAAGAACTATAAATGCCGCATACACCCTTTTCAATAGGGTATATGGTGCAGTATATAGGAATAACATACATAAATTTCGCAGTAACCAATGCATATTTTAGAGCACAGACGGACAAACCAAAATCAAAACACTTTTCAATGCTGTTGGAAAGTGTTAAATTAAAAAAATGTTAGTATTTCTGACTTTAAAAAAAAATGAAAAAAAGAACAAACGTAAAAAAAAAATAAATAAATAAATAAATAAATAAAAGTACCCTTAAAAAAAAGTCAGTATTTGTGAATAAACAAAACATAACTAAACAACAAAAAAAAAGAAAACAAAATACATTACTTGAATAATTCCGACTTTTGAAAAAACTCAGCACTGTATCTCCGAAGTTTCCTGCTTCCTTTTGAGACGCTAACAAAGAGAAAAAGCACAAAATGAGTGTTGCCAATTTCTACCAAAGTCCCCATAATTTTCTGTAAAAATCCCTTGACCTGGGGTTGCCAGGTCGCCAAACCAAATAGCCGGACAGACCAGCCAGTTTGGCCGGACATTTGGGTAAAAAGGCCGGACAGCCTACAATATTGAGGATTTTGTCTCGGTATTAATAGGTACAACAAAAAAATGGTACGTAAAATCAAGCTTTTTTTGATTATTTACCATGAATCTTGTTAAATTCTAATGAAATATAAATAACATCGAATGCCAAATCAGTTCAAGTACTTTATTACTAATCAGCCAAAGTCACCAGCAAAAAGACTAACAAAAGCCGGACACCGTTCAGTTTGGCCGGACACGCAATCAAAAAGCCTAACTATGTCCGGCTTTATCCGGACGCCTGGCAACGCTACCTTGACCGGATGAGACGTAATAATTCCGTCACCGACCTCTAATTTTCACTGCTATACATGTATATCTTTAGTATAACTAAAATACGTTTATCACTGCTGCTATAAATTTACATTTCTAGTAACTAAAATACGTTTGTACAGGGTCTCCCATAAACGTGGTAACATGCTTTAATTTTTTATCCATTAGAGATAAATGGGCAATGTAAATTGAAAAAAAAAAAACAGAAAGAAAAAAGAAACATTCAAAATAAGGTAAGGGAAAAGGCTAAGCAAAGGAAAAAAAAATTATCTCGCTAATGCCCAAAAAGTTGTATTTTAATAAATAAATAATATAAAAAATGTTTAAGACCCCTGTACAAAAAAAAAATATATATCCCAATTAGTAAAATGTGCCTCATATTAATGAGCTGATATACAAAATGTGAGAATTTTATCCTAAAAAGTATGAATGCTGACTTAAACCACTTTTCAACGGCTTTTCAGTGGGAAAAATTACGTCGGATGAGTGATTTCAGGGGTTGTACCGAAATTACGAAAGATAATATTTTATCCACTCCTGCAGTAAGCGTTTACATTCAAATTCATGTATATCCCCCAATCATCATTTTTTTTCAAAGATATCTAAATGTATGGGGCACAATTTACTAATTGGGAATTGTTTATGAGACGGTCGTATAGCCAGGGGGGTGGATATCGGGATATATCCCACCCCCCCGAAATTTTTGGATTAGTGATGAAATTCCGTCTATTTATACTCATATAAGTTCATATCCCTTCCCCCCCCCCCTCTGAAAAATTTTCCTGGCTACGCGCCTGTCGTATACAAATTTAAAATGTTTCACTTTTTGAAAATTAAAGAGAGGAATTTTTCCTAACGTAATCTATTTTCCTACCTTATTTTTAGTAGTTACTTTTGTAATTTTTTTTTTACTTAGTAGTAACTTTTAACTTAAGGTTTAGTAGTAACTTGTTCAATGTACACTATCCACCTATCTCTAATAACCCTGATAACCCCACCTATCTCTAAAATAACCTTGAGTCAGGGGCGTAGCCAAGGGGGGGTTAGGCGGGTCATAACCCCCCCCCCCCCCATGAGGAATTTTTTGCCATACAAAATGTATATTCTTCACTATCTCATCACACACATGTATGCATATATGTGAATTGCAGTAGTCGTACCCCTCCCCCTTGAAAAATTTCTGGCTACCCCCTGGGCTGAACATAAATTTGAATGTAAACGTTTACTGCGGAATTGGAAAAATTAGTTCTTTCGTAATTTCTGTATAACCCATAGGCGTAGAGTTATATGGGCCCGTGGGGCTCGAGCCCCCCCAATAAATTGTGAAAAAGGGCTGAGCCCACCCAATAATTTACCACTCAATACAGAAAATTAATTTATACTAACATAAAAAAGTATTCACGCCATTTACAAACGTTAAAAAAAAAAAAAAAACCTTTACCTGTACTTTTAAAAATTTTCTTCTTTTGATTTCAATCATGATTTAGTATTCATTGTGACGCTACGTAACACCCAATGTTACTATAAGCTGCCGTCGCCAGGCTCTGGTTAATTAAAATCAGATTATGCAATGTGAAGTATGAAATGAAGAAAAGTTCAGATGTGTCTAAAATGCACTCTCATCGAAAATGTTTTTTTTTTTTTCCTTTTTAATATTTTTTACTTTGCTACTATTTTTAACTTATAACATGGTAGGAAGATACTAACATGGATACTTACCTTACAGAGGCGTAGAATTCTATGGACCCATAGAGCTCGAGCGCCTCCAATAATTTACACTTATATATAGTAAGTCATAGCTACCAACTACTGCGGAATATAATTAACCATTTTTTGTTAACAGTATATTTTTTACTTATTTTTTTCAAAATATAGTAACCAGCTCGCGCGCGCAGTACAAAAGTTTTGCTGTATTTTAAGCCGAAAAATCATGTAGAAAAAGTGGTTAATTATATTCCGTAGTAGTTGGCAGCTATGAGTAAGTTATATGTACGTGAATCAGTGGCGTAGCCAGAAATTTTTCATGGGGGGGGGTGTCACGACTGCAACTCACATATATGTATACGGGTGTAAAGAATATACATTTTGTATGACAAAAAATTCCTCATGGGGGGTGGTTATGACCCCCCTAACCCACCCCTTGGCTACGCCACTGGCGTGAATATATGTGGTTGTGGGGCCCAGCCCCCCCAATAATTTTGAAAACTTTACGCTTATGGTATAACCCCTGAAATACAATCATCCGACGTGATTTTAATGCCCTTCGAGAGTTGTCGAAAAGCTGTTTAACTCAGCATACATTTATTTTCATAATTCTGATACTTTTCAGAATATATATTCTCAAATGTTTTACATCACCTCATCAGTGTACGGGGGCACATTTTAATAATCGGATTTTTTTTTTTTGTATGGGGGGGGAGGGTTCGTATACAAATTTAAAAAGCGTCACATTTTGAAAATTAACGAGGGGGATTTCCCCACCCCCTTGCAATTTGACAGTGCTTGTACATTTCCATAGACATAATTAAAAATGAAAACAAAGGAATCTCAGCGAACTAAAACGTATTCAGTATAGGATGAAGAACATAGTTTTCCTTTTTCTACGATCTGGCAATGCTCGTAATGTAAACATCTTCTCAGACTTCGCTATGCGACCATGACTCAACTTCCTCGTTTCGGTTTCTCGATATTAATGGAAGAAAAAAATTCTCACCACACTCTCTTTAATTTGCTAACAAGTAAAACGAGAAATATCACTTTTGGCCTTCAAATTTCGCATTCACACGCAAGCAACCGACCGTGTCGTAGGTTCCGAAATGCGGAGATAAGGCACTTACTTCTGGTGAAAATGCAGCAGACGATCTTTTCGATATTCTGTACTGCTTCTGAGCTTTCACGTCACGTCCCAAATTCTATTTTTGCTATGCCGTTTTTCTACAGTTAGAATTTTAAGTAAAATATTGAAAAACTCTACTTTTCTTTTCTTTTTTTTTTTAATTATTATTGTGATGGTTTTTCAATACTGTGATCATTTCTAAGAATCATGCATACTTTATTATTTTTTTTAAGTAAAATTATGTTAGGAAACAGTTGAAAGCTATTTTACCGTGCATTTGAAAAAGTTTTCTTTCACAGTAAAGCCAAAATAATATTTCCGTTGTACCGAGTAGCTTTCTATCTGAAACCCGTTCTTCGCACCAAGATAAGTATTATTTTATACTGCTAATACAAATATTAAGTATAGTTTTTAATTCCGTTTTTGTCCATAACTGTGTAAGATGTCAAGTAGTTTAATGATGTCAAAGAGCTTTCCCCCCCCCTTCCCAAAGTTCGCGTAATAGTCGCACACTTTTTGCCAATTTTTCATTGTGAAAGTCTAGGTGCGAATATTATGCGAGGAAATCTACTGCACAATATTGTACACTTCATGATAAACATTACTGGTAGAGTAATTCAGGGATAGATGGGCCAGCCAAATATTTAGTTAATGCGCCTCACCATATATGGCGCAACTATGTCAGTGTGACACTCAAAATTTTTTTAAGGCTTGCTACTATTTGCTACTCAAAAAACATAATAATTTTTCAGCTAATTATCACTGCTGCTGTTGGTGAATCAAATAATTTTTTCACGCGGTTATAATTCCACAATTAAAAGTTTTATTAGTGACTATGTCATTTTATCTCTCACCCCCTTTATTGAAAATTGTCCGAAAAATGTGTCTCAAAAAAGCGACATAAAAATGCGATATAATTTTTAAATACTATTAGTTCACAACAGCTTTAATCTATTGTTACAATATTTCGTAAGCTGTAGAATATGCATTCCATGTATTTTTCTATAAATAGGTTACAATCACAAAAAATTCAACATACAGTTACCAGGCGAAATACACAAAAGGTGAGAGATAAAATGACATAGTCAATTAATATCGTTTTAATATGGCAATAGTGAAACTAAAAAATAATCTATGCGAAAATTTTGACAAAAACTCTAATAGCATAATACACAGCTCATAATAAATCATTTTCACTAAAGGTATCAGTACACTGAAAAAAAAATGATTACAGCACAACGTCTGGTTAAACGTAATACCAACACGTTGTGCCATGCCAGTTGCCATACAATCATTGCCATAGGTTCTTCGTGATAGGCTTATCAATGTTATTACTTCATTCCTGGTCCTCCCAGGGAGTGTAGTGGCTAAAGAACCCTTCAATCACGCCTTGGGTCCGGGTTCGAATCTGAGCATGGGTGTTAACTTGTCCGTCCTTTCATAGGGGGTAACTCTGGCCACTCATTGGGTGCTCCCAAAATAAAATGGACAGTGATTCGGGACTTAGTAGCGGCGAATGCTTGACGAGCAAGTGAAAACCAATTGAAAAAAAAGGCCACCATTTTTGAGTGGATTTACAACCCACAATGCTGTATTATTTACAGCAATATGTGTGGTAAAGTTACAGGTAATTCTTACAGTGTGTCACTGTTGTAATGTAAATCGGTGTCTGAAGAATCCCGTCATTCTATAAAATGTTCGTACACAGCATTGGAGATACCTGTCTTCTTAAAACTTTTTGAAATTAGGAACAGATGAATCCGTTATGAATACTAGTTCTGGGAAGAGCAGATGTGATAATTATCTATTTTCTAGATGAAAGTCAAATACTGAGACTTTTATGAGATGAAACTATTTTTTAATTTTTTTTTTTTCTGCTTCAAAACGGGGATGCGACTACTACGTGGGGGCGGCTATTACACGAGTAAACACGGTTAATCGACTAAAGAAAAAAAAAAATATCACGGAACGAAAACGAATACTTTCGATTTTTTTTCTATCTTTTTCAAACTAATTGATACAATTGTACAATTGTGCAAAAAAATCTGGAGTGACTCCACTCGACTTTCCGAACACTTACGATTAAGATCATTACCAAGCACTTAAATAAATTTTAATCGATGAATAATTCAAACATATATACTAAATTGAAACTCAATCGAATGCACCGTTTAAACGCTTGCGCACTTTCAAGAATTTCTCCCCATATGCCATTATGCCATAACATAAAAGAAAGTTTTGTCGTAGCCCTTTAGGAGAACTATAAGTCCTATACACACCAAAATCAATACCGGTCTTAGGATGGTGGTTTATAACATGTATACCGAATTTGAGCTCAATCGAATGTATCGTTTAAACGCTAGCGCACTTTCAAGAAATTCCCCCCATAGGCCATAATGTAAAAGAAATCTTTGTCGTAGCCCTGTAGAAAAACTATAAGTCCTATACACACCAAAATCAATACCGGTCTTGCGACGGTGGTTTATGACATATATATCCAATTTGAGCTCAATCGAATGCTTCGTTCAGGAGCTATCGTGTTCACTCACACACACACACACACACATACATCTCGTAAAAATAGCATAAATGGATTCAGAAGCCCTCAAAACGTGTAAAAACACCAAAATCTCGAAGTCGAATTTTTTCATGATTACAATACTTTCCTTACATGGTACATGTTCGGAAAGTAAAAATGGAAACTTTTAAGTTAAAAATAGCTTTAAAAATGTCTGAGGATCGAGAAGGCGATGTATTTCTTTCAAAGCTTAAAATTTCGAAAAATATCTACAAACTAATTTTTTTAAAAACATTTTAAAAGTAGCTAAATAATAGTTTTATTTATTTATTTTCGAGAGTGGGAGGGGTGGGGAGGGTACACGTATGTGCACTTTCAGTTTTAAAGATCAAATCAAAATTAAAGTTTTACGTCTATTCGTTGGAAGGTTCCGGGGAAATTTTCTTTTCGATTTGTAAAAATTAGCATTATTAAAAAATTAATAATCAGCAATTCAGATTCTCAAGAATTGAAAAGTACAGAAGTAGTTTTCATACATTTCGCAATTTTACCGTTACAATTATGATATCCACAACCGTATGCTGATGCGATTATAAAATCTGGGAGTTTCATGTCAAACTCAAGATGAAATCTATGTTTTTGCAGGTTAAAAAAACACCTTATTTTCCCACTCAATGTATAAAATGTAATTTTAATTATATATTCTTTTAAATGAATAAAACATAAAAATCTAATAAAAAAGTTTGGAAGGCTATTCTAGATGATCTGAGCAGGGCCCCGCTGACAGGATTTTCGGGCGCCAGGGCAGGAATTTACGAAGGGCCCCCTCTCCCTAAATAATAATAATAATAATAATAATTAATAAATAATAAATAAAAAAAGAGTTCCTTTTCTTTTTTTCTTTTAAATCCAGAAAAGTTTTAAATCCAGAAAAGTACTAAACACTTTAGAATTAGTACACTTTAAATTTACCGTAGGTCATATACGCAAAACCTTGTATAATACTTTTAGCAAATTTCAAGTATTTCAGTAGAATTAAAGTAATGTACTACATATAATTCTGAAATTCTTTCTTAATGTATACAGAGTAACTTGATACAATTAAATCTATAAGACCTTTCTTAAACATTGAGCACTCGCTATTTGTAAACTAAAGCAGATTTGTTATAAAAATTCGCAGCCTGGATCTGAGTCTCAAAGTTTGTGAAAGTATTTTCCTTGAGACGTATTTTTTTTTTTTTTTTTTTTTTTTTTTTTTTTTGCGTCAGAGCTTATTAACCTGATTTAATGCAATATTAAGCGCGTGAAGTAAAAATGACCTTAATCGGATTTACTGTTTAAAAAAAAAAACAATTTGCTTGTAATATGATTTCTGAAATGCTCAATCTGGTTCATGCGAATAAAATATTGGAAATTCTTTCCTTTTGCTTTCGTGAATAGGATTAATCAATGAATTTCGAGGAGCTATTCCAAACTAACTTGAACCGGTAATATAGCGAAATTACTTCGATTCAGACGTATCTCTGGCGATAAATATTATTTTCTAACGCAGTTTTAAAAATTGTAATATAAAATTATCTGCAGGAAAGGAAAAAAAAATAATTCTCATATTGTTTACTTCATTTCTCTATTGAAACAACTTTTTTAATATAAAAATTACAAAAATTCGATGAACAGGAGGATCTTCATATTTTTAAAGCAGCGCAGATTTTTTAAATATATATTACATATTTGGAAAAAATTTCAAATCCATCGCTTCAACAGTATGAATCTGTATGACACACACAAAAGAGCAGATTTTCTGCTTTATTTTTAAGAGATGTAGCAGTGATCGACCAAAAAAGTCTTTAATTTCACATGTAGTCTTTAATTTCACTTTTATTTCTTTACGAGTTTTTCTCGTAAAGAAATAAAAGTTAATCAAAATTTTCCGTTTAAAAGTGAACTCTCCATTTAACTCATTTCACGATTTTAACTGAGCGACTCAAACTTGAAGCTACAGAGTGATCAATTTAAAAGAGTACCGGTTGGTTTTTCTTATTACCCTTAAATCGGACAGATTTGGCAACTATTTTCTAACGCTGAAGTATAAATGTTTGAACCTTCTTTAAGAGTGGGAGGCATTTACCTAACACTGTTAGACTGTTATAAATTTATTTGTAATTGTATTATTTGTTACAAATTTATTAGTGAGGTATAACAGAAATGGAGTAGCACAATGGTACTTAATCCTGAAATAATTTTATTTTTGAAAAACATAATTTAATTCGAATTTTTTTACAGCTATGATTTGTTTCAATTCATGTTTACAAACAATATGTTTGGGTAACCCTACGGAAAAAAAAGTACAACGGGGTGAGGTCTGGCCAGAAGCAGATGTCTTGCCGATTACAATCGATTGCTAGAATAATGCAGAACAAAATTTACAGAAATGCTTTGATACGATTGCGTTATTCTCAAATTCTTTTAATATTTGATTTCATTGAGATCAAGATTACTGCTGTTTAACTAAATAAACATTCACTAGCCATATTCTTTTAAGAAATTGTCAGTAATCGTAATCGTAACCCATATAATTTCTTGTAATCGATTACAGATGATTGTGTAATCTCACGAAGTCTGGCCAGAAGCCTATCGCAATTAAACGGATTAAGTAAAATTGTATACGTTCTCTATTTCTGTTACTACCTCACAAATAGCTAGTTGTAACAACCCAACAGTGTTGGAAATTGTCTTCCACACTCAAACAAGGTTTAAACAGTTATATTTCAGTGTCAGAAGAGTTGCCGCATCCGCGAGATTTAAGGGTAATAAGAAAAACCAACGGGTACTCTTTTAAATTGATCACTCTGTATAAACAAGCATGGATACGAAGTAAAGATTTTTTTCTGCGCTTAAGAGTTTTAGTCCGACAAAGTAACACTCTCTCGACTATCTGGAAGTAAAAAAGCAAACAAGCAATTCAGAAACATCCAAATCTGAAGAATTACCTTTACCATTATTTGTCGGGTGCAAATGGGAAAATATACGCTTTTCCAGTCCCCCCCCCCTTTATTTCAGATCAGTAGTCAGAGCTATTTTAAGATAAGTTGCAAAAGCGCTTAAGTTTTGTTTTTTTAAGGGATTTCTGTAGGTTTGGAACAGCAGTTACAATTACGGTACGGTGACATCCAAGTTTAATTCGTCCTTTTTAAGTCAAAATACTCGTATCTTGAATCCTTGTCCCCCCGTTGAAATTTTGATCCATCTTCGCCAGGCACAAATAAAACCTCCTAATTTGTACGTTGTAGGGGTCAATACAAGAATTTTTTTTTTCCCCAGGGTCTCATATTTGCGAAAATTGCTTCTTTTTGTGAGTTTCAATACTTAATTTTGGGAATTTCAACATACGTATATTTTTGTGAATTTTCATACCAATTTTAAATAAAAGTAACTTTTTTCGTTAAAATAATTGATAAAACAGAATAAAAATGAAGGTCTGTTTTAATGGTTGTATCTTTGTGAAGGGGCCGTTTTAGTCGATTGTAATTTTGTGAAGAGGCCGCAAAACGGACCCAATTCTCGTCTAAATGGAACCCTGACATAATTATGTATTGATTATACAGTCAAACTTATTCGAATTTGAAGGTAGGAAAAAAGACTGCACTAAAGAAAAAAATTCCTCCCGTTAATTTTAAAAAGTGACACTTTTTTAATTTGTATTTGTATAAGACCCCCGTCCAAAGAATTCCCAATTAGAAAAACGTACCCCATACACTAATGAGGTGGTTGTACAAAATTTGCAAAAATGAATTACTTACTTTAGATCATGACCAAACGGAGGAAAATTCTTGAAAGTACTCTTTCAAGAATTTCCCTCAGTCTAAACAGTACATTCTATTCAGTGCAAATTGGGCATGTATCTTACATATCATGGTCGCATGATCTGTATCGATTTTGGTGTATGAAGAGCTGACAGTTTTGCTCACAGGGTTGCAAAAAATAATTCTCATTCTCATACATTATGGCCTATGTACACGAATTATTTGAAGTGAATTAGTGTCAGCCTGAATGATACATGCATATAGTTCTTACACATTACAGCCTACTGACGCAGATTCTTGAAAGTGCATTGTCGTCTATGCGTTGCATTCAATTGAGCTCAACACGCTTAAATAGGTTTTGTTCAATATCTTACATACTATGTAGATTTTAGTGTGCGTAGGACTGACATTTTATTGCAGGGCTACAAAAAAATCCTTATACATTTCGGGATATACACTCAAATTAATTGAAGTGCACTAACGTCTGAACACTACATTCGATTGAGTTGAATCAAATTTATTTAAGCACTTGGCAAAGATCAAGTGTTCAGAAAGTCGCGTGGAGACACACTAGAATTTGTTTCTTTTCTTTCTTTTCCCTACGTTAACTCAGCAATTAAAAAAAAAAAATCAATATAGCAGCAAATACAGGAGGCAAATTTTGGACATTTTACTCAAAAGTTCCAACTCCACAATCGATTTCAACAAAAAACTGAGTCAGTCAGTCAGAAATTGAACGCGCATTCAGGAACCGCTCCACACACCCTCCCCTTCCCCGTTTTGTTCAGGAACACCTCAAACATGAATCAAGATGTCAATAAAAACATCGTGTTCCTGCATGACCATAAAGACACCGGTAAGTCGATTTTAGATTCTTTTTTTTTTTCTCGAGCAAGAAACGTGCAGAAAATAACGAATTCAGCATTTAGGCGGCCGAGGGACATAAAAATTACAATTATTTAAAATCGATTTATTTCCACCCCGAACCCAAGCAGCACGTTTCAGAGTCTCTTGCCAAATGTTCAAGAATTTTTAAAACTCTTTTCCAGATTATAGATTGGAGGGGAGTTGTATATTCCTTCCCATACGTCAAAACGAAATGTAAATTGCGAAATATTTATTTCTCCTTCCAGGAAGTAGTAGAGTTTTCGGTTACACTACATGTACCTGAATTTGGGAAAAGGTGGTGAGATGCACTCTACGAGGTTTTTCAAAATACTTTCAGGTAAAATTAATTTAAAAACTTTGGTAAAATAACTCGCATTAAAAACATACGCCTATCAATGTTATCGTTTTGGGATGTTGCAAAAAGCCCACCCTTCTTCAGTTGCGAGAAAGTTTCTTCATCCACACAGGTAGAAAAGGTTAGAATTTTAAGTTAAAAGTCCTATATCTGTGTTCACCAAATATTAAACCCGTGAGTTAACTTAACAGAGTGAATTACATTATCAAATTTAAGCGGAGAAAATGATATTACATAGGTTCGCAATCACTAGACTAAAATGGCAAAGCCAGGAATTTTTCGTATATTTTTCGTCATCCAGGAATATGTATGTATACGTGTGTGTGATAAGAGAGTGAAGAAAATACATTTTGTATGGCAAAAAATTCCTCACGGGTGGGGGTTGTGACACCCCCCGTGGCTACGTCAATACTAGACTATAATAGGCTTGCCAGATTTCTGAAATGTTCAACCGGGACACTGGAATAGCCCCAGCGGGGTATTCAAGGGTACAATTGCCCGACCTGTGGCTGAACGCGTTTGCGCTCTCAACTGAGAGACGGTAGGTGCCTCGCTCAAAACCAGGCCGCTCAAAACAAAGTTTTCCGTTGTTTTCTCCGAAACTTCGTAAATACGGGCTTTAGGATCCCTTAGAAAGTCCCCCACGGAGGACAACCCCCCCCCCCTTGGCCTAGATCCCTCGTGCAGATAATTGGCTGTATAATACTACATTTACATTCCCCCCCAAAAGGGTACACTCCCTTGGCGGGTTTTTGGAGTGTTTTAGACGGTAGTTTATTCTCAATGTTGTGAATAAATGGTTACTGATTAGGAACCTAAACCAATGCTATTAATAAATGACACAAGCACATAAATGTAAACATTTCATTTTTTCCATGTCAATATTTATAAGTTACTTTAAGTAAGAAGAAACACTTTGAATGAGGAATAAAAATTTGAACAATAGTTACTAGCAGACCATCGCTCTTTTGTAGTTTTCACTTTTTATACAGTACAGTGAAATAAATGACACAGTAATTATTCTAAATAATCCTTCGAAGTCAATTATTTTTATTCTTTTTTTGGTCATCTATAGTCAAATTTAGTTTTTGCCGGAACGTGAAATAAACTGGCCGGGACACCGGGATTTTGTCTGCAAACTGGGACTGTCCCGGTCAAACCGGGACGTCTGGCAAGCGTAGACCATAATATTGAAATGCGTGCATTTCAGGTTGCGTGCACTTTAAGGTTTAAGGCAGGGTTTGCACAGGTGAAAAAAATTCTACTACCAAAAACGGAAAAAAAGGCTTCAGCAAAATGCAAATTCACTCCTTACAGTAAATGTTAACTGCATTACTTTAAGCAGTGTAAATAAAGAAGCACTTTTTATGACTCTTTCTATTTCCAATTTGAATCTTTCTAATTATTTTTTTTTTTCGCTTTTATTATAACAAGCCCCGAGCATTTATGCAAAATACACTATTCCTTCCCAATATGTACAAAACAAAGAGCGCAGCTGAACATCCTCCCCTTACTTTGATACAATCACAGACGCATGTGCAGATAAATACACGGACGGATCTATGAAACAAAATAAAAGTGTATACCTAAAATTTCAAGTGAAGTTTGGCAATGTGAAGAATAGATTACGTTCAGTCGCCAGTAACAGGATAAAATGCTTTATATTCTGACGTTAGTCGTAATTTGCTCATTATTCGAAAGTGTATAGCGTAGGTGAAAATGGCTCTATAATGACGATGTCTGTTTTCCTCGTTTTCAATATCTTACATGGCGTTTTTTATTTAAGCGTAAATCGTTTGCAAACGATTTGCAGAGCAGCGACAAGAGATGAGAGAAAACTATCGCCAACAGCTAATTTCTATCATTGTTAATTTGAGGAATGCTCATAGTATTAGAATGTTATCTAAAAATGCGAGTAGTCTTTGTAGAAAGAAACACAGTGTGGCGGAACGAGATCGCCTCCGCGCACGCAACACCTCGGCAATTAAAGGCCTGGCAAGTGGGTACCTTTTGCCTGGTCAGAAAAAGCCGCAATCTACCACACGGATTTCGTGGGATTAAAAACAGCTCACGCCACACGCTCTCCCTTCATTGGTGACCCGGACAAAGAACACGTATTCTCCTACTCACCTTCAACGAAAGATGGCGCCAGTGCCGACTCCATCCGTCTGTCGTTCGCTCTTTCCGCAATGCATGGCACACGGTGCAACATCCAGAACGAGTAGCAAATTCCATATCGCTTGTTTATCGCTCGTCCGCCTCCGACTAACACTCTATGGGGGGGGAGGGGTGTAGTGTGGCGGTATGAGATCACCCTCGCGCACGCAACGCCTCGGCACTTGAAAGACGGGCGAATGGGTACCTTTTGCCTGGTCAGAAAACGCCACAATGTACATGCAGATTTGGCGGGATCAAAAGCAGCTCCCGCCACACGTTCTCCCTTCAACACTCACAGTGCCCTATTACCGGCACAGCACTTTATCCAGCAATTAAAGGCCACGCTGGGGCCTTTAATTGCAGGCGTGTGTGCATTCCCTGCACACACGCAGGGAAGCAATTTCCCAGGGCCCAAATATTTTAGAGGCCCAAAATTCTTATATCTTTCACTTTCGAAATTTTACGATAACGTTAGAAAAAGGGAAAAAAATATCAAAAGTTATGTTATTTTTGAGTTACGAAGTATGAACGATGAAAATAATTCACATCTACACTTGCTACTTGCATAAACTAACTTTAATCCATTACATTTTTTCAATTTGTTGAAAGGCTCTATAGTAAATAGAGCATTTTGATGTGACTTTTAACTGACATGATATATATATTCTTTTATATCAGACTACTTTGAATATTGTATTTGGAAGAAAAAAACCGATATGTAAAACTTTCAAGAATATACAAATAATTTTCTTAAAGGAGAAGGGGTTGGTTATAGTATGGAGGTCCAATTTTTTTTTTTTTTTTTTCCTTTTGCCTTGGGTTCATAGTTGCCTTGATAGGGCTCCTCACCGGGATCGAACACTCATAGTCAAAGATCACGCCAGAGATTCACCAATGCCTAGAGGACCTCTTTCACCTCACAAGATTACAAGGAATACCCGTTCGGAATGAAATCTTGTAAAACTATTCGACCAACAACAAAATGATAGTCTAAGACGGGAATGAAATAGGAAAGAAATGTAATTTTTAAATTACGACAAAAAATAAAATAATGATAAAAAAGTAATAGAATTACTTAAACTCACCGTTCACTTCTACCGTGCAAACACATAAAAATCTCGAAATAACTACCCTAGAGTTATTACCTCAGAACAGAAGAGCATAGGACAATGATAGACTATTAACTTCCATAAAATACAATGTTAAGTCGTCATGCAACGGTCTTAATTCTCTGTTCTTTTTTTTTTACAAAACCGAACTCTCGTTTTCATATTATATTCTTCATGTATTTTTATTATTACTATGTATATATTATTTTTTATTAATACTTTCGCTGCTCCAGTTCTTGAAGTGGAGCATGATGGGAGGAAAAAGGAAACGGACATCTATCGATACAGCAAGAAACTCCTCACCTCCTGGAGAGAGAGAAACTTTTACGTTCTCACGTGAGGTGGGGAGGGAGGGGTGCTTTCGTTCTCCACGCCACTTCCAACTATTTAAAACTAGAGCTCGAAATGTAATTAAGAAAATGCAAAAATGGCCATCTCTTTCTTGAAGTGCGGGAGTAAGTATGTGATTTTACCTTGTTCGACTGGCTTGTTTCCAGAATAGGTGTAAGTAGAAGTGAGGCTGTAATAATTGATCACGAAACTGTGCACCAAGAACAAAAAAAAAAAAAAAAATGGCCACTCGAGAAAATAAATGAATAATATTCAAATATTTGGGAATGATCATCGTCATTTGCTTGGAAAAGGAAGGAAGGGGTGGAGAGGCGGAAGAAATTTATTTTTTTAAAGAGAGTATGGAGTTTGAGAGATTGTATTTTTTTGGGGGGGAGGGGAATTCATTTCGTT
This sequence comes from Cheiracanthium punctorium, assembly GCA_038373885.1. Classification (NCBI taxonomy): domain Eukaryota; kingdom Metazoa; phylum Arthropoda; class Arachnida; order Araneae; family Cheiracanthiidae; genus Cheiracanthium; species Cheiracanthium punctorium. The sequence goes on from JAWZYV010011209.1 coordinate 15,888, forward strand.
CTGACGTCTCGGTTCTTTTAATCGAACAACATTTTGGAACTTTACTGTCGTTTGCGACGGATTCAACTGGTAAGGTGTCGATTTTCTGAGTTGAGAAAAGAAAAAAAAAAAGAAATGTAGTTGGTCCACTAAAAATTTCACGGAGAAGGGATTTCTTTTTAATAATTGCAAAACGTCATTTAGAGGGGAGTTTATTTAACACTAAGCATATTATAAATCAGCGATTGCAAATCGGTGGGATGCGGCCACCTAAAGGGGTGGCGAGCATTTGCACAGGGAGGGGGGGGGGGGAGAGAAAAACATGCAACTAGCAAGTGATAATGCATGTTTCAAAAATTATCTTATTTATTATTTTTAATCCAAAACATATCCATTTTCGCTTAAAATGTGTATTCAATTTACGGATAGCATTATCTTGTAGTAAAGAAAACTAAATGTTCATTGCTGACGAATAAAAAACTGTATATATACTGATGGATGTGACGGGAGGCGCCATCGTAAATGACCCTTTGTTCGGGGGTGGACAATGTTAAAAGGTTGGGAACCGCTGTTATAAATAAATCCTTCCCACTCCCCCTCAATTTGAGTGTAAGCTTTGGACAATCCTGATGTTAAGTCAGTTTAATAAAAAAACACTGCACTCTCATAATAAAACCGACTGGAAATGTAAAAGTAGGCATTATTTCATTTTAAATATTTGTTATTTGTATGGACTAGGGTCAGTTGCACCCGCGCCAACGGCTACCAATCAAATTGAAGGTCGAGTTGCACCGGAATCCTTATCTAGCCCCCCCCCCTCGAAAATAGGCTACCGTTGGCTCGTTGCGAGACACCCAAAAATATCACTGGCTCCAGCCATCGCTGCAGGGTGCCCCTCGAAAATATGCTACCGCTGGCCCTTTGCGAGACCGCAGGATTCCCCTATGATAGCCTCCTCCCCTTAATTTCGCGAGTGCAATTAGCCCGAGGAGTAAATTCATCAGCGGTGCAACTCGCCCTTTTCTCCCTTCGCCCGGTGCAATTACACATTCCCATCTGTATGAATTAGTGCAATATTTCCTAACCCTTTTACATCTGCAGACCGAAAAAAAAAATGGAAAATATTTCAGGTACTAGTATCAGGCCAAAATTAGTAAATATTGTACAAAAAACCATTTTATTTATTGAATCCAGTATTATACAAATATAGTTTTTGGTTAGAATGGCATTTGATGATTATTATTATTATTAATTGATATACGTTTACTGGCAGTAAAGTCTAGTGGACCGGTTCCGGTTACACCGGTTACAAAAAAAGTATTTGAGCAAGAGAGAAATTTCCTACGCTGGTTTCGTATATTAAAAATTATTTATCATAGAATATGAATTAAGCTATGTATAATATGACTTTCCATATTTCTATCAAGTTGTGCGTTTTTCAAAAACTCAATAATTATTCGCAAATCTAAAATAGGAAATTTCTCTCTTGCTCGAATACTTTTTTTTGGAGGGTGTACGTTGCCAGGCGTCCGGATAAAGCCGGACATAGTTAGGATTTTTGATTGCGTGTCCGGCCAAACTTAACGGTGTCCGACTTTTGTTAGGCTTTTTACTGGCGACTTTGGCTGATTAGTAATAAAGTACTTGAACTGATTTGGTATTCGATGTTATTTATATTTCATCAGAATTTAACAAGATTCATGGTAATAATCAAAAAAGCTTGATTTTACATACAATTTTTTTTGTCGTACCTATTAATACTGAGGACTGAGACAAAATCCTCAATATTGTAGGCTGTCCGGCCTTTTTACCCAAATGTCCGGCCAAACTGGCTGGTCTATCCGGCTATTTGGTTTGGCGACCTGGCAACCCTAGTTCCGGTCCACGAACCACTGATTGGGAAACATTGGATTAGTGGATAACGATAATAGTTTATTCCAAAATCAGATAACAGCTGAAAATCTCACCGCCGTTATACAGTGAGCTTCCTGCACTACAGACATCCGTAAGATCCTCGCGTCACAGAATTGCTGAAGTACGAATGATAGATTTGGCTTTCGTTATTATTCATTTGGATGAGGGTCGACAATTTACCCATTTTGTGACTACATCTGGGCATGTTTGTTGATAGGTCTGACAATTTAGACACTTTGCGGCTTGATCTGGCCAACTGGCGATACCGAAATATTTAGTTAATCGAAAATGAAAGTCAAAATCACTCAAAAAACACTTGTTGACAAGGCTATGTCAACAGCAGAAGCACTTAGAAGTAAACGCTTGTGAATAATTAATTTCTTTTCTCAGTTTGTAAACATTTTTAGCCATTTCTGGCAATTTTTAACTTAGATTTCAGCCACTTTTTCTCCGGCAGAGTTGGAAACACTGATTTGGATGATTAAACTGTCCCTTGCTTATTTTTGAAGTAAAACTTCTTTAGGCGCAACTAGAGAGTAACTCAGATATTTTTTCTGACGGAAGTAACGCTCACGTGGTTTTGGAAAAGCGGAAGCTGCCTGCGATCGAACCCAACCAGCAGGCGAAAACTACGGTTTAAGAACACGGTGATAGAAAAACATGAAGAAATGGAACCTGCAATCGAGCCAAACTAGCAGACGAAAACTTCATTTCAAGAGAACGGAAACAGAATAATACTTCTAACAAAACCAGCAGAGGAAAACAAAGGTTTAAGAACATTACCATAGAAAAACGCAATAATAGACCCTATGTGCATACGATACTAACCAACAGAAGAAAACACCAGTTCAGGAACACAGTTAACCCATTCGTGCCCAGTTATTTTTGCGACTTTCTTCGATTTTTGCCAATACCAGAAATATTAGCTAAATTTCTGATGTCAACTTCTTGGACAAGGGATGATTTCTTTTAAAATCATTATGTATAAAAATTGAAATGATAACATCCTACTGGGTCATGTTATAATATTTTGTGGAGTTGAGGTTCAATATTCGTGAATAAAGGCTAGGAAAAATAAATTACGTTTTCGACTGATAGCGAAAATGCCGTCCCAAAAAAAGGGACGCTAGGCATAAATGGGTTAAAGAAAAATACCACAACATAGACATTCTCTCGATTCAAATCCTACGGAAAAACGTTTTAAGAAAACAGTGAAAGAATAATAGTTCAACACGGACACTTCCTGGATGCTAACCTAAGGTGACCATATTTCTAAACAGTATTTTGGGGACAAATCAAGCATTGTCCTGGAGTCCAAGGAAAACTTGGGGACACTAGAAAATATCTTTGGGGATTTATTCGAGGACACAACATATTATCATGCTAATAGCTCTTTATATCAATTGTGTATTCTTATTTCTAATAAATTAATGGAAGTACAGTGGAATCTGCTAAAGTGACCACCTTGGTAAAGAGACCACCTGTCTAAAGTGAACACTTTTATGAAATTTCATTGTAACTCATAAAAAATGTATGGGGAAAATATTGTGTAAAGTGACCACCTGCAAAAACTGCATAGTGACCAGATAATCAGCCAAATTTAAGTTTTTTAACCTGTCAAATGTGACCACTTTCCACTATAAACTGCCTCTTAAATATAAAACACATTCAGATAATATAGAATGCTTAAGGTGACCATACATCCCGTTTTGAACGGGACAGTCCCGTTTTTAGGTGGCTTGTCCCGTTGTCCCCAAGCACAGCTTCGGGACACCGTAATGTCCCGTTTTTAGTGTCCCCTGCAATGTCCCGTTTTTAGAAAGAGAGCAACTCACGGTAACAATTTCAATAAAGGCAGATAAAAATCTAAAATCATCCAACGGCAGTGTCTGAAAAAAAAAAAAAAAAAAAAAAAAAAAAAGTGACCTCCCTCCCTCCCTCCCCTCTCGGGACGCAAGGAAAACGCTGGGGGTGTATTCTCTTTGTGTTTGTTCTTTTAATGTTCTTTTTTTGGTAGACTATTTCAATTTATTTAATTTTTATTTCCTTTTTTTTAAAGTCATTTTCCTCTTTTGCTTATCCCCCCCCCCGATCTCCACTTTATTTTCCATTTTCACTCTGGTTTTCAAAGAAATTTTTTCCTTCCAAATGACAACTTCCTCTTTTCTGTGTGTCCTTTTGTTTACATTTCTCACTTTCCTACCTTCCTGCCTTGTGTCGGATGGTGTTTTTGAAGTCGAAGAAGGGCCTACCCTTCTTCAACAAAAACGTTTGTCTTGCCACTAGTTTTTTGCTATTATGGCTAAATTAGAGGTGTTGCTAAAAGCAAAGCTTATTTTTTTCCACTTTCTTTTAGCTAATTATGGCATTAACTCTGTAATTTTTAGCGCACCAGACCTGTAAATCAATCACACAACACTATATACTTAAAAAAAGGATGGCTTGTTTTGCTTTTAGTAAGAATATATGACGACTTTTGTCCGAAATATGAGTCTTAGCGATAGAGCGTTTTACGGAGTAAAGAGATGAATAGGTCACGTTTAATTGAATGCGTTTTATCCTTTTTTCTAGTGTCGGCTCTGACACTGAAGACTTTGCCACAACAACAGATTGTGGTCACTTTATTATGGAGCACCTAGTAGTTGACCAACGTCGCACCTATGAAGGACGAACACAATGACAGACACGCCAGTCGAGATCGAACCGACCCGGAGTTGAACCAAAACGGAGTACTTTTCTTTTTCCTCAGACTCGTCTGCCTTGTTTTGCTGTTATACTAAGCATTGAATATGTTGATTCGAAGAGATGCTTCAAGAGTTAAGAGAGGCTAAGTTTTCTTTATATATTGATGAATCTACCGACATTTCCCCAACAAAGCATTTATGCCTGTGTGTAATATTTTTTTCCTCAAATAGTTATCGCTTGCGCCCTCTCAAACGTTGGAAAGTGTTTCCTAACCGATGCATTCAATTCGATTTATCATTCCGCAAAATTTCTAAGTAATGACACTTTATTTTTGCGTACTACTAATCTTTAAACTATTATTATTGTTATTAATTTAATCACAAAAATACACTTGTGAATCACATCTGTGCTACATTCTAGACTTTTTAAAAGTTTTCTCGAAAGTCCAAAAGATGGCGCTGCAATCAAAAGTGGCTATTTTTGGCTAATTTTAAGAAGCCATTTGGCTATTTTCAAGAATTTTCATCTGGCAACCCTGGCACAGTGTGTTATCTAAAAAATGTGCTCTTGATATACACTAGTGAAAATTGTATCATGAACTATATTTGTGCAAACATGAAAACAACCCAACGGGTGAAGATACATTTTTTCGAGTGTTTAACATCATTGGTTTGTTTTAAGAACTGTGCAAAAGTCCTGTGACAACGATCGCTATTCAGGTAGAACACCCTTAAGCGGTTATAGTGTGTACTCTCGTTACATCTGGAGAAAACCAACCAAAACTCAATACCGTTAGATCGACATCGAAGCGTTCAACCATCTTCAGCGTCATTATCCACTCGGCCATGGTGGTGGTCACATGATTATGATACGCTTGTAAAATGCAACACTTTAGTGCAGATTTAAAATAATAAAAGCTTTTCGAGATTTTTTAAAAATTATTTCTTCTTGCGTGTCTGCACAATTCACTAATAACGCAACACTGAGGAATGCAGGGGTATTATTTTTACAGTCCTACACAGAGAAGACGATGGTCAGAATTTGAAAAACTGAACGCCTTGAAACAATAAAAGGGCAAATGCTATGTAAATAAAGGCTATAAATTCATTTTTATTGTTTTCGAGAATCTCCGAAACTTGGCCAACTTCCCACTACGTCATGGATACACTTCCATAATACTCGTAATCTATGGAAGTCCAAGTCGCGTTTCGCATGCAGAACAAACACAAAGGAATTTCACTTTAGAAGGAAAGTTAAACGGATGATTGTATTTGCTTTTAACACCGAAACCATATTTAAAGAGATTAGTACTAAGTAAGCCTGGTTTCAAGAAGCCATTAATGCTGAAGGGTCTTTCTTTTTTTAGAAAACCCTAAGGAAGGAGAGAAAAATCGCCTTGTATACAGGGATTGATGAAGAGGAATTTTGGGTCCATTATACTGTCCCTTCACAAAATTACAATCGATTAACCCTTTGAGGCGCAACCCTTTCCCAATGCTGGAAAAAGGGCAGCCGTTGCCATCGCTCGACTTCACTACCAGCAAGATGGAGGACGATCGAAACGTTCATCGCGTGCCACAGATCTAGAGACCCTTTTTTGACGACAGCTGGCTGTACTCTAGAACTGTGACACGCGATGAACCAAATTTAGCGAAACCAAATTTAAGAGATTAGTACTAAGTAAGCCTGGTTTCAAAAAGCCATTAATGCTGAAGGGTCTTTCTTTTTTTAGAAAACCCTAAGGAAGGAGAGAAAACGTTCTGCCATCTAAGGAAGGAGAGGGACGTTTCGATCGTCCGCCATCTTGCTGGTAGTTAAATCGAGCGATGGCAACGGCTGCCCTTTTTCCAGCATTGGGCAATCTATCCAGCTGTTCTCACATTCTTCCGTTTTTCAGCAGATGTCAGTACTGCTAAAAATAATCGTGACCATTTTTTGACGGTAAATGACCTGCTAAAAAGTGAAAGATTCTCATGGAGCTATGTCACCCGCAACTATTTTTTATAGAAATCCAATCTATTCTTCGTGACTGGCAGCAGTCAAAACGTCAGAGTTTGGTGTTCCCAGAGCGGGATCACTGCGCCTTAAAGGGTTAAAACGCCTCTTCATAAAAATACAATCTATTAAAATAACCCTTCATTGGCATTTTACTCTGTATTTCATTACAGGTATCACTCCTGAAATCCTCAGGAGGAGCAAACTAGAAAAATAAATCGAGCCAAAATCATCGATTATAAAACACCGCCGCAGAGTACTCTGCTTAACCCTTTGAGGCGCAACCCTTTCCCAATGCTGAAAAAAGGGCAGCCGTTGCCATCGCTCGACTTAACGACCAGCAAGAGGGCTGAAGATCGAAACGTTCATCGCGTGCCACAGATCTCGAGACCCCTTTTTTAACGACAGATGGCTGTGCCGCACAGCCAGCTGTCTTATAAATTGGATAAATAAATTTTCTTATAAATTGGAGTTAGGCAAACTGATAACTAATTTGAGAAAGAAGGTAACGCTGCTTTAACACAGAAAAAAACAAAGTTAGCAAACATTGAGATTTAATGCCGCGAAATCGATTTCTGTAAACATGACTTATCATCATCAGTGCGAGAATACATTATCGCACTGATGTTGGTGAGTCATACTTACCGAAATCGGTCTGCGGCATTCACTCTCATTGGTGTTTGCTAATGTTTTTCTTTCTGCGTTATTTATTCGTTTGGTTACGAATTTTATAATAACTCGCTTTAGTATACAAAGAACGAGCACTCAACATTTAAAAAGTCTTAGATTTAATTGTATATCAAGTGATTCTCTGTATACATTAAGAAAGAATTTCAGAACTACATGTACATTACTTTAAACTAATTCTGATAAAATACTTGCCATTTTCCACACAAGTTTTATTATGTACAAGGTTTTGTATTTATAGCCTACGGAAAATTTAAAGTGCAATAAAAAAAAAAAAAAAAACCTCCTGGATTAAAAAGGAAGATTATTATTATTATTTTGGAGGGGAAGGTGGAGCGTCGTAAATACCTACCCTGAGGCCCGAAAATCCTGTCGGTCCCTGCATTCAGTATATGAAATTTTATTTAATAGTTAGTCAATATTGAAATTTATTTAATAGTTCGTCAGTATATGAAATTTTATTTAATAGTTTTATGAATAATGTTGTATTATGAATCATAGATTTACACTTTTTCTTCCATTTATACGTATTAAGCTTCCATAATATGCGGCAGTACTCATAAAGGTGTAGCATCCATGAGATTTCGTGAGTGGCTGATTCAAAGTATGTGAATGCAGGCTATAAAATGTTATAACGCCCGTTATAATTTTTGAAAAATCCCATTAGAGTAAGCAGAGAAAGCCTTAGAAGTGCTTTACTTAAAATGTAAGAATGAGGGCTGCAATTAATATAATTCATACCTATAACACGTCCTATACATACTTTAATTATCCGTCAAAATAAATTTCAATATTTCCGGGTGTCAGTTTCAGTCCAGGTATCCCTGTCTTATGCTTTATTATTTGTAGTTCGTTTTTTAAATAAACATAGTTGTTTTTAAGTTTTTATTATATTTTGTTTTTCACTTATTTTTCGAAAGAAACTTAAAATGTAACAAAAAAAAGCAAAAAAAAAAAAAAATCAACTTGAATATTGGGCGAAAAATACAACTGCTTCTCAAGGGCGAATTAAAGGGGGGAAGGGGCGGATGAGAGACCGTCGCCTCTGAGGGAATAATAATGATGATAATAATAATAATGTAAATGATCCTGCTTTACTTCCATAAAATAGTTTTATTGCCTACCTTAATTATAATTAAAAGTGTGAAACGTTTACTAATAATTGACTCTGATTAGTTTTGGTACTGATTACCTAGATCTAAATCTCAAAACGGAAACGGTTCATTTTGGTACACTTATTTTGATAGAATTTTATGGGGAAAAAAAGAAAATTCTCAAGGTCTAAATTCTATTTTCAGAAAATTTATTTATGTTTAGTGTTTTCAAAATTGTCATTAAAAAAAAAAAAAAAAAAAAAAAACTCTCTTCCTAAACACTAAATTTGTTTTTCAGATATATTTACTTGTATGTATTTTAAGTTTTCAAAATTAATTTTTTTTTAATTATCATTTTCAAGCCTAATTTTTTTCAGATATTTATTTATTTATTTATACTTTCAAAGATGTTTCCAAGAAAGAAAAGAAAAAGTGACATATATGCATATATGTTCAGATTTGTCACAAAAGTACAACACTGTGAGCTATTGAGAACTATTGTAAACTGACTGTTTTGTAAAAGACTGATGCATTTTACCAATTGCAATTGTGCAGTAAAAATGAATGGAAGCTGTTGCTCTGCTGGACCTTGGCCTGCTGATGGGGTTCAGTAGGTCACTTCAGGAACTGCAACAAGCTTTAAACCAAATAGGTAGGCCGTTCTTGGAGGTAGTACATTATAGCATCCATAAAACGGATGTATACGTGAATCTTCCAACTAGCTGTCCCCCCCCCCCACAAAATTGCATGAATCCGTCCTGTTTCTTGCTTCTACCAGCTATGAAGCAGTATTGAAATTCGGAAAATCGTAGTAATCTCACTTTCGCCACGAGCAGCATGCATATCTCGTCTTGATGACGCAATAGGGACAAAGACGCATTATACAAGAACTTTCCTATGCGGGAGTAGGGCGAAGCGGGTGTTCCTTTTTTTTTTTTTTTTTTTTTTTAAATAACGTCAGCTGACGCTCTGCTGCACACGTACCGTAAAAGAAGAGGCGAGATGTTTGAATGAAAGGGCATAAACAAGTTAAGACAGTGCCGTTCTTTTCCTTTTGGAGTAAAAGACTAACTATTAAGAATTTTGTATATAGCCAGGGGTCGATCCAGGAAGTTTTTCCATTGTACCATTTTTGTGAAAATCGCTTATTTTTGTGAAATTCAAAAATTAATTTTGTGCATTTCAGCACTAATTTTTGTGAATTTTAACACTATTTTTTATGAACTTTTTAACCAATTTTAATAAAAGTCACTTTTTTGCTAAAATAATTAATAAAACATTAAAATATAAGGTAAAATGCCAATGAAAGGCCGTTTTAATCAATTGTATTTTTGTTAAGGGGCTCTTTTAATCGATTGCAATTTTGTTGTTGTTGTTGTTGTGAAATTTAAAGCCAATTACCTACACGAGGGATCTAGGCCTGGGTGGGGTGCCCTCCGTGGGGGTCTTTCTAAGGGGTCCTAACAAGTATTTACGCTAAGTTTCGGGGAAAACCACGGACAGCTCCGAATGGTTAGGTCGGCGGATGCGACCTGGTTTCGAACCAGGCACCTTCCGTCTTCCAGTTTAGTGCGCAATGCATTGTGCCACTGGTGGGGCATTGCAATTTTGTGAAGGGGCCACAAAACGGACCCAATTTTCTTCAGCATCGGCCCCCTGATAGCTCACTCAAATTTTCTGTCCCAAGTAACCGGGCGATTTATTAGGGCTTGGGTTAACCACCACTACCGATAATGCATGTGCCATTAGATTTAGAAATAATACATCATAATTGATGCATTTAAAATATTTTATGTTTCTAGTATTAAATTAATACAGTTTTAGGTTGGTAATAGTTAAATTTATTGTTTCAAAAATTAATTTTTTAGCAGTTTTATTTAGCCAAAGCACATTTAGCAACACTAATCGGAAAACATGGTATCCAAACATTTTGTTTATCGGGGTTGGTGAATACAAAAAAGGGGATTCCCCTTTCTTTCCCTATTCAAGCTTGTGTTACCAGCAGACTTCGATCCATTAAAGAGAATGTGCAATGGATTGGAAGAATTTATACGAATTATGATTACCGCCAATTTTTAAAAGGATTATAGTTATTGAATGTCTGTAACGAAAAAAAAACTGTAATCTCTTAATGAAATAAAAGTATATTATTAAAAAAATCCACAAAATGCAATTTAATTTTATGATGGAATTTCTGTAAAATTTACAAAATTCTATTTTAGTAAGAGGTTACAGTCTATTCTAATCGAAGTCTGGTTGTCATGTTTACATACAAGCATATATCACACGAGGGGGGGTTGGGATTGGAGGGACCAGACACAAAGCCAAATTACCCATTCAGCTCTAACCTATGAGCCGACTGTTTTTAGGAACTCCATGGTATTGCCATGGAATCGTGATAAATTTTTAAAAAGAACGATGTGATAAAATATATCTTCATTGTAATCAAATTATATTATTTATCATATCTAAATTGCATAATTTTTTTATGACCTGAAGATCATTTTCAATTTTTTTTTCAATTTTGCAAATCTGCTTAATATATATATATATATATTAATATTTGTGGAAAAGCTGGAATAATTTTCTACGAAAACAAGCATTTAGATTGGATTGTGTTGGAGGAAAGGGGCAGGACCTTAAGTTTGGCAAGTTTGTGCAGGGTCACTAGAAATTTCCATTCGTGTAACCGGTGTGCGGAAAAAACGCGAACGGTAAAAAACGCCCACGGAAAAAACTGCCAACCGGAAAAAAACGCGAACGGTAAAAACGCGAACGGAAAAAAAGGCCAAACGGAAAAAACGCGAACGGTAAAAACGACAACATGATTCATTTAACATATGAACTATAGGCGTAGCGTCGGTTGGGGGGGGCACAGGGGGTCACGGGTTCTCCCTGTGCCCCCCCGAACAATTTCGTCAATTTTTAAAAAAATAAACATGTTTGAAATTTTAAAGAAACTTTTCTTTTCTGCTCTAAAATTTCGATATGTGACCCCCTCAAATGTTTCCTGTGCACCCCCAAAATTTCAGTAGGTCTGGAGCAGTGATGAGCCTTCCTTAGGAAGCTATTGTTAATAGGTTTTCCTAAGAGTACAATACATATGAACCATAGGCGTAGGGTCGAAGAGGGGGGCACAGGGGGGCTTGCCCCCCCGAACAATTTCGTCAATTTAAAAAAAATAAACATGTTTGAAATTTTAAAGAAACTTTTCTTTTCTGCTCTAAAATTCGATATGTGACCCCCTCAAATGTTTCCTGTGCACCCCCAAAATTTCAGTAGGTCTGGAGCAGTGATGAGCCTTCCTTAGGAAGCTATTGTTAATAGGTTTTCCTAAGAGTACAATTCATTCGAACCATAGGCGTAGGGTCGAAGAGGGAGGGGGGCACAGGGTGGCTGTATCCTCCTTTCCTCCCACTTCGTCTAAAAATTTTTAAACGGGCGTTTGTTTTAAAATTTAAAAGAAATTTCCTTTTCTGCTCTTAAATTCGACATGTGACCCCCTCAAATCTTATCCTTGATAATCCTTGTCTAAAAAAGCTATTGTTATCAGGTTTTCTAAGCATATTGTACATATGAACTATCGCAATCGGGAGAGGGGGTTACAGGGGGGGTGTCCCCTCTGTCCCCAAATCTTTTTATTTTAAACATTTGTTTGAAGGGTCGTTTTAACCGTTCCACTTAAAAATGCAAAAAGAAACTCCAGTCTGTGACTTGAGAGAATATTTGTTTTTCTTTAAAAAAAAAAAAAAACTTTTCACTGTCAGACTAGCTTAATTTGAACAAGGTTATTTTTTAAGCGATTCGTTTAAACAATTTTTCTCATTCCCAATAGGTTGTGGTTTTAAATTCTTTCTAAATACTAGGTTTTCTTTAAAATATTTATTTATTTATTTTTATTTTTAATGCAATGCAAAGTATTTTATGCAAAAATGTTTTATTCGTTGAGCGAAAGTGAATAGTATTTTCCCTTTTCTTAATAATACTCTCACAGTTTTACATCAAGTTATATTAATTGTAATAATAGATTTATTGCATCTTTTTTTTTTTTCTTGCTGTATTTTATTCATATATGAATAGTTCAATATTTGATAAGTTATCCTTCTAAATATTTATACTTTATCAGTCTTGCGTATTTCAGCAAGTTTTTTTTTCAGTTTATCTTAAAAGTTTAATAAGCTGTAAGTTTTATAAAGAAGAGAGCTTTATAAGATATAAATTTATCTAATAAAATTTTTAAAAAAATTAATCAAGTACCTTTCACATTGTAGAATAAATAATTTTTACTAATTTCATCACAATTAGTAAAAGACTAATGTATAGGTATAGGGTTCTGGCTTACCGCGCGGCCATTTTCTCCATCTGTAATCTGAATTCGGGTTAGGACCCCTCAAAAAGTCCTCCACCCAAGGCATGTCTAAATTAAGCAGTCAATCCTTGTGTAGAAGGGGCCGTGGTAGTCCAGTGGTTAAGGCGCTGGACTCGTAACCGGAAGGTTGTGGGTTCGATACCGGCGTACCACTAAAGACCACCGTGTACATGCGGCGTACGTGCACGTTAAATCCGTGGTTCCGAAAGTCCTCTCGGCGGTCGCTAGCAGTTTCCGAGGGGTGCCAATATTCAGAAGTCCCCCACCTTCTGATGAGGTTCCAAATTCTGGCGGGAAATTACGGGAAGGACGTATATGTAGCTCTAAGCGACACATTCAGTGACGCGAGCTGTCCTCTCCTGGCAAACAATCCTTGTGTAGATCTGCCACAAAACATAAATAACTTTCATGATAATTTACAGTGAAAGTAAAAAGTTTAATATATTTAATATTAAATAAAAATCATAATCACTTCCAAACACTGTTATCGAGGTTGTCCTAAAAACCCTGACCTATAGAGTTTCCTTCTTTAAATGTTGATCATAGACATATAGAATAAATTACACAGTTATTTTATGGAATCAAATAAAATTTTCTGAATATTAAATGTAAATAAATAGAAACATGTATTTTTTATACAGCCCTCTTTCTTCTAAGAAGGCTTACAGATATGTTTAATCAAAGTTGGTGAGGGGCAATAAGCTTTGCTATATCAATAATAGCAAAAATATAATTATTAAAACTATTCTAACAAAACTAATTAACCATTAATTTTAATCAGTGTTATAAATAGCCAATATTTTATATTTTAAGAAATAAGTTTTAAATCATTTTTAAAAAGTTTCCTGTAAAAAGGGGTTTTTAGCATTTATAAATGAAAATTTGTTTGAAAAGTTACAAGTACACTAACATTTATTTTTAAGAGTTTATTTTAAGTTGTTTTTATTAGTTGTTGACTTATTAATACTATGACTTAATTAAAAAAAGCATTTTTAAAATAAGAGTATTCATGCTTAAAATGAATATTTCAAAAAACAAAAATATGTATACATAAATATATACTGATAAATCATTCATTATTCTAATAATTTAAAACCGAAAAGCTAACAAGATGAATCAGAATGAATTATGATGAATCAAAATAAGATCTTGCACTTATAAAAAGAAAGCCAGTAAACATAAGCCATGGTTGGTAAGGAATAAACTGAAGGTCAGAATTTATTACAGAGAACGTGCATGTTAAAACGGTGTGATAGGATATTCTTTTTTAGGGTGGTCTTGGTAGGTGAGAGATGGTACTTAAAATTTTCGCAATTGCTACAATTTGTTGCGGAATGACTAGTTCTGGTCCTTGTCCTAAGAATACAAACAAATTGAACATTCAGTTTGTTAAATTAGTAATTAATTAATTAAACTTGGTAAATTAATAATTCATTAATTAAACTATTTCTCTATTTTATTATGTTCAGGAGAATTTTTAAATCTCGTGCATTTTTAAAGTCTCCCCTTTTAAAGGTGAGAAGGTGTAAAGGCAAACACTCCCCCCCCCCCCCCCACATTCTTTAAAAAAAAAATTGTGATCAATTTCAGTTAATTAAAGGCACATGGCTCTAATCTACTAAATATTTTGATTTTAATTTGTATATGTTTTAATGTCATTTATATAATTTATTACTGTTTAGATCACATAAAACTAGGAAATAAAAATGATTTAAATACTCTAGCGGAGAAAAATCAAATGATTACGAGTTTAAATTTCATTCAAATTTAAATAAATCGTTTGAAATCAATTGCGTTCTATTTAACGCTAAAAATACCCTTTTAAATAATTTTGAATATTTTGTTTTTAAAAAAATCTCAATACAATGATTGTATCTTTCTCAACAGAATAATTGATATAAAAATTAATTTTTTAAACTGTGATAAAATATATTTATTACCGTACCGCACAGCTTTTAAATGTTTTTCTGCATATAATATTCTTGAATGTAAAATCTGTGCAGTACGAACCTCAACCTAAAAAAAAAAACCTGTTTGTTCATCTTGCCTTAGGCGTTTTCCGTACGCTATCTCCCATAGTCCCCATTGTCCGGGGAATCTCCCCTATTTCTTTCTTGGAAGAGACACGGCTTTCATGACCTTGACAAGTAGCTTGACTAGCTAAAAGCAATTAATTCCTTTTCATTTAATGTTGTAAATTTCCCTGATTAATATGAAGATATATGCTCTCAAAATATAAAAAGTGGCTCCTTTACTTCAAAAACAAAAGAATTTTCGGGCAGGCCAATATTTGATTAAATACCATTATCGTATTTACTACAAAACAAAATAAGTTCATGTCAATATTTAAATAAAAATTATTATTCTGAGGGGGGGGGGATATTCTTTTTTTTCTGGTTCGCGTTTTTTCCAGTTCGCATTTTTACCGTTCGCGTTTTTTCCGTTTGGCGTTTTTTCCGTTCGCGTTTTTTCCGTTTGGCGTTTTTTCCGTTCGCGTTTTTTCGGTTCGCGTTTTTTCCTACATTCCGTGTAACCAAGGGAGAGATTATAGGGCTTCACACACACACCCTTAAAATAAAAAAAGGAAATTGAATGGGGAGAGCGGGGAAAAGTGGGACGATAGATATTTTTCTATGACTCAAAAGTTCAAAAATTAGAAAAAAAATTCCATAATTTAGTTAATCACTATTGCAGCACTGTGGAAACTAGTCACTGTCACAATTCATCTTTTAGGGAAGCTGCAGCCATTTTTGCTTCTGCTATCACTGTTGAAAAAATCAGATAAGTGTTACTTTCATGGATTTGAGCAGTAAACTGTCATCCAATAAGCAATATCTTTGCTTCAATTTACAGCTTAAACTTTCCTAATTGCATGCATTCCCAATTCCTGTCCCACTATGGACCGCAAAGGGGCACGCTGGGACAACTTGAGTCCCTTTTGAAAATTATTTTTTCCCCCCCCCCAGAATAAAATAAGGATAAATTCTGAAAAAATTGCAATGAAAGCTAAAAGTTGACAAAATATTCTTCTGTATTTAATTTTTATTTTAAATTAAAAGGGAAAAAATTATTACAAAACAAGTGAAAATTGTCCCACTGTCCCCCCCCCCTCTCCCCTAAGGGTGACATTTGACTTTATTGCATATTTTGATTATGTCAACAAAGCTCTTTTTTCAAATTAGACCCTTCTCTGCATAAAATATCTCCATCCGCTATTGGAAATTTTACAACTAAGGGGGCCTCTAACCGCCACCCCCTCCCTCTGCCCCCCCATTTCGGATGTTGATGATAAAAAAGATAAAATACCACAACCACAGCTGATACAGTAACTCTAGATGCCGATCCTGATAAAAAGCAGAGTTGGCGAAATATGCTGGTATAAGATAGGCGGCTGAAGCGAAGGTCAGGGTTATGTAGATGGAGAAAAAAAAATAAAAATAATGATAGTAACTTCAAAAACAACACGAGAAAGGCAAATATAGCAAAGAAGTTTCCAAAATTTAGAGGAAAATTTGAAATTTCCACAGTTAATACATCCTAACAAAATTAAATCACTGGTGTATCAAAGGAAAGGCGTAAGATCAATATCGTAACCAGGAAAAAATTTCGGGGGGAGGCAGGAGGGGGGAAAGAGGGAGAGGGTTTCAAGTTTTATACTACAATGTGGCAGGTTTTTAATACCCCTTTAACGTGCAGTGTTCCCGCTCTGGGAACACCAAACTCTGACGTTTTGACTGTTGCCAGTCACAAAGAATACATTTGATTTCTATAAGAATAGTTGCGGGTGACATAGCTCTACGAGAATCCTTTACTTTTTAGCACGTCATTTACCGTCAAAAAATGGTCACGATTCTTTTTATCAGCCCTGACATGTGCTGAAAAATGGAAGAATGCGAGAACAGCTGGATAGATTGCCCCATGCTGAAAAAAGGGCAGCCGTTGCCATCGCTCGACTTAAGTACCAGCAAGAGGGCAGACGATCGAAACGTTCATCGCGTGCCACAGATGTAGAGACCCCTTTTTTGACGACAGCTGGCTGTGCCGCACAGCCAGCTGTCGTCAAAAAAGGGGTCTCTACATCTGTGGCACGCGATGAACGTTTCGATCGTCTGCCCTCTTGCTGGTACTTAAGTCGAGCGATGGCAACGGCTGCCCTTTTTTCAGCATTGGGAAAGGGTTCCACCTCAAAGGGTTAAGCTGCAGGCAATAAAATATTCTGTATAGTAGGGTTAGTGGACCTGTACCAGTCTACGGCCTGCACTAGCCCCCCCCCTTTCCCTCCCCGAAACCTGATTTCTCGGACGGAACTAGAGCACATTGCACATTCCTGAGATAGAAACCTGCTGGTCCGCTACTCTCTTTTGAGTGATTTCTTTTCTTTTCTTTTTTTTTTTGGGGGGGGGGGGGGGGGCAACGGACTTAAAAGTTAGAATTATTATTCTCAATTAAAGTTTCATTTAAGTAGAAGAAAAATTACCGTTACACGAAACTCAAGCAACAGGGGCAGTACTTGATGACACACACACACAAAAAAAAAAAGAAAAAGAAAAGAAAAGAAATAGTACTTAACCAGTGAAATTGACTTATATAAGCAAAATCAAAAATTCTCAAATACAGATTCATCTGATGAAGAGGAGTCAGAAGAATCACAGTAAAGAATCGTAAATGTAACAGAAAAAGAAAATCGAATAATAAGACATTAATAAAACAAACAAAAAAAAAGAGATAAATTTTTATTTCTTGTAGTATTAATGACAAGAAATCATTTATATTTCAAGAAAAGACAATTCTTTGCAGTATGCGCATTTTTCATAAACTTTCGTTTAGTAATAGCATGTGAAATTTTATTTATATTTTAAATTTATTTACTTTTGTTATGGATAAGCATAAAATATAAATAAATAAATAGCTATCATTAAAAATATATTATATTCTAATTTATATAATTTTGTTTGATTATTTATAAAAAAGTAATAATTTTGTTTATTTATATTTGCTTATAAATAAACAAATCTTTTTTCTTTATAAACAAATATAAAAAAAACAGCAATATTTTTATTTATACTGCGTTTTAAATTAAATTGTCTATTTATATTTTGCAAGAATCGACTTTAAAGTATTGTTCAATGGTTTGCAGGCACCATACGATAAAAGTAAACTGGAAAAAAAAAAAAAAAAAGTTATAACAGAAAGGCAGCCACAAGCTTTCTAAATATTTTAAAAGAGTAAATATTAAATAAGAAATGTCCACGTAAGATGAAGCAGAACAATAAACTGACTTACGAAGAGAAAAGCTTAAAATTATTCACAACTGAGGTGAAATTTGGTTAAGCTATCTGAAATCAAAGTGACAGTGGACTACAAAGATATAGGTATGCATAGTAAATGCTAATTAATATTAAATAAGAAATAATCAATATTAAAATGATACATGCGAGGAATATTAATAGGAATTATAATAATAAACATTATATTAATATTAAATAAAAATAATTAATATTAAATAAGAAGAAAAAATAATATTAAATAAAAATATCAAATAAGAAAAATACAACACTGAACACAACCGAATCACGAAGAGAAAAACTCATAATTATTCACAACTGACGAGAAATTTGGTTAAATGAACCTCATCTGTGTAATCAAAGAAAGAGGCAGTAGATTACAAAGATATACGAAATGCCAAACTTGTTTCTAGTGCAGGGAACGGTCGTGTGGTATTATTGTGTCAATCAGTCATAAGAATTTCATCAACGATTCAAGAAATGAGTCTCAGGTCATGAAATTATTAAGTGTCTGCATTTCATTCGGAAATAATTCGCAAGTCTAAACAATTTACGTGTTATTAAAATGATATACGAACACCTCGATAGACGAACGGAAATAATATCACAATTCAAAAAAAAAAAAAAAATAAATAGTCAATGCTGAATATTATTCAGAATGAAAACAAACGCTACGAAATTAATCACCCAACAACCACGCATGCTTACCAAAAGTTTCAGGCAAAAGTTTGACTGGGTAAAACACTCAGTTTCGCGAAGAAAATTTCAAATCAGTACTTACCAGGTACAAATAAAAGGCATATTAGAAGAAATCCAACAATTATTGTATTCATTTTATAAGCACTTTCTTCGATCACCTCATTTCGAAACAGGCACGCCGCGTTTGTTCTCGCCTAACCACGCTTACTTTCCACTGAATATTGTTTGGTTACAATTGAAACCTGAACTCAAAGAAGTTTGTATCAAAATCACAAAAAACAAAACAAAAAAAAAAAAGCTGTCCACCTGTAGTGCTGCCATCTTGTGGCGAGATGTGAAACATTAAATATTGAGCATCTGTGAATTATTTGGGGAGCATCGCGAAATCGAATGGCAGTCGTTGGTGTTCGCTCTTTTCCCCATGAAATTTAAATGACTTCGTAAGCACGTTCATTTGATATTTTTTTATAAAAACTTTTCGGCGAGCAGGTTGTTTTATTATTTATCTTCATAAATAAATAGTTGCAGGGTAGTAAAAAAAACTACTTATAAAACGCAAGGTCCCAATCTGTGTCAAGAAAGAAGAGGAAAATTAAGAAAATGTTATATTTTCTAACTTTTAAGACAAAATAAGTGACATAAATAATTTTAATACATACCGTTTATTTTTCATGATATTCTTTGAAACAATTACGATTATTTGTCAGACATAAATGCATATTACAATGTGTGCAAATTATGTTCGTTCGATTTTCCAGTTTTTTTTCTGAACAGTTCTTGCATCTCTTCCTTGTCTCTGATGTGTCTGGTAAGTGTCTCTTTGGATTGTCATCTTTTGCACAAATTTGTGTTGCACGATGCCTGTTTAAAAATGAATGTATAGGGTGCTTCCTGCTGGAATAATCACCTATAAGAGAAACTGCAATTTTTCTCCTAAAGGTGATACTCTTCACTTTTGAAGACGGATTCAGTTTTTGAAAGACGACGTAAGCATTATTTACTGCTATGTCTAATAAGTCGTGAAATGGGCGTAAATAATATTTAATTTTGGATCCTCTATCAATTCCATATGAACCTTTCTTCTGATCCATGATGTCAACACCACCCATGAAATTGTTATATTCTTGAATGACTGTTGGACAAGAAACCTTTTTCTTTTCTGCTGTACCCTTTTCTCTTCGCTCAACTGTGATTATGTTATCTGGCCTACTTATTGTAGTGAGGAGCAAGACAGATCTATTATCCATCCATTTCACGACGTATATTCCATCTGCCTGTCTACAATCAATTTCACCTCTCTTCATTTGTTTGTCTTTTTTTCAAATCCACTGGTAAGTCTTTTCGATCACATCGAACGGTACCACAAGCGAATATTTTTTTCGCTTTGAGTAATATAAGCAATTCAGAACTAGTAAAAAATTTGTCAAAATACAGTTTTGCACAAGTGCCTTCTAACTTTTCAGATAACTGAAGAACAACAGATGCACCAAGCCCATATTCAGTTTCCTTTTTCTTTCCAGTGTACATATCGAATTCATACAGATATCCGTTCTTTGATCCGCACCGGGCCCACATTTTGAATCCCCGTCGAATTGGCTTATTTTTTACATACTGACGCGTGACGCATAATGTTGTGTCCCCGGAATTTAATCATATGCTCATCAATAGACATACACTCTTCCGGCTCAACTGCATCCTGAAAAGCCTTATTGAAATGCTCAATTATTGGGCGAATTTTGAAAGCTCTATCACGATTTGCGTTATCTACCGGAGTATTTTTTTCATTATCATTGAAATGCAAATATCTTCTTATAGCAGCAAACCTTTCGTATGTCATTGCCCTAGTAGCAATGACTGCTTGTTTTCTGCTCGGTCGTTCATCGACTCATCGTTAACTCATCGACTGGTCGAATTCAGTCATCGGCAAGTGCACTTTTGTTTATCTGCAATAGATAAATTTTTATTCATGGATAGAAGTGATCTAGACGAGCAGTTTCGCCGATGGGAAACCGAAAAACAATATCTTATCCGAAACTGCAGTTCTATAGTCATCGGGCCTTGCAGGTGTCCCCAGTGGTTTTCACTTTACCCAAATTCCTACAAATATTTGCGTAATTTAGATGTGCCTTTGCATAATCTAAGGGAAATTTTGAACAATTCTTGAATTAATCGAATAATTTACTTCAAATTTCTTGTATTGGGGTTGGGAGGGGGCAGGGGGTGGTATCCCCTCCCTTGCCCCCTCCCAAAAAATTTAAATTTGAAAAGAAATATTTACAAAAAATGCAAGTGTTTATTATAAATCGTTTGTAATATTTAAATAATTTTTTAAAAATGTGTTTAAAAAAAAGAAAAGAAAATCTATTTGAGCGTCAGCTGCATTATAAGAAAAACGGAAACTTCATTACAATGAACAACTTTTTTGAAACCTCTTTAATGTAAACAGCAAGAAGAGAAATCGGTTAATTTTTAAGTTATCCAAGAAATATGGAAGTTAGAATCACACTAAAATTCCTATACAATTGGCAATATTGTTTTTTAATTATTAATTATGAATGTTGTTGCTACTTACATACATTGGTAAAGAGTGAAATTAATTTCTTACCAATCGAATAATTTGACTATTATTAATAATTGCTGAACAACACTTTGTCAAAATTTCACCCAAAGTCCCAATCTGAGACTAAAATAGCGGGTACTTCACACTTTGCCTTAAACATGACAAGATTCGATGGTCTAGGGGTAACGGGCTTATCTCGGAATCTGTACGCTCAGGGTTCGGGCCCGGGGGAGGCTTTTCTTTTTCTTTTTTTTTTTTTTCCTCAGAAAAACGGAAGTTTAGCATACAAAAAACGAAAACATAATAAACAGAACGGACATATTTTGAAAATTTTGCTGCCAGTCCTTTATTTTTTACTAACAAATATATTTTAAACAGTTTATCGGTTTCTTTTCGTTATTTCATCGGAGTCATCTGTAAACGATGATCGGCTTTATGGTCCCCCGAGCGGACATTTTGTACCAGTTGCCGATGAAATTTCCCCTTTTTTGGATGAAAAGCCGTGATCGGCCATTCCTCCTTCTCCTCGGATTTAACTCACCCGCCTCTCATCGACCGATGGGTTATTGCTACTAGGGTGTTCTTGCAATCAAAGGAACACTTAAATCTTCATCTGTGGACCAATAGTCTCTGAAAGTAGGAAGAATAGGATATCCCATGATATAACATATTCCTAGATATGCATATATCTCCGGTGATGATGTTTCAAACAATTCACCTTTTTGTTGAGCATACAAATTTGTCTGAGGAACAATTATGTCTTCAACTAAATATTTTATGTTAGAAACTTGAGAAAATATATCCATTTCTGATGAGTTATCGGAAAGCGATTGTAATTTTACTTTACCCCATTCTACTTCAATATCAGCTTGCGGTAAAACATTGGGACCTATTTTATTTGACCAAACAACCTTACTTTTTTCTTTCTTCATTTTCTTACTATTAACTTTTTCGATGTTTGCTTTCCTTTTCTTATTTTTGGAAAGTTCTACATATTTCTCATTTTCTGGTATCATATCAATTTCTTCATTTTCAGTTTCTCTTTCCACTTTTGCTCCATCAATAATTACAAGAGATTTTTCTTTCTTCCCATTATCTAGATCTTGTATATCGTCTTCTAAAAATTGTACATCTTCTTTGTCTAATTCCTCGCACTCACTGTCACTGCTTTCAGCAAATAATATTGCATTTATTTGCGCTTGTGTTAATTCAAAATGCCTTGATCGACGATTTCTATTACATGCCATTTCACAGTCAAAAAAATTGTTGCGAACAGAATTTTTACCGACCTAAGAAACAGCACATACCATCTCAAATGAAAATCTCAAACTACGAATATCCTTCAAATTTCCAACTAATCTCTTGTGTAGTACACGTGTGCAATAGATAACTATTGTAATTTCCGGCTAGAGATAAGACGACATTCTTGGAATATTCTCTCATGCTCAAATAATGGGTGTTCAAGCAGGGCGGGGTTGAGGGTTGAGGGAGCTTGACGCAGAAAGGGACATATGTGTCCCTTGAGATATTTTACCCAACAGCTCACTTAGGGATGAACATATTTACAAATTGAACTTATCTGCATTTACTGAGATGTAACAGAAGTAATAATTCATTGTTAATTTTTTTTTTTACTTATCAAATTGAATTGTAGATTTTTTTTTTTTAATTGGTCAATACATTTTTTTTAAACTACTATTTTTAACACTTTTATTTTTGTAAAAATTTTACTCCAATAATTTCACAGATTTTTTTATAATAACTATTGGACTCTCTTTCATAATAAAAAAATATCATATAATAATAATATTTGTAATAAGAGCGTTAAAAAATACATATGCAAAAGGGACACCGGTGTCCCATCTGCGTCAAAGGATTTTAAATAAGAAAAAAAAAAGAGAGAGATTGGTAGCTGAACATTTTTTGCAACTCCAAAAGACAGAAAGTAGCATTGGGGGTTATTGATAGTATATCTTGGCCAGTACTCATTTTTAACCTATTAATTATGGTATTAATATGGAATCTCTTTATATTTTTGGTTCTTTGGTGATTGCTCAGTAGACTTTTTCACTAAATGTCAATGCCCATCTTCATCTTTACTCTTTCTCCTGGAGGTCATTCTCGCCAAATTGTTTTCGTCAAATGTGCTGCCAAACTGTTGCCAAATCGTATTCCGAACCAAAATTTCATGTGTCCGACATTTATCTTGTCAAAAAATCGCTCGTCTTGACGGACCGCCGGAATAAAACGTAAGTACCGTGATTTTACTCTCTTAACTTGTGATATTCAACATATGTCCATCAGCCAATCCATGCCCCACCATGGCCGAGTGGATATGTCCCTCAAAATCGTAGACGGTTGAAGTGAGAAGGTCTTAGGTTTGGTTCCCATCGTGCGGCTGTCGATCTAGCGGTCTGGAGTTTGGGTCAGTTTTCTACAGATGTAACGTGAATACACGTTAGAACCCTTTAGAAAGTCCTTCGACCAAGGTATTCCCCATCCTAAGCACATATCCCTCTTGCAGGTTTGCCTTAATACACACAACAACATCAGCCAGTCCATTTTAATTCATGTGTTTAGCTGTCTTCGATACAATCCTCTCTTCTTTACCTCAGTATGAAAACTCGGCACCCCTTAAAAACATACGTGCATGTTCACGATATCAATTGCTTGCAAAGGTTAGAAAGATTTACACATAATGTAAATAGTTATCTTAAGTAAGAACAAAACTGTTTCAAGTGCGTCTGTGTATTCTGTAGTGGAGTGGTGCATATAGTATACATTAAATCAAACAGAGACGACCCCCCACAAATTTATGAAAGGGGGGGGGGACGTATTTGCTGCACGCCACTCCATTCCCAATGGAGTGATAAAAATAGTTTATGACTTCTGTTTGTCTGTACGTCTGACTGGTCTGTCTCTAAAGCCGGTGCTGTTTACGTTGCGTTTGGCGAGAATGCAGGGATAACAGGGCATTCTTCTCGCGAATTTTACGACTTTTTAATGACCAGTCGAGATCCACCGACAAAATATTAACGCTTTAAACTGCAAACTCCGCCTCCCACACAATGGAGAAAGTGCGCTTCTGCCTGCGTCTATTCCAATACATTGATTACCCTATTTAGGGATGGACGCGAGACGATATTTTGCGAGACGAGACAGAGATTTACAGCTTTTTTGCGAGACGAGACAGACATTTTTAACATTACGGTATAGGGATTTTTGCGAGACGTGACAAAGCTTTTAGGCTGTTTTGCGAGACGCGAGACGGAAAATTGGCGTCTCGCGTCCATCCCTAACCCTATTCTACAGCAAAAAATCGCAGTTGTGAGAGCCAGCCTTAACTTTGGCTAATACGCTTTTCTTTACAGCAAAAGAATTGTAAAATTAACTCCAACACCAAACTTTAAACTAAGGATAAAAGGGGAAAAAATAAATAAAACGATTGATAGAAAACTGCTGAACGTCAGCGATTTCTTGAGCGTCAGGGGGGGGGGGAGGTAAGGGGAGCACTTGCCTCCCTAAACTTGATTCGGAAACCATTCATTTTAAAGCTTTTATTTTCAAAACCTGAAGAAAATAACCTTTTTTACTCTTACATCGTTTCCATCCAGACTATTGCAATCATATTCTTCAATTTTTGCTACAATGATAAAAATAATCGGAAATAAATTTGCAACGTCAATTGTATGAACAATTGATTTTTTTTTTTTTTCTGAAGCAAAAAAAAAATTCTTAAAAGTGAAAATCTTACATATGTAACTTTGAAACAAAACTTTTTGTAGCAATGAGATTTAATACACTTAAATTGAATATAGAAAAATTGAATAACGTAGATGATTTCTTGTTGCCAGAAGAGAAAATGCTAAAATTTGAGTGTCCTATTTATAGGACAGTGAACGGAATTGGGTTAAATATGTTATGCGCTTCCCCAAAAGTTCTTAGCTTATAGTTCAAAAATAGTAAAAACTTATAGTAAAAAGCTTATAGTTCATAAGATCATAAAAAAAAACTCTGTTTAATTTATGTTCACGATTTCTTTCTCTTTATGCAAAATTTTATTTTAAGGAACCATCTGCCTCTTTGAAAAGCTGAGTGGATGAACATGTTAAGGACTGAGTTAAATATTCTACGTTGATTGGCTCGGCCAATTTATATTACAGGTCAGTTTTCACTTATGCACAGAAATGGAGTGTAAAAAAGGACATTTTAGTAGACTTAGAGCAGATTATTTCAAGCTTGCTAAACTGTCCCTTGACATATTCATCCACTCACCTCTTCATTTATTTTTCTACTAAACTTTTAAGTTTTCAATAAAAATGGTTATTATTTTATTTATTCTGATTCTTTATAGGTGTCCTTTCCCTCGTAGATGTAATTTTATCGTTCTGTTGTATAAAATGAATGCTCCTTTTAAACCAAGGGCAGATTAAAGTGGAGGAGAGGCGGAGGGGTCCACCGCCCCCCCCCGAAAATAAAGAAATTAATGTAAAAGATCCTATTTTACTTCCGTAAAATGGATGTATATTTCAATCTTCTAACTAACCGCCCCCCCCCCGACAAACTTGCAATAATCCGCCGCTGTTTTAAACTTTTGAATTTTGGATTCTTGTGAACAATATTTAACTATCCACAATAGTAGAAAACATTTAGTACGAAGAAATACCGCTATTTCCAATATGAGGAGAGAGAAAAAAAAAAGATGTCAATTGTGGTGCGAATTAGTTCTCGAGTGTACCGTACGTGGTCATTACTCGAAAACGGTTGTGTATTTTTTAATTTTAAATTTCCTCTGAATTTTTGTAATCTCTTTTCGAGGGAAAACATTTCTTTTATACATTTCACTTATGCATATTAATTTTGTTTTGTTTGAAATAGGTAGAAATTCCACAAAATATCACTTTAAACAATGACTGCCAATAGACCTTAATGTATTAAAGACTTTTCGGGTCTCCTAGTGTCGAAAGTATTCGAGTAATGTACACTATTTTTTGTAAGGTGCATTACATAGTACATTAGACATAGCAACAATGTATTTAAATTTCGTGATACGTGAATATATACGGCGGCAGTTAGAACAAAGACTGAAACAATGAAATCATTCTTCAACGTTTTAGGGATTTGTTAAAATAAATAAATAAATAAAAAACTGAAACACATTCATATTTTAAATGCGCACTAAAGAGCTACATATTAAAAGCGTATCATAATCCATGCTTCGTCCCTATTTTCCTTTATTATTCCATTAATTTGGAAAGTATAT
This sequence comes from Cheiracanthium punctorium, assembly GCA_038373885.1. Lineage (NCBI taxonomy): Eukaryota > Metazoa > Arthropoda > Arachnida > Araneae > Cheiracanthiidae > Cheiracanthium > Cheiracanthium punctorium. The sequence goes on from JAWZYV010011209.1 coordinate 42,418, forward strand.
TATTATTCATGAGTTAGTTGTACTTTTCTCCCTTGTTCCATAAAACACTTCTTTGGAATTAAAATGTAGATTAAAATCGCCTACTAAAACTGTTTTATAATCTTCGCCAAGCATATTCTAACTACACTTCAACATAATAAATGCTATTTGGAATGTGAATCATAATCCGTGGGTGTGCTTTGTTTGTCTTTCTTGTTTCACGAAATAGTACTTGCGAATTGGAATCTATATTAAAATCGACTGCCAAACTTTTTAACAATCTTCGTCAGGCATATTCTAGCTGTACTTCACATTTATAAATACCTTTTGGAAAGTGTATCATAATCCATGAGTGTACCGTATTTGTCTTCCTTGTTCCATAAAAACACTTCTTCAGAATTGAAAATCGATGTTAAAATCACCTATCAAAACTATTTTACAATCTTATTCTAACTATACTTCCCCTTGTAATAAACTGTCACATTGGCCAATTTCTAGACAAATTTGGAAGATATCGCCAAGCTTGGAGCAGTTTTGAAGGCTTATGTTTTTAGCGATAAATCATCAAAAATTGGAAACCTTGACGACATTCAGCATTTTATTCTCTCCCCCACCTGCGCCATCTGGCACTTTTAAGTTCTTCTTTCCACAGGCCATAATCTAAGAAATATTTTTTGTAGTCTTGTAAAAGAACTATACATTCTATACATACAAAAATCAATAACGATTGTACGACTGTAGTCTATTATGAATGTATATATATATACACAGATACATACATATACCATATTTAAGCTGAATCAAATGCACCGTTTAGGAGCTAGCGTACTTTTAAGTGTTTCTCTCCACAGGGCGTAATGCATAAGAGATACTTTTTGTAGTCCTGTAAAAAAAAAAAAAAAACCTACAAGTCCTGCACATACCAAAATCAATACCCGTCGACCGACGGTGGTCTATAATACACATACCAAATTTGAGCTCAATCGAATCCATCGTTACCCCGTTGAAAGATGCAACGGAAGCGTATCGACGTAAACCACAAATTATATCGACAGAAAATACCGGCGTGAACGAAATAGAACTTAAGTGCTAAAAAAAAATGATAAAATAATAATAATAATAAAAGACTAAAGAAACCCGATGATCCATTACTTACGCACTTTGGTAGCTTTTATTTTTATGCATTCTAATATGAGTTTTTGAAGGGGAAAAAATCTCCAGCAGGAAAATATAAAATATAAAATTTTATACAATGAATTAAAAACTTTGTTAAAAAAGCACGCTAAAAAGATACTCAAAAATCCCGAAACCTTAAGTGGGAAAAAAATCCCTTATCCCTCTCGCCACCGAATTATGAAAAATCAGAGAAAAAAAATCTGTCTAGTATTTAATGCATCTGAAATACTATTATAAATCATGCAAAAATATTTTTTTCTAATGTCGATTCATATTAGATTTTTCTAATATTAATTTCTGCATTTTCGAAGCATTTTGTTATGCTAAAACTAATTTAAAAGGATGCACATATTAGGTAAAGGTTGAGGAATAAGAAAAAAAAAAACTATACTTACCTTAAAAAAAAAAAAAAACGGTAAAAAAGCAGCGTAAATATTTTCTTAATTTTTCTCCTGAAACAATGATGCGAAAACTGTACGAAAATGATCTAAATGGACTAGTACTGCAATCTAGGCACGATTTATGCATCTAGTTAAGAGCCTCCTATACTTTCTACATGAATGAATGATATTGATATCACTGAAAGAAAAAAAATACTAAAATCGATTGTTTTCTCTCTAAATATTGCTATTTGAAGTAGGAGTCTCATATGAGGTTCAGGGTGACGAGAGGGTTAAAAACCCTAAAAGTTATAAATCCCGAAAGGCGATCGTTTGGGAGGTTCACCAGCCTTCAGTTGCAAAAAAGCTCCAACGTCCACACAGACAGGAAAGTTAGAAAAGAAAGAAGTTTAGAGACGGGTGAACCTTTTTTGTGCTGCCTGAAAAAATCGTTTTCGGGTATCTTTTTCATGCTTGTTATATTAAAAAGTTTTTACTTAATTTTACTACTAAACGCTAGTTTCTTTTCTTAATGAATATTCTTCATGTAAATTGTCTTATAATTAAATAAATAAATAAATAAATAAAATCTGAGGAGTTCCAAACGATTGAAATAAAAAATTTTCACATTATCATTTTCTTAACAAAAATTGAAATTTCGGGTTTGGGTCCGAACCCCGTGGAACCCTCCCCATTTAATTGCATACTTTCTTATAGGTTATGTTCTGGTGGAACAGCGTATGCCCTATAGTTTTTAATAAATCTTAAAAAAAAAATAATTACAACAAAAGAAAAATAAGGAGTGTTATTTTAGAAACTATATTTTACACCCTAGAGAGCTAAACATTGTAAGTTTTAAAATTTGTAAAAGATGTTGTAAGTCATAAAACTATTTTAAAAGCAGCATTTTAAATAATTTGAGACATTTTTTCGTAAGATCTGTTTATGAAAAGTTAATAAATCACATTATTGACTCATTTTGATTTCAGTACAGTTTTTCATTTAATATAAGTGATCACCCATACATATTTTATATTCTGTATTTCATTTTGTGAATTAAAAATATTTAAAAGTCGGATTTAATTTGTTTCAAAAAATAAAATTGACAAACGAGTCTCGTAAATGTCATCTACAGAAAAAAAAAAAAAACCCTTTCCAACGACATAAATATCAGATCTCCTGACGCTATGACAAAACTTTTACAGATTAAATTTTAAAAAAATAATCCAACTAAAGTACTGAATTGTGTCTATTCTAACCGTGAATCTTATGTCTCAGCTCAATCATGTCGCGCTATCTAGCGGAGAAATGTATAATTACACTCTACACCCTTTTCATTCTCAACTAATATTTTTATTAAACATTTACAATGCTTACGATCTTTATGTAAGCTTTTTCAAAGCATGATTATCATTAAAAAATAATTTATTATAGTGATATCAGAATAACAAATGAGAGGGATTAAAAATCAGAGATGTGTTGAGGAAAAAAAACCCGAGAGCAGTTACCGGGCTGTGAGAAGTAGTGATAGACATGAACAGTGCGGCTGCGCAATTTTAAAACACAGTAAGGGACAAATTAAAAAATTTCCAGAAATTCAATAAAAGCTGTTTTCTTTTAGCCATACGAAATGGTATTTTTGCACAACAAATTAACCGTTGATTATTGTCACGGATTAGGATGACGACATGTAGAGAAAAAAAAAATATCATTTTTAAATGTGTTGCGATATTTATTGCACTTACTAGGTTTAAAGGTTGTTCGATCGTGAAAAATTTTTATATTTGACAATTCAAAAACAGAGTAAGTGCACTTACTTGGTTATTAATTAGCGATTTGTGCAATAAATCAATAGAATGAACTTTGTAGATTAAAAAAAAAAAAATATGTGTATGGGTGTAATCTTTACGCGCGATTGAAGTAAAACTTCTTTGACGTTTACGACACATATCACTGAAATGATTAAACTTAAAATAAATATCATATTATAATTTAATTATATTTATTATTCATGTACTTTACAAAGATTATATAAATGTTATATTCATATTATTCATTGGAAATAGGTACTTGAATGTCATCGTAATTTTTATGTATGAAATTATAGGTTTGTGGTAATTATAATGTGAAACATAAATTGAACTCTCTAAATTTGCTAATTTTCTTGAAAATACAGCATCTATCGTTGTACCGAAACGCGTTGTTGATTAAAGTCGAGAAGTATTCATAGTTAGATCCAATTTTTCTTTAAAAAAATCAACTAACGACTGAGATTCTTGAGAGCGAAAATTAACATTAAAATCTCCAGTAGGAATCAACGGTAATTCATGATAATTGCTTAGAATCCAGGAAGTGTCCATGTTGTAATATTATTCTTTCACTGTTTTCGTATACCATTGTTCCGTCTGGAGGTTGGGTCTAATGGGGGGGGGGATGTCCGTAGTCTAGTATTATACTTTAACTCCGTTCTTTAATTAATGTTTTCCTCTGTTTGTGGGGTTCGAATGCAAGTAGTGTAATTTTTGTTGTGTTTTTCTATCACAGTGTTCTTAAGCGTTGGTTTCGTCTGCTAGTAGGTTTCGAATTATTATTCTGTATCCATGTTTTTAAACTGCAGGTTCTGTTCATTGTTTGGGATTGATTGCAGAGAGGGTCCGTTTCTTACGTACTAACATTTCTTAAAATACATCTTTTGGGCAAAATAATAACAGACTCGACATACATAATATTTAGGAGTTTAATGGCCTAACCGCCAATGCAACTCGCATTTGACAAAAAATAATATCACTTCACTTCGAAACTATTGCCTATATTCACTACGAAATAGTATTATAAGACAATTATGTAATTAAAACACATCTGAAACCAGTAATTACTATATACCACGCTCATAAGTCTATGTATTTAACTTTTTGAAGTTTTGATAATTCAACGATCTCCATTTACTTCTCCTCTCTCCATCATTTCGATCTCCTCTCCTGTAAATTTACCTTCGTGGGATCGAAGTATGATCCTCCAACAGTGTTCTTAAACGAAAATTTCCCTCTGCTGTTTAGGTACATTTGCAGCCCCTGTCCCTTTAATTGTGGTGTTCCATCTCCTTGTTCTTAAACCGTTGTTCTGTCTTGAAGTTGGGTTAGAATACAGGAAAAGTGTTCTTAAACTGACGTTTCCAACTACTTTTCCGGTTCGATTGCAGACAGGTTCCATTTCTTTGCGCTTTTCCAAAACCTTGTATATTATTCATCTAAAAATAAGGATTATCGACAACCTCCTGTGAGGTTGGGATTACATGTAAATATTATGTTGAATGTACCTTCAAAACGCTTATTGATATATAAATAAAGATTGATGTCTCAAGGAAACAGCGGGAAATCGCCGTTTCTTTCCCTAACAGGTTCCCGGTATTTTTACACGATGAATGTTAAAGCGTATCAAGAGTTAGTCAAAATACTAACCCAGCTTTCTAGTAAGCGGACGCCAAATATTAATCACTGCACCAAGTCGTTTATTTTAAAACGCGTTTGGCATTTGTATGTTCATCAAATACCACCACGGCAGTAATAATTCTATGTCTGAAAATAAGTACTAGCCACAATCTAACGATACACAATCAAGAAAATAAACGTTAGACCTCTTAAAAACAATTTAATTCAAAAGTTATTTCCCAACGGAAATCTTCACAAACTCCTCAGAGAGTATAGAATTTTACAACTAGTTGCCATCGGCAAAACGATATGTTTAAATACATATTTTGTGAATAACGTTGCCATCTCAAGAAAAACTAAATAATGATAATAAGGATAATGCATTTTCAACAATGAAGTCGGCGAAAGGAGCGAGCGGTCGAAAATGTAAGATTTTCCGTGGCTCTTCTTTTTCAGGTGCGCTTGCCGTGGAGTATATGACATATACGTCACTTCCTTTACTGAGCGTTACTTCCGCCAGAAAAAAAAATCAGAGTTACTCCCTAGTCGCGACTAAAGAAGTTTTACTTCAAAAACAATATTTGGGACTGTTTTTAATTTTATTTATTGAAAACATCTAGTTATTAATAATTAATAACAATTAAACAAAGAACAGCAAATAAAAAAACAAATTAATTAAAGCTAGTGTGTTTTTTTAATTTAATTTTTCCAATGATATGCGTCTCACACTGTATTATATCTTAATATATTACAATAAATATTTATGTAATAACGGCTATTAACATTAAATAATAAATACAATTAATATAGGAATGATATAATATAAATGATATGAAAAATTACAAACAATTATGAAAACTCACAATATTCTTACCAATGCATCTATTCTTCAAAACTTTCTATTGATTCGTTATTATCAATTAAGTCTTTAGACTTATCATTCACTTTCAGGGATTCGCAAAAGGTTTTTAAAATTGTTGAAAGTGTTACTTTGTTTTAACTCTGTCAAATTGAAAAAAAAAGCATTTACTAGGTTTATCCATTTTGATATCTATACGATAAAATTAAATTATTGAAAAGTACCAAGTAAATCATGTTCACACGACTCTCTTAGAACGAAAAATGCTAAAAAATCCATTTTGAAAAATTTGTTCCTTACTGTGTTTTAACCCATTTGTGCCTGGATATTTTTGCTACTTTCTTCGATTTTTACTGATAACAGAAATAATAGATAAATTTCTGATGTCAACTTCTTGAATAAGGGATGATTTCTTTTAAAATCATTATGCATAAAAATCGAAATATCAACATCCTACTTGGTCATGTTAAAATATTTTGTAGAGTTGAGGCTCAATACTCATGAATAAAGCCTAGGAAAAATAAATAGCGTTTTCGACTAATAGCGAAAATGCCGTCCCAAAAAAGGGACACTAGGCATAAATGGGTTAAAATTGGGCAGCCGAGTGTTGTATTCATAAAAATATAGCAGAAGGTATACTGTACATAAATTTTAAAAAATGAGAGGCAATACTCTTAACTTACTGAAATTTTAGAGGGAAGAGGATGTGTAACTTAGACTAAAATTTAAAAATAGGGTACAAAAAGTTTTTTTTTTCTGTAAATACATCCCACATAACAGGGCGAAACGCTGATTCGTCTCGTCCACGTCTAGCTTTTGATTGCGTATCAGCTGCCGAAAAATGGTTTAACAACGAAGACCTTACAGATTTTTTTTGGTTTGAAATGGATCAACTGGCATTAATAAACATTAAATCTGATACAATTGAAGTAAATAAAGATGGTCGTAAATCATTTATGATACTGTTCATTAAACTAAATCTGCGTTCACACTCTGCTGTAGAGCAAGGCAAAGTTGATGTGGTTAGGCTAATAGAGGTTTCAAGTTATCCGGCACAGATTCGAAATTTTCTGGGAGATAGATCTCTTAATCCTAGGAGTGAGTGGGGTACCTCTAGCCAGAGTACGCGGGAGATAATGCGACATCACACTAATGAATATTTCCGTTGGCGCCACCGACCAGCAATGTTCGAGAAAGTACATGCGACTTTAAAAAAAATATCATTTATCTCTATTGAAAAAACATGAATGTATGTAAAGAATAAATGGATGTAAAATAATGTACAAAATAAACTTGATTTGGAGTCAGCATCAGATGACAGTAATTTGGAAGTCGGAAGAAGCAAATTCACGTGTAGAAAGGTAAAAGGGGGATAAGTGAGGGGTGCAGTTTGAAGTTTTTACTCCCACCTCGTAAAAATCCAAGATTCACTTTTACTGAGCTATACACTGTGAAGCGCGAAAATTTTATTTCACAGCATAGAAAACCGTTCTGCTGATTTTTGAAAGAACTGTTTGCAGCAAGACCCATGTAAAAACAGGCTCTGCCATCTCATGGAATATTTTTTTTTAAATAAATATTTTTTGCATTTATCTATATTAAATATTTATAAAAAAGATTGATAAATGTAATTATTTATATTTACCAATTTTTTGTATCATACAACTTTTGCAATATTTATATTCCGGCGTGCCGCAAATAATTCTAGATATTCTCAGTGTGCCCTCAACCACAAAGGGTTGAGAAATACTGGTATCCCTTGTATACTATGTATTAAAAATGTTATGAATATTTATGATTCATTATAAATACATTTTATCAGTTAAATTTGAGTAACGCTTTTATAAAAATGACAATGAAGGTTGTTATACGTTACGGAGATACAGGTGTAGGGGATCAGGTCTTGTGACATACGAGAAGGGGAGAGGATCAAAATTGACCAAAAAATTTTTATTTGATTGATGAAATCCCACTAATGCGAACTAGTTCATACTTGCGTAATGATCAGTTTTGAATAATCAGGACGATATTTATGTTGTAGCAAATTGTGCTTTCCAGCTACAATGCGATGCAAGAGAAAGCTAATTATATTTTTATTTGGCAGAGTTCCAGTGGAATTATCCTTTTGCATGATTATGAGAAGACGAGTGTAAGGTGTAAAATAATAATAATAATAATAATCTAATTGGAAGTATTCAATAACATTTTAATTGTAAAATTCCCTTTAAAAAGACACCCACTTTATTGAAATGAATATATCTTTCCTTTAATAGTTAATATTTCTTCAGCATCGTTGACTGTGACTTTAAATATGTTACCATATTTAATACACAAGTACGTTATTCTTAGCCGAAACTGTAAGTATGTGTTTAATGTGAAAATTTAAGAACATTTTCCCTTATTTTATTTAAACTTTTTAGTTTTCTTTGCATACCTATTACACATCTGTTCCCTGAATTTTTATATCTCCAGGCTAGAATGAAAAGAGCAAATAATCAATTTTTAGTGAAATAGCAGCCAAATTACACACACACACATAATTATAGGTCAAAAACAACGACATCTTAATATTTTTTAAAGTATGGAAGGTAAAAGGATGTAATTTGGCATAAAACAAGCTTAAATAATTTAAAAATTATTCAAATAATCACTTTTCCTGAAACTGAATTGTTATTAATTTTATTCAAATTACTGTGATGTGAAATTATGGGTCAAGTTGGGCAATTATGTATCAGATGTGGGGTGAAAACGGTCCACCCCTTTTGTCATAGTGATGCCTATCAAAAGTAAATAATATTCTAAATTGTCATTATTTTGCACACAAACATATATTTTATTTATTTAGTGTGTTGTATGTAAGAGAAAAAAAAATAATTTTTCAAGATAGAATTGGGGACATTTATAAATTCAAAACACATTTCATTCAAAAACACACAACATTCAAAAATGGCATTCTATAGAATGCGTAGGCATTCTATAGAATGCCGGCATTTTATACTTTGGCGGTAACATATACATTGTTAAAAGAAGCGTTTCTTGTGAGAAGTCAAAATAGCAGTTAGCTGTAAATATAGGTAAGTATGCATACAAATAACCGCTGAATTAATTATTTTAAATGAGCAAAACATTGTGCTTATGAATACTGAATACAAAATTAGATAAATTAAGCAAGGTAAGGTGGAGTTGGGGGCAAATAAAAAATAGTTTGAAAGAATATGAAAAATGTGCGGTATGCTGAAAGTAGCGTTACTTAACTACATCTGTTCCCTTGATTCTGTTGTTAAAAATAACAATGTAAACAGTGTGAAGAAAACTTATTCCATGTTATTTTTTAATGTTTTTGCGTTTATATTCCGCGTGTGGACATACTTGATAAATTATCAGGCTGTAACGAAAGTTTTCCGCCATATCTGTCTGAAATACTAACTTCTAACTCCTTAGATAACTGTTTTTGAACTTTCGGTACCAAACCTGCACAGTGTCACATGATACAACCATAGTACTTAAAGCTGTGCTCATAATTCGTTGATATTCTGTAGCTGACTTTTTGCAACACAACTGGAAGTAAAGGATGGTTCTAATCCTCTAGAGGGATAGTTCTATTTGAGACACCTTATACTTAATGATAACTATATTTTTTACAGATTTCACAACAGAGTGTTATAAAGTAAACCTCTTTCAAATGGCAAAAATCGTTTGACAAAATATGAGCCAATACGCCAACGAGAACTGTGTGCTGACGATGTTTGCGGTGGCGGGAAACTTTCATTACAACCTAATATTATTTGTTTTGGTGTACAGTTTAAGATTTAATACTAATTGCTATCACAAGGAATCAAGAAAAATATTTGAACCATGAGAAAACACGGGACGAAGCATACGCTGATTAAGCAGTAGAAGACCTTTTCGGGAGCATTTGATCTAAAATATAAATAAAAAATGAAACAGATCACTCAATATAAACACAAAAGGAATGAAATATATAGTAAAGAAAACATTACAATCGTCTATTATTAAATCAAATAAGCATCTCGTTATTTGTCAACCAATTTTGAATAAATGTTTATTTTATTTTATCACTAAGACGGGTGTGATTCTAACGCTTTACTTTGCCTCACAAATTTGGCATTGAATTGTTTTAAACCATGTACATACAGATGAAATAAACTTCGAATTGCACTAGAATATCGTCAGTTCTTTCGTTGAATAAAGCTCTGAGAGATCAAATAAGTGTAGTTAAATTCTTTTTTTTCAGAGGGTCATTCGCATGCTTTAACACATCACAAGCTCTGAAAGTTCAACCGTGATCTTATTTGACTTTTTTTCCATTCGAAATGTGATATTTCCTGTATTGCTAGTCTTGTAGCAGAGAAAGTAGTTTTACAAGCAAACTGTGAATTGCAACAGAATATCTTTTGTTGAATAAAGCTCTCGGAGATTAAATAGATGTAATTAAATTCTTTTTCTCAGAGGGTCATTTGCATGCTTTAACACATCACAAGTTTTGAAAGTTCAATCGTGATCTTATTTGACTTTTTGTCTACAGGACTTTTGCAGTAGAAATGTAATATTTCCTGTATTGCTAGTCTTGTAGCAGAGAAAGTAGTTTTACAGGCAATCTGAGAGATGCAGCAGTTATGTCAGTTCTTTCGTTGAATAAAGCTCTAATTAATATAAGATATAAAATAAATTTAATTTTTTTTCTTAGAGGATCATTTATGTACTGCCGCAGATTGCAAGTTTTTAACGTGTAATCTCTTCATATTACCTGACATTTGACTTTTTGTTAAGAGGCTTTTCCTATTCAAAATGTGATATTTCTAGTACTGCTGCTCTTGTAGTAGAGAAAATAATTTTACAGGCAAACTGCGAACAGCAGGAAAGTAACTTCAAGAGCAGCCTACCTACATCGTTAAGACTTTTTCTTGCTCCTGAAACAAACCCTTTTTTAGGGAAACTTCAACGGCAGTCCAAGTTCCACTTTACAATTTATTTTTTTTACATATTTACCATACCAGAAATATAATTACATATTTCATATAATAATACATAATATATACAATAATAAGAAATACAAAATAATTTAAACTACAATAATAATTTTGATAAGATGTATATAAAGACGAAAGAAAAGAAAAAAAAAAGATACTTTTAGTAGATGCAAATAAAATTTTGAAAGCCAAAGAGTATAAGGTATTTAAATTTAATTATACTAATGACAAAAATATACGTATTATAAATGCAAATAAAATTTCGAAGAAAGCCAGAAAGTGGGTGGTATTCTAATTTTGATAGCCAAACAGAAAGTAATATGAATTAAGAAAAATATATAAGTGCGTAAAATAGAGGCAATATTTTAGTATTACTCTTTCGTGGGAAATAATAGATTATTATTGATTTTGTTATTCATATTTGTATACATATTTTAATCTGAGTCGCTTAGTGATGATATACTGTCTGTTATTGGTGGGTGGATGTATTTGACTTCGTTATTTTCAAGTTCTTTGATGCCTTGAATAATCTTATTAATTAGGTGGCTATTTTTTAAGATATATGCAGCCCACTGTTCTAAGTTTTGGAATGAAGATTTTTTAAATTGAGAATGCACAAAATAAAATACAGGAAGTGAAGAAATGGATTGAAAAACCAGATTGAAGAACCATAATTATTAACACTTACATAATTGCGATGATGATTTATTAAATTTAGATAAATTCTCTGGAAATAGGCCGTGATTTGGAAAGAATAAGTGTAAATTTCTGTGATCTAATAGAAAAGATTCTGATTGTATCTTAAAAAATTGAAATGTGTAGCGTCCAGTTTCTGCTGCAATCCATTCTGTTTGCCATTTCATTATTTTGTTTTTATTCAGAATATATATTAGATGCGATAGTGGAAAAGGGTGAGAGATTTTAAGTATATCGTGGGGGTGATCTCTACTATTGTTACTGATGCTGTTTTTATTAAAGTTTGATAGAGCAGCTTGCTTTGCTAGGGCGTCCGCTAGCTAATTTCCGGCTATCGATGAGTGAGATTTAATCCATTTAAATTTTACTATCTTGTTCATCTTATTATGTTGTTAAGTATTTTTTGCGCTATTGTATTTGTTGTTGCGTTGAAGTAACTGTATACTAGAATTACTATCTGATAGAATTAAGCATGAGTAATAATGGAAGTCGAAAACCGTTAAATTGCATAAAGTATAGCAAGCATTTCAGCTTGAAATGTGGAATTATTTTTCTGTAGTAATAATTGACAGCTATAAATAAAATTACTGTGCCGAGAGACACAAAACTCCCTCTGCTATCTTTGAACCGTCTGTATATATGTTTATGAAATCTAAAATGTTATTGGAAATAGTCAAGGAAATTGATATCGGAGGAGTCAAGGGATCCCCTGCTCTTTTTAAAAGTGGAATATCATATATATCTGGATTATGTAAAGTATTATTTATAGCTGTATTAGTATTTAGTCTAGATATAAATGCATATAGTTAATTTCTTTTATTATTGCAATGTGAATGGGAGCCATGCCAGTTAATATTTGTAATGAAGTGGTAGATGTTGTCCTATATGCACGCGTAATAAATAATAGACATTTTCTTTGAATGGATTGTAAAAGACGTTTACCGTGTACATTTAATGAGAGAAACTAGCATTATGAGGCATATACCATTATTCTTTCTAAAATAGATATATACAAAATTTTTATAATTCTCTTTTAGATACCATTTTATGTCGATGAAAATTTAAAAAGGTACTGGAGTGTGTTGTCTATCTAAATGCTAATCTATTTTAAATGTGGAATCCATGCTAGTTTGCTATCTAAGATAACACCTAAGTATTTAAATTTAGAAGTGTATGGTACCGTTATATTGTTAATTCTAAAATATGGATGTCTTTCTAATGCTTTGGGTTTTCCTATTGATAACGATGCACATTTATCTATTGAGAATGTTAAGCTGTGTTATCTGATGATCATTTATATATTGTACTAAGCGCGATATTCACATTTTGTTCAAGAGCATTACGTGATTTGTCCCTTCCTAAAACTAACAAAGCATCAACGAAAGCTACTAGTGTTACATTTTGATGGTTAAATGACATTAGAAGACAATTCAACATTATTTTCCAAAGGAAGAGGCCTAAACATGAGCCCTGTGGACACCCCTTTGCCCCAGGGCAAATGTAATGTTTAGAATCCCCAGGTAATGTTTAGAATCTGGATTCTGCCAGTCTACTATTGTACATCTATTAGTTAAAAAGGATACAATTATGCTTGTCAAATCAACTGATAGTTCCAAGTTTTGCTGCATGCTTTTCATTTTATGCCAAGGTAAGGAATCAAAAGCTATTGTAAAGTCAATTGATACAATGCCTGCGTAGTATTTTTTTAATCTATTATCTTTTTTTATTTCTATTACCTGTTTTAATGCACTTTCTGTATTTTTCCTAGTGACGAAACCGTTTTGGTTCGGGTGAATTTTGTTTGTCCCTTTAATGAATATTCTATTCGGTTTAAAACAAGCTTTTCATATATTTTTTCCTAGCATTGGACGGAGCGTGATTGGTCTGTATGAATCAGGTGAGATTGGGTTTTTATTTGGTTTAAGAAAGTACACTAGCTCGCCTATTTTCCAAGCTTCCGGAAAGTAATTTAAATTGAGACATGCATTATACATATTTTCGAAAAAAAAATGGATACTTTTAAAATATTATTCTAATTGTCTATGATTTAAGTTATCAGGTCCTGGGGCTTTATTAATTTGAATGAGTTACTGATTTTTTGATTTCGTACTCTGTAAAAGGTAAAGAAGAGTTGAGTTATAAAGTCTGCTCTTTCGGTTGTATTATCTGAAAGTCCAATTATTGGGTGATAGCCTGCAGCAATTCACAAATTGCTTGTAAAACTACTTTCTCTGCTACAAGATTAGCAATACAGGAAATGTCATTGTTTTGGTAAAGAAGAGTTTTGAGTTATCAAGTCTGCTCTTTCTTCTTTTTTATCTGAAAGTCCAAATATTAGTTTTGTTATGTTTCTTAAAATTTCAAATTTAGAACTTATTTCTTTATCATTTATTGCCAAATACGGTTCAAAATTTTGCATTAGAAGTTCTTCGAAGTTTACTTTATAATGAATCCTGAAAGGATTGGCAGCACTCCGACAAATGGATGTCCAAGATTTTGCTTTTGCTGTAAGAATTTCTTTTTTATATAGGGCTCTAAATTTTAAATATATCTGCGAACCGCAGAAGAATATCGCCAATTCTTCCGTTGAATAAAGCTCTAAGAGATTAAATAAATTTATTTGTTTTCTTAGAGGGTAATCTATGTATTGCCACGCATTTCTAGTTTTGAACGTGTAAGAAGGATCTCATCTAATTACGTCATCATATTTGACTTTTTGTTGATAGGATTTTCCTATTCGAAACAATGGCATTTCCTGTATTGCTAGTCTTGTAGCAGAGAAAGTAGTTTTACAGGCAATCTGTGAATTGCTGCAGGTTATCACAAATTGCTTCGTTGAATAAAGCTCCAAGAATTTAAAAAAAAATTAACAAAATTTTTGTCTTACAGGGTCATTTACATATTAAAACACATACCAAGTTTTGAAAGTTTAATCACGATCTTATCTTATTCTTTGATTTTTGACTTTTGGTAATAAAATTTTTCAATTCAAAATAAGATATTTCCTGTATTGTTAGTCTTGTAGCAGAGAAAGTAATTTTTACAGGCAAACTGCGGATTGCACTAGGCTATCATAAGTTCTTTAGTTGAATAAAGCTGTAAGAAATTAAATAAATTTAATTTCTTTTTCTTCGAAGGTCATTTACCTTTTGCAACAGGACTCAATTTTTGAAAGTTTAACCGATATCTTATCTTATCATTTGATGTTTGAGCTTTTTGTTAACAGGATTTTCCTATTCGAAACTGTGACATTTTCTGTATTCAGTCTAGTAAAGTAGTTTTACAGGCACACTGCGAACTGCAGCACGACATAGCCAATTCTTTCGCTGAATAAAGCTTCAACCCTTTCAAAACGAAGGCGAGAATTCGGGATACTAAGCTATTGTACATAATTGTTAGTAAATGTCAATATTTTTAAGTTAAAACGGTTGTGACCATATATAAAAATTAACAAAAATTTTGTATATTTTTTAATCACAATTTTAATCTCCAATAAAAATGTATATCTCGTACATATCTTTATAAGAGATACAAAAATATTTCGTGTAGATATTTTTTTCTACAATAAAAAATATCTAAACGGGAGAAGTTATTTACGGTGGTCTGGACAAGGTTTATGAGTTAAAAAAAATAACTAAATGTGTTTTTAGGGTCATTTACCTATTGCAACAGGTCCCTATTTCGAAAGTTTAGTAACGATCTTATTACTTGATATTTTTTGCCTATAGTATTTTCCTATTCGAAAATGTAACATTTCTTGTATTATATCTTGCAACAGAGAAAGTTGTTTGACAGGCAAACTGCTTATTGTCTGTTTCTTTATCTCTTTTCTTTTCTTTTTTGTGTACTATTTGTCTGCTGTGGTTGTCTTTTAATGTGAGCAATTAGAAATATTTTAACAAAAAAAGTGTTTAGTGGTTGATTCCAGTGAATTGAATGAAGTGAAGATATATATATATATAAAGGGTGAATCTAAACTCTTGGGCAAAACTTTAAGGGGTGATAGGCACATTATAAGGAATCAGAATAACATAGCAACGTGGGGTCAAAAACGCAGTTTTCACTTACCTGGTAATAATCACTCTGTGAAAAGTATTGAAGTGTTCGTCTAACTCCTTAACCAAGTTTCATAAACAATAGGATCGTCTCCAAAAATTTCATCCGTGAAATAAAATACAATTTTAAAACTATGAATTTTAGTCTTCTGTTTTCGGAGAAAAATACATGAGTTTCAGACGAACAAGGGTCGGAAAGTGCACTGTTGTTTCAGCACTTTTCCAAAGTGATTATTAACAGCTACATGAAGACGATGTTGCCGACCCCACATTGCTATGTGATTCTGATTCCCTATTATGTGCCTTATCACCTCTTAAAGTTTTGTCCAAGAGTTTAGATTCACCCTATATATATATATATGTGTGTGTGTGTGTTATTCGTATGTAATGTACCAACATGCACCCTACTGTGAATGGTGCACGCAGTATTTGCGGTTCTTTTAGAGGAGAATTCAAAATAATTCCAATATATTACGTTCTATCGGCAGTCATTATTTAAAGCGTGTTTTAGAGATATTCGGATATTTCAAATAAAACAAAATTGATATATGCTATTAAGGATTGCAAAATAATGATCTTCATCAAAAACAATGTATTTATCATTTACAGTTCTTCTTCGGGAACACTCAAAGGAATTGTAGTATACATTACGATCTATGACAATTTACAAACTCTTTCCATTTGAAGCTCATTACAATAAGTATATAAACATTATAACAGCTTACTCTTCATTTGAAGCACGAAAATAGCGTTCTTTCACAGGAATTACATTAATAGCGATGCATTCTTGAGTTGATCTCTAAACTTTCGCTAAGTTTGATGTCAATACATCTCCAAATTTGGCTCGAAAAATACTGTTGCGTTTTACAATCTATGCATTTGATATAATTTATCTTTCTTGTTTTACTTTTATAAACTATCGAACGCATATATAAATAAATATCTATTTCGGTACTGTAATTAATTTATTAAACGTGTCTCTTTTCAGAATTTCCAATGTGTTCCATTAAGTTTAAATTTATTGAATTCCATTAAGTTTATTGAATCGCCCAATAAGAAAGAGTTTATAATATAATGCGCGCGTGTTCATTTTGAGCGTCTAGACTACATGACAGATAGGCAAAGCATTCGGAATGTTTATGAATCTGGACCAGAGCCAAGCCATTTCTGGGAAGAGCTTTCCGGAACTTCAGATTAAAATTTTTCTAAAATTAACTATTAAAGCAATTTTCAGCATAATTTTCATCTTATTTTTTATGTAAAATTGGCATCATAAAGTACTTTACACAAAAGCCATCAGGAAGAACAAGTAAGTTTAATCCGAGATAAGTTTGTTTCAAATGTATAACTTAATTATGCAAATTTTGAAGAATTTTCAAAAGAACCGTACTCTAATTGCATAAAGATTTTTGACTCTGTTTCGATAACGTGCCAAAAATATGCCGAGTGATTCAAAATAGATGGTAAAGCGATTATCTTTTAAACCGTACATGACCAAAACGTATTTTCAATTAGAAAAGTTCGTCACATAAAAAAATAGCTTTCAGATGTGGCAACATTTTTATTCAGAGCTGTACACATATTAAAGTACGAAATTTAATTTTTATATGATTTCATACGAAATGAGGTAAAATATAAGTAATTTTATATTACTCATATTTTACCTCATTTCCTACCACGTAGCGAGATATTTAATGCTGAAATTGGCGTCTTATACCACTTTAACTGCTTTGTTGGCGTTCGTTTCCAGGCGAAAAAAATCCTTTACTTTAGGGGACCCACTATGAGTTGATGAAAGTTAAATGACGATCCCTTTGTTTGAAAATGGCAATTAAAATCATTCAAACTCGTGAAATTAACAGGTACAATTTTATCTGAAATGATAGCTACTGCACTATGAAATTATCGATAATTTGGTCTTTTCGAGGGGGTCTTCCACTCGTTACGTCACGCTTCTGGATAAGAAATTTTAAAGTGTACTAGACAATGTCAAAGGAATGGTGTGGGTTAACTTCCACTAGAAACTGCCAAACATGCATAACAGGAAAATTCTAGCTAAAACTGGATTTACAGGAGTTAAATGTAGCTGTCCAATGACCACTAACATAAATTAATGCCTGTTCAAAAGTAATTGTACTTTCTTCACTTTTGACATATCCCTTGGCGACAAATGCTAAAATTTTTATCTTGCGATATCTCGGTAACTATTCTACCCAAAATCATGGGACTTTTTTTTTAAATTTAACTTCTTAGGCACAGAGCAGCATTTTTCAAATATAAGTGATAGGAAAGGAGGAACCGTATAAAAATTAAATTTCGTATTTTAATATGTATGCTGCCCTTAGTAAAATAAATGCCCTATCTGAAATCTACTCTTTATTCGACAAACTTTTCTAATTGAAAATATGTTGCGACTATACTCGCTTCAAAATAATCTCTTTAACATCAATTTTGAATCATCCGGTATAGTGCATTGTTGCAGAAAACTGCTTAGTTCCAGGGTTCGTAGCTTAAAAGCCCAGTGTACGTGGAAAGTTCTTGTAATCGGCCCACTTGCACACAAATTTTATTGATTTTAAAACTTCGACCAACAATCTGTTACACACAATTCGCAGGAATTAATAAGAATTGGCACGTTTTATGACAGTTAGCTTAACACGGAAGCTTTCTTGGACGCTGTACTTCACACATAATAAAAAAATCTGGAGTGACTCCACTCGACTTTCCGAACACTTACGATTAAGATCATTACCAAGCATTTAAATAAATTTTTATCGATGAATCATTCAAATATATATACCAAATTGAAGCTCAATCGAATGCACCGTTTAAACGCTAACGCAATTTCAAGAATTTAGTCCCATAGGCCGTAATGTAAAAGAAATCTTTGTCGTAGCCCTGTAGAAAAACAATAAGTCCTATACACACCAAAATCAATACAGGTCTTGCGACGGTGGTTTATAATATATATACCCAATTTGAGCTCAATCGAATGTACCGTTTAAACGCTAGCGCATTTTCCAGAATTTTCCCCCATAGGCCATAATGTAAAAGAAATTTTTGTCGTAGCCCTGTAGAAACACTATAAGTCCTATACACACCAAAATCAATGCAGGTCTTGCGACGGTGGTTTATAACATATATACCCAATTTGAGCTCAATCGAATGTACCGTTTAAACGCTAGCGCACTTTCAAGAATTTCTCCCCATAGGCCATAATGTAAAAGAAATCTTTGTTTTAGCCCTGTAGAAAAACTATAAGTCCTATACACATCAAAATCAATACTGGTCTTACGATGGTGGTTTATAACATCTATACCTAATTTGAGCTCAATGGAATGCACTGTTTAAACGCTAGCGCACTTTCCAGAATTTTCCCCCATAGGCCATAATGTAAAATAAATCTTGGTCGTAGCCCTGTAGAAAAACTATAAGTCCTATACACACCAAAATCAATACCGGTCTTGCGACGGTGGTTTATAACCTATATACCCAATTTGAGCTCAATCGCATGCCCCGTTAAGGAGCTATCGTGTTCACTCACATACACACATACACACATACATACATCTCGTAAAAATAGCATAAATGAATTCAGAAGACCTCAAAACGTGTCAATACACCCAAATCTCGAATTCGAATTTTTTCATGATTACAATACTTTCCTTACATGGTACATGTTCGGAAAGTAATACATCCGCAGGTTAAAATTCAGTGGCAATTCTCGAAGAAAATTATCAGCAGTTTCTCGGAATACAATAATGAAGAATTGACTTTCCAAAATAAGCTTCTCAAAGCAAGACAAATGTCGCTTACACAAGCACACATTACACAGCTTTCTGCTCTCAGCAGAATTAACGTCTGTTAGCGACAGCTGACTACAGCAACTGAACTGCCTGGCGCGATCTGCCCTTTCTTATATAGTTTTCCCGAAATTTCTAGCGATTCTCCGCGATTCCATTTCTAGGAAAATCTCAATCAACCGCGAACCTCGGTTGCCTAATATAAATGCAATTGAGTTATACTAGGCTACTTAAAAAAAAATCTTAAACTTTCTGTATTTTGCAATATTTTCCTAAACGGATAATTTCTCATCACATATTTAAAGATGATTTCTGTTTTTTTTTTTTTTTTTTTCTGAAATTTTTATGAGGTTGTATAGATTCACTGTTAATGTAAGTGCATTTTGCGTTTAGTGAAGAATCGATGTTAGCTTTTTCGTGTGTTTAACATGATTGTTTCTTTTTTCTTTTCATAAAAAAGAAAGAAAGTAAGAAAGAAAGAAAGAAAGAAAAGCTGCTGAAAAGTTCTACGACGCCTATAGATTTTTAAAGGGAACATTTTTGAATGGGGCAATTCGCCGGAACTGTAAAAGTTCAAGCTTTGGAAGTTTGTGTTTTACTGTGCAGTTTAGTTTTACATTTTATAAATAGTGTATTAATTTCTTTTAACGTAATTAAAAAAAACATATATTATAAAACTTATTTTACAATTTTTTAAAGAAAGACTTTTATGTCTTTCAAATTTCCTTCCTTGCAGAATGTACGTCAGGGCTGATTGCACACCCCGGTAATATTTCGGCACTTCTTTGTGCTTACTGTTTATTGGGTAAATAACCTCTCGCTCCTGTGCGTACAACGGGTATTGAGCGCAAAGAAACTTAAAAAAAAATTGGTCAGAAAACTATTTGGAATCATTCGAAGAATCCGTCCCTGTCTACATGCAATACCAATTACAAAATTCATAAAAATAAAGTGGTTCTACAATTTATTTCCAGTATTCTATAAAAAATTACAGCCATTAATTTCAAATCAAATTTTAACCTGCATTTTAGAAAAAAAAGTTTTCAGGAATTGAGAAGGCGTAGTTTATAAATTTATAAGTTGCAGTGCAAGAGTTGGGATAAGAAGTTATGCATATTTCAGCTAAAGATATATAGAGAAATCCAGTTTTAAATATGGATAAAGGAGAGACTGTGCTCTTACTGTTTCTGTTTTTTTTCTTTAAAAGTGTAGTTAAATATTTGAATGCTGAAAAAAATTTCTAAAAAGTTTTTTTTTAAGTTTCTTTGGGTAGAAAATAATTTATTATACTTTTTGGATGTTTCTTGTGAGGATATATGTCCTTTTAATGGAATTATGTAAACTTAAGAAAATTAACAAATTTAATAAGTTATAAGCGAGATTTAAAATTGCAATTCAAGTTGCTGAATAGTCGAGAAGGTCGAAATTTTATACAAAAACTAGAAAAGTATTCATGACTTAAAAATGATTTTTCACTTACTAAAATTATGTTTTATGTACTTAAAAGATGTGTTAAAGTATTTGAGTTTAAACGCTTAAATAAAACGTTTTAATATTTCAACCAAAGATGTGTAAAAACTGGCTTTTATTATTCAACAATTATTTTTTCAAAGAGTAACATGACTGTAACAGTTTACTACTAGTTAGAATTTTAATTTTTATTTGTTGCAAAATCGAAAAATCGTTGATTCATAGTATTAAAAAAATTAACTGATCGCTAAACCATCACATTAAGTAAGCACTGGAATATACATATATTCCAAAATGAAAGCAATTGTTATCAGAAGTGTATTTTATTACCCCTGGAGTTGGAATCCTTAATATCCTAACTTCAAGTTAGACCCGTCATCAATTGGGCATAAGAGGTGCATTTACGTGCGTACTAAAAGCGGTCTTTTAGTACTTAAATTATTATTTTATTGAGCAGCAGCAACGTTTGAACTTATCCTAAATTCATAAAAAAAAATTATACTAAAAATAAATGTAAAAAGCAAAGCGATAAGTTGAACACTAAAAAATTTCAAATTACAAGGAAAAATGTTTTGTTGAATTGAACAAATTTTGTTGGTTCAACAAAAATTAGGTTGGCGCTATTTCTGCCGAATTTGTTGATTCCAACAAAATGTTTTATAAATAAACAAAATATTTTGTTGAATAAACAAAAATTTTTTGATTCAACAGAAATATTTCTTTGAAATAGAGCCAAGCAAAATTTTGTTGAATCAACAAAAGATTTTTTTCAGTTTAGCTAAGAGATCGCTCCAATCGCTTTTGCTAATTTTTCTTGAAAATAGGTTCGATAAATTACAAAATAAATTTTTGAACACCTATACAGAAAGAAATATAAGTTGGATCGTTTGGAACTTGGTATGCTCTATTTTCCAAACTAATGATGACACTTTTTAGGTTATTTTTTTTATATTGACAAAATTTTGGGTTAGGGGATATTTTTTTTAAACGTACAATTTCAATACTTTTGAATTTCTTTTCCTAGATTCTCATTAGGGATACACACCCACCCACAAAGCTGCATGTCAAATTTCACGAAAATAGGTCGTGACGTTTTGTACAGGTGACCAGTTCAAAACTTTAGCCGTTGGTTTTTCTTATAACATTTAAATCTGGCGGATGTGGTAACTATTCTAACACTGAAGTATAATTGTTTTTGAACCTTATTTAAGCGTGGGAGACAATTTCAATTGTTACAGTTTTATTTGTGAGGTAAAACAGAAATAGAGGCGCATGACGTTACTTAACTGTTACTGACGTTACTGTGGCCATTTTATTTTTAAAAAACATAACTTAATTCAAGTTTATAAAATTATTATTCCTTACAACAAATGTTGAAAATGTTCGCCGCCATTTTGAATGCCAACATGAACACGTCGAATCAAGTTTTCTGACACTTCGCCACATTGTTGGTGTTATTGACGAGATTTCGTCAGTTATATTTTGTTTGTATTCATCAATGTTTCACACACACACACCAAAAAAAATCTAACGGGGTGAGGAGTAATTAAAAATGGAATGATAATGTAAAAAGCTTGAATTAAATTATTTTTTCATAAAATAAAATTATCATAGGATTAAGTAATCTTGTGCTTCTCCATTTCTTTTTCACCCCTGAAACAAAGTTGTAACAGTCCAGCAGCGTTGGAAATAGTCTCCCGCACCTAAACAAGGTCCAAATAATTATGTTTCAGTGTTAGGGTAGTTGCCACATCCGTTAAGATTTAACATTAATAAGAAAAACCAACCGGTACTCTTTAAATGGATCCCCCCGCATAACTGCGCACTGTTCTCAAAATCCAACTTTTATCATTTCAAGAAAATATCGATGTTACCAAGACTCCACGAGTTTTCATCTTATGAACTGTACAATTCATCTTCAAGACCTTGCTCTTCTTTCTCATCCCTGACAAAAGATGCAAAAAAGAGGGACCCCAATACGTCACAGTGGATCTGATGAATGGTTTTTCGAGAAACGATTGGTTTTGCGTTCGATTGGCTTCGACGCTCATTCCTCTTGGGGGAGACTTTCCCTCCAGTTGTAGTTCAGTCCTCTGCGGAAAAAAAAAAAAAAAAAATATTCTTTCCTCCCTTCTCTTTTAAGTGTTTCTGCTGATGGAGAGGGAAGTCCGTCTGTCAATGCATTTGTAACAGCAGCGAAAATCCGATATGTTCTCAGATAGATACGCTTTCCTCTCATTTTGTGTGCTTCGCTTTTTCAAAGCACCGCAACTTTTCTAGGTTGTTAATGTTTAAATGCATCATCCATTACGTTGTTCGGAGAATAGTTTCGTTTTTTCCTAACAGAGGAGATAATTGTACTTCACACTTAAGCCACCTAATTATTATATATACAGGGTGGCCATAATTAAACTGCAAGTGTTCAAGGGGTGCTGGAGAGAAAACTACCGAGAATATTCCAGTGAAATTTGGTATCTACACGTTTCAGAACATGCGCAAGTCAAATATGCAAAAAAGGATAATCGCCATTTTCACCCGATAGATGGCGCTGTACCGTATTTCAAAGCTCACCGGTGGCCTATACAACTTCCAAAACCGATAGACAGAGTATAGTGACATTCTAAGAGGCCTATAAACAATATAAAACATCATTTACAGTTTATCAAAATTCCAAACAATTCGCTTCAGTAATTAAATTTTTACAGTAACATGTAATCAAAAATTAACGTAAATTAAGATCGCAAATTAAACAATTCATAAAGATGCTTTGGAAACAATTAAACCATTATTTATTCTCATGGACACTCATTGGACCTCTTCTTAATCGTTTCATACGCCGGTATTCTCTCAGAGTAGCTGAATAATGGCTACCATTCTGATAGAATATCTTCACTAACAATGCACGTTCCTTCTTATTCAGAGTCATGACTGACGATTATTCAATGTGGTCTTGTTTTTACACTGTTCGATGGGTTTAAAATTTGCTTATATGACGTCCATAAGCATTAAAACACGATATAGCGCCATCTATCGGGTGAAAATGGCGATTTTTATTTTGCATATTTCATTTGCGCATGTTCTGAAACGTGTAGATACCAAGCTTGCTTGCGAAAAAAAGTTCGATGGATTCTGAGCAGTCGTTTTTGGTTGGTACCCTTTAAAATATGAGCACTGAAAAGCGGCATTTTCAACACGTTTTGCTTTTTCTCTCTAAAAACGGTAAAAACACTATTTAACCCTTTAACGCGCAGTGGTTTCGCTCTGAGACCACCAAACTGTTGACGTTTTGACTGTTGAAGGTCACGAAGAATAGATTGGATTTCTATCAAAATAGTTGCGGGTGACATAGCTCCACGATAATCCTTTACCTTTTTAGCACGTCATTTCCCGTAAAAAAATGGTCACGATTATTTTTAACACCACTGACATCTGCCGAAAAATGGAAGAACGCGAGAACAGCTGGATAGATTGCCCAATGCTGAAAAAAGGGCAGCCGTTGCCATCGCTCGACTTAACTACCAGCAAGATGGCGGACGATCGAAACGTTCATCGCGTGCCACAGATCTAGAGACCCTTTTTTTGACGCAGCTGGCTGTGCGCGAGCACAGCCAGCTGTCGTCAAAAAAGGGTCTCTAGATCTGTGGCACGCGATGAACGTTTCGATCGTCCGCCATCTTGCTGGTAGTTAAGTCGAGCGATGGCAACAGCTGCCCTTTTTTCAGCATTGGGAAAGGGTTGCGCCTCAAAGGGTTAAGAAAGGAAAACGTTATCCGATGTGTATGGAGAAGACACATTCAGACGCCAGTACTGAGATTGATTTTCAAAATTTAGATCCTTCAATTCTGATGTTGAAGACGCACCACGCTCTGGAAGACTAACGGAAGCGGATCAAGACGCAATAAAGGCATTCATGGATGAAAACTGGCGAATAACAATTCGTGAGATTGCTGAAAGATTCAATGGATCGAATTCGACCCTTCGCGATCATTTGAAACGCCTCAAAGCTCGACATAGGGATTCCTTGTGTTTAAAAAAACGAAATGACTTTCAGGGGAATCCAATAGTTTCGTTTCGATGTAATTCTGCAATCCCCTTCGCTCCACTATCGAAAATGCTTTTTTAATGACACTCAGCTTTTTACAGCAATACTGTGAAGTGAATTTGTAAATAAATAAGCTATAGTACCCGTTTTTCGCACGAGAATGGGTGATTGTTTAAACAACTAATACGAATGGAAAAATAATTGTATATTTATCTGCTTATCTCAGCTGATTGTCTCGTAAATAATTTATATTTTCTCATCTGGATCCATATCACATGTTTGCGTAATTATTTTGATCTAGTTTATTTCGCCATGTGCAGTTTTTTAGCAGTGAATATACTAATGCACTTTTAAATGCATAATGCAAAAATGATGTCAAAGAGTAAATAATTTTATTTCCAAATAAACATTACTGTTTAGCTATCATATAGCAACAGTCTCCATTGTTGTCACCTAAGTCGCTAAATGTTACAATCACATGAAAAGTGATGTAATTTAGTATGCATTAAACTAAATAAGTTTTCACTGGACAAGTCTAAAATTTTATTGCAAAAATAACATTTTCTCATGCGGACTTACTTTTGTAAATTTTAAAATAGGCTTTTACCAATAATTTCTCAGTAAATATTCATTCTAAGTATATTTAAATAGTTTCTTTATTAGGAATGAGAACAATTTGTGTGTGAAGTTTGTAATTTAAAATATTATTAAAATATATTTCTTCCGAATGGTTTTAAAAAAATCGTAGTACGAAGTACCTCTAGACCTCAAAGTTTTAAACAGAACTCACGAATTTAGAAATAAATGAAAACTGCGTCCCTTTGTTAACTCGAGCCACGAATTTTCTGAGCAACAGCCGATTACATCACTTGGGTACGAACATTCTCTATTAAAAAAAACTAGAAAATACTAAGTCGAGTTCTACTATCGATAATTTATTCTGGGAACTCTAAACAAATATACATTTGAAAGCCACTTTAAAGCACCTAAAAGCAGCCCTCTTCTTAATAGAATCTAAGATCAAGAAAGCCTGAAGTAATTAATTCCAACTTTCCTCTACAGCACAATTTCCAAGTTAGATCGAATATAGTATGATTTTAAAGATAGAGGTGTAGACTTGAATTAATCCTGTGTATTATTATGCTGTATTCGTGTTAAATTTTTGAGTAAAGCCATCCGAAACCATAGAGGTTAGAATCTCGCGCACTACTAGTTTAGAATTTACTAGCGTTCTGGAAATTGCAATTGTACCCTATTCACAGAAAGAAAAAAAAACGTTTCACGTCAAATTAATCAAAAATAATAATCTACTTTTGAAATAGCTCACAAGATTAGTTATATCTGTGATGGGTAACTCCTCGTTAATAATAACACTTGTAGTTTATTTATATAGTCCACAAATTACTACATCTTACAGATACATTAGGCTATTTATTCCATGCTGACATTGGCGTGTCCGCATTAAATATGGTTTGGGCGTCGCTGGTGATTCTTTGTATTACAAGCTATTAAAACCATTTATTTTGTGTTGTGAGTTAAGCCCTTTCTTCTTGAGCCTCACTTGGTTATACGTTCATCCCTTTACGCAAATGACAGTTAATAATAATAGGTGTGCCGCAATGAAATACACGCATTTCTTTTACAGAAAATATACCGTTTATTTACTTTTTTAAATGGTTAAAGATAGGATGTAAATGCCATTGCTTTTTCGAAATGACGTTATGTTAAAAACTGCATGTGATAGAGCAATGCATATACATATTTTTTTCAAAAAGGATGAAGTGTTTCTCGGTAAAAGAGTGCCGTCGAAAGAAGCAAGTGAGGCATTGGCGGAGCCAAATCTGGTGAATACGACAGATGACTTCACATTTCTCATTCAAATGTTTCTTTCAAAAATAGCAAAATCTGTGTTGTGCCATGTCTTCTGGATTATTCAATCCTTTTTTGTCAGTACACAAAACTCTTCTGAACAAACAGGAATAACATAAAAAATGTGTTTTTTAATAATTTCAGGAAGTAGCGAATACCAGGAAATGAGGAGGTTTTGCTGTTTAACTCTCCCTAGAAGCCTGGTTGAACCTTTTCTCAGGGGTCGTATTAATAGTGGCAAACGACGAAGGTACTCTATTTCTCTTCATTGCTTAACCCTTTAACGAGCAGTGTTCCCGCTCTGGGAACACCCAACTCTGACGTTTTGACTGTTGCCAGTCACGAAGAATAGATTGGATGTCTATAAAAATAGTTGCGGGTCACATAGCTCCACGAGAATCATTTACTTTTTAGCACGTCATTTCCCGTCAAAAAAATGGTCGCGATTATTTTTAACAGCACTGACATCTGCTGAAAAATGGAAGAATGCGAGAAGAGCTGGATAGATGGCCAATGCTGGAAAAAGGGCAGCCTTTGCCATCGCTCGACTTAATTACCAGCAAGATGGCGGACGATCGAAACGTTCATCGTGTGCCACAGATCTAGAGACCCTTTTTTTGACGCAGCTGGCTGCGCCGCACAGCCAGCTGCGTCAAATTTGCGCCGATTTTTACCAGGGTCCTATTCTTTGCATTCCCTACTAGAATTTTTTTTTTTTTCAGCTGGAGATTTAAAATACGTTGATCCCTGACTCTCTAACGATTCCGGGTAACCTGCTCCAAGATAAAACTTTTACCGCCACTACTCCAAGAAGATTACAAGTTCAAATAGATTAAAAAACACAAATAGTGTAGTAACATCTACACCGTTTGTACAATCCGCTAAAGATTTTTCATGATTAGGATAAAAATATTGAAAATAATTTGCTCTACTTTAAAAACTTGAAAAGCCACCCGTTCCCTCATTTTCGAGCGATATTTTGCTATTTTTAACTCTATTTTATTTCCAAGAGTAAAAAAGTGAATCGTTTGCGTGACAAAATGAGCTGTTTCAAGTGACAATGACGCCATACTGAAATCACGGTTATCTGGCTTTGAAGGGAAAATTGCGATTCCAATTCGTTTAAAATTGCCTTTCTAGACAAAATAGTTTAATTTTTTTTCCATTAAAATGATCGTCCGCTTGAAGCACTGATATAAGAGGGACTGTGTACACTGCACGAAATCTTTCGAATGCGAAAAGTTTCCGCGCGTTTCCAGAAGAGAAAGAAATTCGATTTGAGTATGTAATAAAAGTTGAAGTTATTTATTTTAGGTGGAAGGAGATTAAATATATTGAGTGTAGACATATTTTCGTCAAAATGTTTTTTCTGGAGCCCGTTGTAATTGCCTCAACAACGGACTTCTAGTTAATTCGATATTTGAAGATGTAATTACTTAGGACCCTGGTTCCATATCATACATATCATATACACTCTATAACAAAAAAAAAAAAAAAAGAAAGAAAGAAAGAAAGAAGAAAGGAAACGACGCACCAAGAAGGAATTGTCGGATTGCAATAAAAATTGGTGGATGTAAAAGACATACAAAAAAGAAAAAAAAAACGATTAAAAATTTCCGAACAATTGAATGATTTATTCTAGAGTTAGACCATTACAAAGGGAGGAAGTCAATATGGCGTTTCTCCACCTCTGGCCTCGCCTGGATGGAAGCAGTTACCCGGCGTGGCACAGACTGATAAAGTTCCCGGATGGTGTCCTGCGGAATTTCTTGCCAAATTGTCTGCAACTGTTAGGCTAAATCGGCAAATTTTGAGATGGTTGCAATCGCCTTCCCATAACGTCCCAAATGTGTTCTATGGGAGAGAGATCAGGCGACCTAGCATGCCAAGGAAGTACAGGTAAAGCTTGAGGACAATTCGTAGCAACACGTGCCGTATGCAGCCGGGCATTATCGTGTTGAAAAGTAAGTCCAGGGGCTCTACTACCATGGTGTCGTAGAATATCCGTGACGGATATTTCTCGCTCACGGATAGTCAGATACTTCGAATAAATAGCCGAGACTCTCCTTTTGGCGCTACCACGATGAGTGTCGAATAAAACAAGCGAGTATTTTTGTGCTTGCTAGAGGTCTATTCGACACTCAGAGCGATCAACCAATCAAAACACTAGGTTTTCCCCCCCTTTTTCTTAAACGAAGGCGTTGTCTTCAGAATTTCCGAAGACATCCATCACGAGTGGAAGCCCGTTTTTGACAGACCCAACATGCTAGGGAGAGGGGTCCTTTTGTGGAAGTACTTGACACTCCAAGATCCACACAATAAAAACCCATCCATCTCGTACTACCCGATACCGGAATGCGAGTTTTCGCCTTCATCCAACGTGTCGGGAAAAAACAGCAATATTTCCGATAGTCAATACGACAGTGAAACTATCACGATACGATCGTAGTAGGGTATATCGGATATTTCTCGGATTGTGACGTCATGAGAAGAGAAGGCTCCATATATTCGCTAGCGAAAGCTTTCCGATACTATGGCGGTAGAGTCCCAGGGTGTCGTAAAAGGAACGTTAACACAACCGGTCGTAGGATGTCGTCAACGTACCGCTGTGCTGTCCATGTGACAGAAATGACTGTCAAAGGGGTCCGGCTATCAAAAGAGATGGCACACCAGACCCTAACTTCTTGATGTGGGGCTTTGTGGCGTGCGATAGTTAGTGCAGGATCCCCCCTCTGCCTTGGACGTCTCCAGACACGTCTGCAGTTGTCGTCAGGACGCAGTTGGAAACGGGACTCGTTACTAAAGACTATGCATGCGCAGTCCACGTTGGTAGAGGCCGACACCACAGTCATCGGACTTGACGGCGTACTGGCTATGCTGTTGAACTTTGTTGGGGAGATTTAAATTACTGTCGAAGATTTATTTTTAGAAGTGATAAAGTATTAGGTTGTAACGAAAGTTTCCCGCCACCACAAATATCGTCTCCAAACAGTGCACGTTGGTGTATTTGCTCATATTTTGTCAAACAATTTTTGTCATTTGAAAGAAAGAGACTTGCTTTAGAACACTGTTAAAAAATATCGTTATCATTAAGTACAAGGTGTCTGAAATGGAACGATCACATTACTGGATTAGAACCATCATTTACTTCCAGTTCTGTTGCAATAAGTCAGCTACAGAAGAATTATGTGTGTAATTTAGATTCTACTGTTGTATCATATGGCACTGTGAAGGTTTGGTACTGAAAGTTAAACACACAGGGTCTATGACATTTAAGGAGCAGAGCTCTCTGGCCGGCCTACTAATGTTGAGGAGAGCCACTTGCGAGAACTTGTGGAAGAAGATCAGTATTGAACCACTTGAGAGCTAGCTAAATACTTAGACATTAAAGCCATGCTCATTAGTCATGCTATGCATCACATAAACTTGATGTACAAGTTCAATCGCTGGATGCCGCCGCATGACCTGACTCAAGCAGATTTGGCGGAGAACTTTCGTTACAACCTGATACATTGGAGAGCGTTGTGTAGTCGTAAAAATAATCCAGGTAAACGTCACTTTGCGAAGCAGTTATTATAGAGACAAATTGTAGAATAACAAAAGCTTTATTCAATGTCTTAGAAAAGATTACATGATGGTGGTGGCTGGGAGACCGTTAGCTATGATGGTTAAAAAGCGTCTGATTAATCGGAAGTCAAATTCAAATGAAGAATGATCAGGAGGTTGGCGAGAAAGTTAAACTTGGCATATTTAAAGAACGCATAAACGAGAGCCAATAATACATTCATTATTAAAGACGTCGAAAAACCGCAAAATATTCCTAGTCAACAGAGAGAATGGGAAAACAAAACCAAACGCTGGGCACCAAATTATTGAAGATAAAGACAGCCAAAATTACAGTAAATCCGTGTGATAGAAAATTATTTTAGCTGTATTTTAACTGATGTGGGGCCATGTCCATATTTGGCAATGAAAAGAAATAAAGTGTGTACCTGTATAGAAAGACGTTAAGCATAGAAGCATATTAATAAAATGTAAATGTTTTCTGCATGCGAAACAGATGTTTTTTTAACAGCTAGGAAAGCTAAAGAAATGTAATGGACCTATTACTTAAATAGAGCAAAGGGTGAAAGAATAATTTAAGCATGAAATCCGGATAAATAAGCAGTTAATTGAAATTAAACATGTGGGGAAAAAAGCGTAATACAAAATTTTGAAAGGTGTGGTTAAAAATGAGAAGAGAATTTAAAGTTAAAATGCTTAATTTAAAATATATCAAATTTAAGAAAGTAAACACAAACGAAAATTATTATTAAACATGTGATCTCCATTACACAGGCGTGAGAAGAAACCGGCGTAACGGTCGACGCGAGCGTAAATTTCGCTCTTTCAATCGTCTGTGGAGGGTCATGTTGGATACATGTGTGCGGATCACACGGTGGATAGTTGATAGCGACGAATCCGATGCTGGGGCAGCTGCTCTCACAATCGCTCTATCCTCCCATTCTGTTCTGGCCTTCGGTCGACCGCTACCATTTTGACGCTGATATCTACCGTTGTTGACTCACTCTTGCCAGAATCGTCCAATAGCCGCATCTCTTCGACGCAGATGCCGAGCGATTCTTCGATTCATCCAACCGGCCTCTTTCAGTCCGATCGCATGAACTCTTTTAAAGCGCCACATCTGCTCGTAATGCGCACGGATCCTTCGGCGAGGCGTTGTTACAGCCGACGTAAAATATCGCAGTTGAAATGCAACAGAAATTTTAACTATCACATTGAGAATCACTCCGTATATGCACCTACTGAATGCGCAGTTCCGATGCGCTATTCCTTCGTTGGACTTCAGATTTTAATAATTCGCATGTTCGGTCCGAATTTCTTTGCATACGAAATTTCACTACAATCGAGCGACTCCTTTTTGGGATGTCGGTTTTTTTTTTGTGTGTGTGTGTTAAAGAGTATATATACAGGGTGCGAATTGACGGGGGGGATGCCGGGGATCGTCCCCGGCTGAAGAATGCAATATCCCTGGCTAGAGAAATATTAATGGATCCCTGCCAGGGATACTATTCATCCCCTGCTGGAAAAATGTTAAATTAAATCTTTGTCCCTGCAAGTTCTACAGTACTTAACGATTGTAAGTATTGAGGAGAGAAATACTTCTTTTGTTTACTAGAGAAAGGAGCAAGTTATAAGCGTCCTTTTGAAATAGATATACACATGCCTGATGCCACTTCTCATTCTGTAACTGGGTCAGTTTTCAAAGGAAGACTGCTAAATGAAGGAACAAGCACTGTTCTGCTGCGAGCCGAATTTGAGGGCGGACGTAGAATCGACATAGGCAGGAATATATGTGCATCAGGGGCGTAGCCAGGAATTTTTCATGGGGGGGGGTTACGACTACTGCAACTCACAAATATGCATACATGTGTGTGATAAGGGAGTGAAGAATATACATTGTGTATGGCAAAAAGTTCCTCATGGGAGGGGGTTATGACCCCCTAACCCCCCCTTGGCTACGCCCCTGGTGTGTATAGAAAATCGGGGTTTGACTTTTGTTTGAATGTAAGTCACTTCCCAGACATGTTGGCGACTGCATTTGCCATGTAATGCCTATTATGTTATGTGAGTGGAGCATTTACACCTTCCCTTCTTTTTCTTTCTTTTCTGTTTTCTATTTTCAAATGTCCCATCCTGGAGAATCTTTTCTTTCAAATGTCCCCCCCCCCTGGAGAAAATGTTCAGTTCGCACCCTGTATATATATATATATATAGGGAAAGGGGCGCCAAACTGCGTTGTAAGGCAAAACGAGGTTTTTGAGTTTCCCGATTATTAAGAACTGCCATCTCTATGTCATTACTGCAGGTAGTGCATAACGTGTCTATCTTTCATTTCCACGTGGTATAAGTTTGTAGAATCACAGTCAAATACGCTCCTAAGCAGGGCCTGATTATCGCCTAGGCACAGTAGGCCCGTGCCTAGGGCCCCAGATTTTTTATGGGGCCCCCAAAACCAAACAGCAAGATATTTTTTACAAATTTAGAAAAAAAAATTGCTAACAAAATAAGCTGAGGGTCCCAGATGAAAATCTACGACAACTATGGTGTTTTAAGGCGCGATAAAAATGATCTCACAATTCTTACTTTTGATAATGCGTACGTTTGCTATGTTACTTAACAATAAAAATGCTGCCAAATCAGGATGTATAACTTCAAATAGTCCATCATATTGTTGGAAATATGGCACTTTATGAATATATGTAATTACAAAAAGTATTTTAATTACAGAAAAAATTTAAAGTATATACAGTCCCTTAAGAATTTGGATTTGAATTCATAATAGTTCTTCAATTTGCTTAAATTTTGTACATACTAAAAATTTTAGAGGGGGGGGGGGCAGGGATAGTCATTGTTGGAATTGTGGGGGGGGCGAAATAATGCTGTGCCTAGGGCCCCGAAGTACCTTAATCGGGCCCTGCTCCTAAGATTTATTACTTTATCTTGATCTAAATGTATTGTTAGGACATTTTTTTGTTAGGTTCGTATGCAGGTGCTAACTTCACAGTTTGCACTTGCTGAAGGTGAAGCTTTTAAAGTAAATTGCTTGAAAAAGTAGAACTACATTCACTGTGATTGGTTAGTTAGGTCTAGTTGTTTTGAATGACTGCTTGTAAGGCAAAATGGAACATCTTTAGGTCAGGCAAAATGGGGTGCTTTATCTGACTTTGTGACAAAAAAAAATGGTAAAAATGTCAGATGTCGGTAAGTTCCCAAGCTAAAAGACATCGCCTTGCTACTCTACCAACAGATGACACATCGTGAGAGAGTGATCCAGATGTTATATGTTTGTACTGTAGCACGTATACGCAAGATCAGTACAAGGAGAAGGGCGGATCAAGTGCAGTGCATGTAACAAATGGGCTAACATGTGTGCTGGTGTTCACGAGGATGATAATACGTTACATGTGAGCTGTGTACTTGTGCTCTGCGAACTGTGTTTGTATCTTTGCCCTATTCCATTGTGCAAAATGGGTAGTTTGCAGCTTTGAAATATATTCAGGGCCCGATTATGACTAACAGGGACCCCGGGCATTGATGAATTTGGGGGCCCCCATCTGTAAAGTTTTATTTTTACTTTCCGAACATGTACCATGTAAGGACAGTATTGTAATCATGAAAAAATTCGACTTCGAGATTTTGGTGTTTTTACACGTTTTGAGGGCTTCTGAATCCATTTATGCTATTTTTACGAGATGTATGTATGTATGTGTGTGTGTGTGTATGTGTATGTGTGTATGTGAGTGAACACGATAGTTCCTGAACGGAGCATTCGATTGAGCTCAAATTGGATATATAAGTCATAAACCACCGTCGCAAGACCGGTATTGATTTGGGTGTGTATATTACTTATAGTTTTTCTACAGGGCTACGACAAAGATTTCTTTTACATTATGGCCTATGGGGGGAATTTCTTGAAAGTGCGCTAGCGTTTAAACGATACATTCGATTGAGCTCAAATTCGGTATGCATGTTATAAACCACCGTTGCAAGACCGGTATTGATTTTGGTGTGTATAGGACTTATAGTTCTCCTAAAGGGCTACGACAAAACTTTCTTTTATGTTATGGCATAATGGCATATGGGGAGAAATTCTTGAAAGTGCGCAAGCGTTTAAACGGTGCATTCGATTGAGTTTCAATTTGGTATATATGTTTGAATTATTCATCGATTAAAATTTATTTAAGTGCTTGGTAATGATCTTAATCGTAAGTGTTCGGAAAGTCGAGTGGAGTCACTCCAGATTTTTTGTAAAATTTTGATATAAAAAAGAATATTTCAGAACATTTGAAATTGGAGGCCCTGCGACAAGTTCCGATTTGCCCATGTGATAATAAGATCCTGGATATATTGAGATACAGATCTCAAAATATTCAGCGTACTTTAAATTTCAATACTGCAGAATAACAAATAAGATTGTAAAGTTGAAATAAGTATTATTTATTTGATTTATTTCTATTTTTCACAGATTGACCAGAATTACCTTAAGTGCTTACCCTTCCCTATAAATATGTAAAATATATGTTCTTCTTCTTGAAATTGAGTTTGTATGGTAATGGGCACCTCTGATCAATAGCATTTTATGCCATAGCCTCAAGCCCATAGTTTCCAAGTTCCAATAAATTGGGTCGCCCACTTTGCCAATGAAGTTAGACAAACCCTTTATGGAACTAAGGTGTAATCCTTTAGTATTAATGATTCCTAAAGTAGTAAAACGAATGGGGGCAATAGCATCACAATCGAAAATGATGTTATACGCCGATTTTTCATCTTTAAGACATTTTCTGCATTTGGGGTCTTGAGAAATTCCCATAGTATGGAGGTGTTTCTTGAAATAAT
Source organism: Cheiracanthium punctorium (assembly GCA_038373885.1). Taxonomy (NCBI): domain Eukaryota; kingdom Metazoa; phylum Arthropoda; class Arachnida; order Araneae; family Cheiracanthiidae; genus Cheiracanthium; species Cheiracanthium punctorium. Next base: position 77,566 of record JAWZYV010011209.1, read on the forward strand.
AATGTCCAGTAATGAAGCCTATAGTAATATGTATCTTCACTCTAGAACAACTAAGAATTTCAGAAGCAACTTTCGCCGATGATCCAGCGATCATACTTTTGGCGTGTTTCAATGCTATGTTATATCAAATATATGTTTTGCTGATATACGACTTTGTTATGTCAAATATATGTTACATGCATAAATATTTGTGTATTTAACCAGCACCATGTTATATGAGATTACAATCAGTAATCTTGTAAGTAAAGAAACCAACAAACAAAAACATAAAGCTTGATAAATTTAATTTTTATTGTTATAATTCTCTGCTTTATCAACAAATTTTGCAAAGAAGCAACATCGTTATTATTATTATCATCAGCAATGGATTCACAACACTAAATAAATAAGTTAGATTACAAATCAAGCTGGCGATTGATGCACAATACCTCTCGATTGTCTAGAGTTTGTTTATTGTTTAGGAAGAAGTGTTCTCAAACGTGATACAACATCACACAGGAGGGATCTAGTTATTTGCTATGAAATATTAAAAAGGCTTATGAAATGGGTCATAACACACACGAGTTTAAAAAAAGGTTTTTGACGCCGGAAAAGAAATTTGTAGTAATACCCATTAGCAAATGATCTTATGTCTATCATCGTCAAACAAAACACCTGAAATAGATTTTGTTTAAAATGCCTGAATCGTCCAAGAATATTTACAATTGCTATTTATTTGTGATTTATGCGTATTATTATTATGTTTCGTAATGTATAACAGTAAGGTGAACATTGCACTTTGACATTGGCAGTTTTATTAACTTTGATGGTAATTTGATTATATTAAAGCCAGGGACTTGCTTAAGCTCATTAAATCTATTTTTCATCACACTGCTTACAAGGTTTTTTTTGTTTGTTTGTTAGCAACGCATTTTATTTTAAAATATACTGTTACGTATAAGATTATATAAAGAAATAATAAACTGCAAATTTTGTTTTAAAAACATGTAAGTTCAATATCACTAAACCTTTTTTAAATATGAAAATAATCATTTAAAACAAATGCTTCACAACAGATTTCGGCATTTTTAAAAATATTGCTTCAGTTCATTGGATATTTCCTAAAATAATTCTACCACATGCCACCTTAATACACAAGGTTTAACTATGTAAAACTCACATTCTCTTTTCATTGCATTATTATTATTAGTTTTAAGTAAAGGAAATAGTACTTTTAGTGATAAACTCAGTCAAACTGGTTGATGCTATTTAAAATAAAAGAATTTTCAGTATATAGTGAAAATATTATCAACTCTACAAAATCCTCACGCTTATTTCATAGTGTTGACATATTTTGCTTTAATAAAAATGTAAGCAACTAAACATATTTCGCTCTTTTCGTACAATTATGAATGAATAATTGAAAAAATAGAAACTAGGTAATTTGGATGTTGAATCATTTCGAAGCAAAATCTATATTTCCCATCGCCTACATTCAGAACTCTTGAATTTGCCCTACTTTGTGATGCTGTACATGTTTTGTCACACTTGAAGAAAAAAAAAGTCGTTTGAATGAATCAGAAAGACAGATTATAATAGAACAGTTGACATGTGAATGTTTTCTTCATACAATACTGAATACTTAGTGCATGGTTGTAGCTCCCAGTAGCCACTGAAGAGCTATTTACATTGAACAAGGGTTCTAGCAATTAAAACACAGACGATATTTCGGCAAACCCACGGTTTCGGATGGAAATTATTCCCTCCAGTTTCTCGAATTGAAGGTTTTTGCAGCAACTGGTGTATGGCAAAAGGACCTTTTATCTGCTCTGAATGCTAACCAAAGATTTAAAAGATTTTTTTGGCCAAAAAAAGGGCTCAAGCTGATAAAACTTTTAAGCTTTTTCAAAATTAGTCACTCCTGTATAGTATCCTAATGATTATTTTAAGATGAGTTGGTTTTCTCGATTGTTGCCCCCTCGGCAACTCCCTTAAATACGCCAGTGGAAGATAGGTCAACTTTGAGGGGAAACGTCTGAAGCATTTCCAAAGTTACATTGATTTTTTTTTTTATGTACATAATGTGACCATACGTTTCATTTTAAATGCGATACTGACGATTTTAGGTAGCTTGCCCCGTAGTTCCTAAGAACCACGGAAATGTCCCGTTTTCAGAAAGACAGTTTTTTTTTCTCTTTCAAAATAAGAACGCGAAATATTTGAAATCATCTGACGGCAATGGCCAAAGTGGCTTTTAATTATAAATCTTTTTTATGCCCATTTAAGGCCTTATCGCCAAAGAATAAGTTATGGACGCGATAAAACACTGTCGGAAATCGCAGTTCTTAAAGCCTTGTTACTTATGAAATTAAATTTTCAGAAATCGTGGGAAGGACTTTATTCGTATTTTTTCAAATCAACATGCATAATTTTTCTCTTTTCTTGAATACAGAGATTATTACCTAAAAATTAGTAGATGCTTTGTTTTGGGAAAAAACCAGAAAAAAAAATGCTACCTAAATATCAGGGAAATTTGCAAATGTCAGTATCACAAAGATTTTTACTTATTTATTTATGACTTTTTTTTTCCACGACTGGTAACCAGGTTTATTCTTTGGAGAATCAAGCAGCTTTACTTATTCACTTAATTAGGATTACCTTTACTTAAAAAATATGTTACTTAGACAGCTTTCTAAAAAAACAACCGTTAAAAAAAGTAAATAGAAGATTCAAGATGTACTTGCAAAACAGTCTTGCTGTAGTGCTTTTTGAAATTGTTAATTTTTTTTTTTCATATTTAAATGATGGCATAAATATCGTGAAGTTTTGAAGTACATGCATTCTAATAGTCAATTTGCTTGTAGAAAACATGTGACTATCGTAGGTTAGTTGAGTCTGCCAACTATAAACAACTTGTCACTTTTTATTTAAACTTTACACATTCTGATAAACTTCTTTCATAATTAACATAAGTAACTCAGTATTACTGAATTATGGCTGTTGGTGGCTGATGTAAAAAATAGGTCATTGCTTCGGTTATTAATTAACAAAGACTTGTCTTTAGCGAACATCTAGTTGCGATTAACATAAGTAAGTCATTAAATATTTTAGTTAAAAAGAGCGAAAAAATATCGGATGTTTGTTTTGAGAATGAGTTCAACCTGTGCACATCTCAGTGGCGGCTAGCCATTGGCCGTCGTTTTCGACTGTCCCCAAGTTTTTTCCATTGTGCAACCTAGTTTAATAGTTTATTTTTATTAAAAAATGAACAATTTCATAGAATTTGAAGGTTATTAATTGAAAAACCGTTTCAAAGAAAAGTCTATTATGTTTTTTCCCCAGCATACATAGGCAGCTCGACGTTGGCCACATGCTTGACGCCTTTGGCCGTGGATTGAGTCGGTATATCTGGCTATTTAGTGCAAAAAAAGCTATGTTGAAAAGCATGGTTTAACTTGGCTTCAGAGAGGATTACTTGACTCAATCTTTGAGGCTGGCCACAGAATGCTCAAGACTAGTACGTAGGCGAAATTTGCCCATTCTCTAGCTATACGATCTTTATAGTCAAATATTTATAATACATTTACTGCTTTCTTTTCATGATATACGAAATTCTGTGTGGGAGTGTATTTGTTTTAATTTAATAAGACTGATTTTAAAATAAAGAGTACGTTTCGAAATTCTGAATAAACAGATGATAATGGATATAGATACTAAAAAGAATGCAAAGTATCAGAGAAAATGGTTTTATCGATTAATAATAGAACAATTTTTTTATGATTAATATAATTATGTTATATATCTTTAATAATTATTTACCATTTGAAGAATTCGAAATACTTACACTTTCTGTATGAGAAATAGAGTAATTTTTGTACACTCACACTGTTTTTTTTTTTTTTTTTCCTCTACCACTTAAATAGTTTACGAGCTACCGCTAGCCATATCTTAATTTTCACAAATTTTACTTTAACAAAATTAAATTTTCTGCAATTAAAACATTATAGAACTGAAAGTTTAAAGCTTATTTTAGGGAGTAATATATGTTCCGATTACACACGCAATGGTTTTCTTATATTTGAAAATACTTTTTCAATTTTTTTCCCTTGCATTGCCTTTGGATAACTGCTTCTAATCTATGCTGCGTATGGAATTTAGAAAAGGAAATACTTCCCTTCGAAACCGGGGTTCGATCTCGCCTATGTTTAGTTTTGCTTCCCTTGTTAGTTAGTTATGTCAATATTTATCTTCAGTGGCTAGTTCTAAAATTATGTTTCTATTTTTAATTAAGAAGCAGTTATCCATAAAAGCAAAACTGATGAGCAGATAAAACGTCACCAAGTATTCATTACATGTTTACTAGCATTTACATTATTATCAGTCATACACATTTTTATAATGACCTTTTTTTAGAATAATAGTTTTAATGATTTTCCACTAAAAAACTGACAGATTCCTACAAATGTCGTCAGTACTTGTATATATATATATTTATCGTAATGAAAGACTAATTTGGAGAGCTTCTAAAAAGTGTTGCCATCGCGTTCTTCGATCTGTTGGCAAGTTATCGGTATAGACCTGAAATTAGCAATTTTCTTTCAGCGCAAATAGTTAAAGATTTCCTCTAATTTCAAAGTAACACCAGTTGCTACAAAATTAATAATGTGGTTATAATGTATCTAAACTTCCACTAAGCGGATGAAGGTATGTTCGGTTATGATAAATAAGCTTTGGATTTCACTTAGTACAAAATCACAATTCGTTTTTTCATAATCTCTACTTTAAATTTTCTTTTGAAAAATGGAAGAATTACCAACTCTTTAGTTTTTTTTTTTTATGAAGGGGAAAGTACAAGCATGCACCAATAATAAGTTTATATTTGTTCATTATTTGCTACTAATTTGTCAAAAAATATCGAGAATCGAGTTTAAATTACAGCATGTATATATTCCCAACTTTAGCAATGTTAACCTTAATCTAAATTTCCTTATATAGTAGATAAATTACATTTCTTTTTTATATACATTAATATTTGATTATTCTTTACCATAACCTACTAGTAGTCACATAATGTATTTGGATATTGTTAGAAGAATGATTTAACTTTTGAATCTAACGTGACTTGCAAGTCAAAGATTATTGGAACAAACATACAATATTTAATGCCAATGTCATGGCGTTAAATGAATACTAAGGAAATAACTTTACAAATGCACATAGATAGTAAATACACTTCCGTGGCATAGTCAAGAGTAATTTTTCCTATAGATGCCTCTCATAGAAAATATGAATGAGATAAAGCCATTTTTACAACTACAATGCTTTAAACATCTCTAGAGTTTTCCCATTTTAGAACAACAATATATTGTTTCCGATTTCAACCAATATACATTTTGGCAAGAATACGGCTCACCTGAGTCGGCGTATTTCGTCTTTGCTTCCAGATTAAAAAAAATCACAGAAATTGAGTGCTGCTTAGTCAGTTTGTCAAGATGTGTCTCAAATAGACTATTTTTTTATAGTCTACGTCAGATGTTTTGTAGTAAGTCAGTAGTCCTATTTAAGAGGCTAAATAGCATATAGCGTAAAGAACAATAGGTACGCATAAATTCTTTTATGATCCTGGCACCAAGCCTATTAAAATTCGAGCATCGAAAGATTAATTGATAAGATGAATTTTTGTCTATTATTTGCTAGTCAAAAATATCCCGCAGTACTCTATAGGTCGTAATATCTTGAAAATATACTGCCAAAGCTCTACACATTGAAAGCCTATGTTAAGATTCTCAACCCAGACAATGGTAATTTCCTCATTACTTCCAAAGACTGATTTGTGAGGCATTTTCACAAACGCTGATCCTTAAGCTCCCCAATTCTACAGTCTTGATGGGTTTGTCTGGAGGCAGTGTTACTTTTTTATGTCATTAGATTACTTTGAAGGCCCACGCCACCAAGGAAAAGGAAACAGGATAGGACATTTAAGCAACATAATTGGCAAGCTTTATGCTTTACTTATTGTTTCAGCTGCTAAATATTCATAAATTTACATATGCTATTTAATCAGCTACAGTGCAAAAATTTTTCGTTTGTTTTGCTTGTTTGCCTTAGGATTGAAATTTGGTTCGGTTTGTTGGAGGGAAAAGGAGGAAAATCTTTGGCTTAGTGTATAGGTTATTTTGCAGGATTTAGGCCCCAAAGGCTTTCCATATTTGTTATAAGTCTATTATCGTTTACAGCCAGAGTTGTGAAGAGGCTGCACTTGAGAGAATTGTTCTCTCCAACTTGTTAGAAAAAAGAGATTTGTCACATTTAGTCAATAATCACAAGAGATCGAGTCTTACTCTTTCACTAAGCAGATGCTAATTATTTTTCCTTGCTATCAGTACTTCACAGAAAAAGCGAAAAGCACGAATGCATTTGGAACAGTCGTTGTTAGACCACTTCTTTTTATCAAAAATAATTTGTTTCAATGTTATGAAGAAAAATCATTATAAGTTGCAGTACTTCACAATAATACCTACCTAAAACAACACGTTTCTCTTCTCTGAATGATTGCACGAAAATATTTGATCCGATTGAGTAAAATTAGGCAAATTAACATGAAAAATGGCGATGATGAACTTCATAAAAGAGTTCAGTAACAGTTTAAATCGGATTCTGTGTTAATAGAGTGTAATATAAAATATCTGTTGAATGCACTGTTTTTTTCTTGAATTATGACGAATACAACATGTAATTAAAACCATTTTATCATAGCTTTAAATTAAATGTTCATCAATAGGTCTTAGATTGTGAATAACATTTTATACAGTTTCTTCGCATCGGTCGGAAATAATTACTGACTATGCCACAAAAGGGTCTGATTTAAAAAAGGACACACACTGGCCAATTTTATCACTGTCTATTGGCACAGTCAATCTTGTTAAAGAACTACTGTTATGGCACTAAGAATTGAAGAATGCGTTTGTCGTTGGTCACCTGTCATATATATATAGATATATAGATATATCTATATATATATCCAACATTTACCATCCGATGGATGGCGTTTGATCCACAGTTTGTCTCAGAATCATCCGAGCTATCTTGTGAAGAACTGGGTGAAGTATTTCAAAAGTTTCATACTTCGTAATTATTTATTTATGGTTTCTAACATAATGCCACTTTTCTTGAACAGCTGCCACGGAATACACCAGACAGTGCCACTAATACAATAGTGACTTGAAAAACCTCTGTACAATTCATGGAACATCCATCATTCTTTTAACCGTAACTGGAAACACTGTTCCAGTTATTCCTTTTTCCAGTCAGTTTTTTTTTTCCCGTTTGATTTTCACTGTAGCGACCTTGGCGATAAGCCTAGGCTCTAGAATCAACGAGGCCAAAACCATTAGAAGAAAGAAAGGTACTGAGGTGATACATCAATCCTCATGCGAAACCAAATAAGACAGAACAGGGCGAAAATATTGAAAATAAGTAAGTAAATAAATAAATAAATAAAAGAAAGGCTGTGAAAGGAAGGACCTCATCGATCTGAAGAGAACTGTAACGCATAAAATTAAAATATTTTAAAACTAGAAAGAAAAATGAATTGAAAAGAAAAGAAGAAATAATTTTTATTTTTGTTCACCAGAACAAGAAGATCCAGCTTCATAACTCTCCACGAGTTATGATATTCAGGAGGATATCGGGTCTTCCTAGGTCGTCTCCTCTCACCTCAACGAATTTATACTTTGAATAACTCGGGCAGACTGCCCGAGCTGAGGCCACCTTGGCTTCTTGCTTTATTTCCCGCCACCGATATCTCCGAAAAAGCCGGATTTGCATTAAATGAAAGAGTAAGGCCCATCAGTCAAGGCGCTACAGTGCAGGAGTCAGGAGTTGTCTTCCTTCGGTTCTTCCCCTCGGTTCGGTTTGTATTCAAGGCCAGGATCGAATTGCATCAACACGAACACCTGAGGAATAGTAAACAAGAAAGATTAATCATCGATTATAAAGCACTTTTCAACACAATCTCACGAGCGGATCTACTGTCCCGCAGTGGTCTAGTCACTGAACTCCGTTCCCGTAAGAACACGGAAAGTGAAGCAGCATCCAGCTTGGCCAGTGCGTGGAAGGGTGAACTCTCTCGGCTGGACTGCTGTGGAACCGTGTACGCTAATGGGACTTGGTGTACGTAAAATTCGTCGCGGCTCCAATGTCCTGCAGGTTCAAACGACACCGCAATCGTCTGTCTATCTATGGACACGAGAACAACAACAGCAGATCCATCACTGCTTAGCGCATGGAAACTTATTTGGTTGTAAAGATTCGGCGGCAACGATTCCGCCTTCTGTCGGGGCCTTCGTAATTAGTAACGGGCCTGCGCGTGTATTTTGATGAGCCATCCAAAGAGGCCTACGGATGCTCGAGTCTTCACGTATACATCAGGCATTTCTTAAGCTTCCCAGTGCTTTAAAACGTTATTTAATGGAGTTTTAAGTAGTAATTATGTTACTAATTCAAGTACGAACTCATGATTAATTTGTTTGCTATGATACATATTGACATAAAGAAAATACATGCATATAATTTGAAGGAAGAACAAAGTAGCGCTTACTCTCATGATTCACGATCGCTTATTTTAGTTTCACAAGTGGATATTTAATATACTTTAAGATAACTAAATACACAAATGAGAAAGACATTTATATAATGAATATTTCATGAACGTAGTCGTATTTCCTACGTTATTTTAAACAATTCAACATTAATCTTTAACAAATGATGTATTAAAGCGCATTTCAGTGTTTTCGGGATATCCTGCATATTGGAGAAAATTGATAAAATACGCTCTATAGCGCGATCCCTGAATTAATTATCCTTTAATAAAGACATTTCATGTAGTATATATTATTCTTTTGTCGACTTTTCAATCGAACTTTGGAATTGAACAAGCCTAATGAACGCTTGTACAAAATATTAACTACATTTGAAGTTTCTGTATAAACGGGCAAAAATCAATAATTTATAATTTACTGTATTTCTGCACTGTACCAGATGTAAATCTTTATAATCAAGGCATATATAACTGATAAATAACATTTTCAACTGGCAAAATTAAATTATCTAAATAGTATCACAACGTCATGCTTATTTACAAGAATAAAAACTACTCAAGTAATACGATTTCTGATTAAAATAATTTATTTATAAATAACACATGAGTAATTATTCACTAAACATGATTTAACATACATATTTTTAGAATTTCTAAATACATTATAAGCGTTGATTTACCTTTACATTCAGAGCAAAATGTTCGAATTTTAGGATAAATTTTCATGAAAGAAAATGGCGCAAAATTCACAAAACAATTACCTACATCTAAAGTTCTTTAGTACGACAAAAGTATAAAAAATTCTTGTAAAATAATAAAATAATATAACATTTATAATACTTAAAATAATAAAATAGAACACTGTGATTAGGGAAAACAGGCCTCAATGATAAACTCATTTTTAGCGATGGCAACTCATACACAGGCCCGTTGCTTAGCGACGGCCCCGTTTCTGTGCCCATCGTACCTTCGAGGCCAGGATCGTTGAATGCTACTGCTGTTGGTCAGCGCATGCGTTCGCGCTCAGCGATGATAAATGATGGGCACTCAAAGGGGAATCGCTGCCGTTAAATCTATGCAACGATATGGAATGCAAAGGGCAGTGATGCACTAAAATGTCTGCCTTTTTAATAGTTGCCTTTAGAGCCTTATCTTTAAGAGCAATTTAGTTTGACCCTGTAAAAAGACTACATAAATGATACATTAGTTTCGACAGAGAGCATTCTTTTACACACCTCAAAAATGTTATTATTTTTTTTAAACTAACGAACGACTCTGAAATGTTATTATATATTACCCGTGCGCAGCTCCCAAAAAACGCGATACTTGTAAGGCTAGTTTGGAAACCGCAAAATAAATAAATAAATCCTAACTAATATTATAAGTGCGAAAGTGAGTTTGTTTGTTTGTTTATGACGCTTTCACGCCTAAACCACTGAATCGATTAGGGTGAATTTCGGTTTAGATATAGATGTGACCCTGGAGAAGGTTATAGGCTACTTAAATTTTAGATTTTTAATTACTTTTTTAATTATTAATTAAATACCGTTTTTACGTTGCCATGCTTGGCGAGTTTCGCCCTATCAAATGATTCATGTTTTAAGCTAACAAGAATGCTATTACTTCAACAAAGAAGCGCGTGCATCTGAAAAACATTAAATACCACGAAAATTATGCCAGTTTTATGCCAAATCATATAAAAAAAAAGAAATTCTGTTTGTGGATTTGATTAGCATACATATCCACAAAAATAGACCTATCAGCCTGGAATTTTGCACAGATATGTAAAATAATATAGAATAAATGATAGTCCACTTTAAAACTTTGAAAGTCCACCCGTTCCCGGAATTTAAGAGATTTTTTATGTTCTCCACGCAGAAAGCTTTCCGTAATTGTAACCTTTGTAGTGAAAAAAGTATGAAATAAGCATCGTGGTTGCCATGTGAGGCGATTTTGCCGTATAAAATGTTTCAAATTCTCAAAGTAAAATAAAAGAATAATAATGATTTTTTTTTTGTTAGTTTATATTTGTAAGGTTATTTTTTTTAATTATAATATCGCGTGCATGGGAAATCAGAGCAGGAATGAAATGTTTTATACGCAAAACAATAAGAATTGAACGATTTCCGAGGCTAATATGTAAAATTTTTTAATTTGGCGAAAAATAAAATGGCTGATATGCCGATTTTGAGAAAGTGAGTTTTAGCGGTTTTCGACTTGGCGCAATTTACTGAGAGCTTAAGGAAATAGACTTTTGAAAACAAGTGCAAAGGTTTTATTAGAATACAGTTAAATTTTAATGATCCGTGCAGAAATAATGCAGTTATTAAGGGATTTCAAGCGATCTATCTTCAGAATTCTCGCCAAGTGAGTACATTGATTTAAGTTGGGGGAATTCCGCCAAATTTCAGAAAATTGAAATCTTCGCATTTAGTACGTTGGAGTAACGATGAATAAAACGCGTTATAGTTGATAATTTTTAAAAAATGCGGCTGTATTAAGGTATTTCACTTTTCAAATAAATGCCTGCTTTACTTTTTGACGGTCGAACCATTTCCCATTTTGATTGCTGCTAAGTCAATACTTCGAATGATTCCCTGAAAAAACTCTTGCAAACTGGCGTATGTTGGCACTTTGGCTAGACTTAGATTTGAAACTGGATTTTATTTGAGACTGGTATATACAATAACACTGGTTATAGATAAAAATGAGTGTTGGTATGCGTGTATGAGGTTGAAAAACTACAGCACCGTTTGACCGATCACCATGAAATTTGGTTCACCTAAGTCTTTTGTCATGGAGAAGGTTTTTATGCTATCCGTTTACTTCTAGCTTGCCATTAGGTGGCGCAGCAGAACGTCGAATTCTATTCCGTTTAGCCGTTTGCTATGCGAATATTGTCCAACCGATTTCGATGAAATTTGGTACACGCGGATATTAGAACACGGAGAATATTTTTCACTATCCATTTTGCTGTAACCTGCCGCTAAATGGCGCAGCAACGCATCAACTTCTATACCGTTCGACCGACCGGCATAAATTTTTTTATGCTTACACATTTGAGAACATATTCTAACTGTGTTCCTTTTGATGTTACTCACCAGTAGATGGCACTGCAATGCATTATTATTTTAACTCGCCACTAGATGACGCTGCAGCAGGCCAAATTCTTGACCATTCAAACGGTCGCTATGAAAAGCGACAGTATACATAGCTATTTGAACAATGAGAATATTTTGGCGTTATCCATTTTGCTATAACTCGCCACTTGACGGCTCTGTAGCAAATCATTACTTTAATTAACCACTAGATGGCGCTGCAGTGTATCACTTCTGGACTGTGCAACTGATCGCTATGAAAATAGGTATACATACATATTTGAACACGGGGAAGAGTTTGGCGCGATACATTTTCCTATAACTTGCCACTAGATATCGCGTCAACACATGAACTTCAGTACTATCCATCCGATCGTCATGAAAATTCGTATGCATCGATATCTGAATGCGAAGAATATTTTCGCCGTATCCGTTTTGCTAAAACTCGCTACTAGATTGCGCTACGGCGCATCGACTTCTGCACCGTACAAACGATTGGCTTGAAATTCGGTATGCATGATTATATAGAACACAATATAAAGCAATATAGCGCGATATCCATTTTGCTATATGTCTTTATTACAATAAATAGGAATCACAACAAATCGTAATATCAAAAAGTCCATTCATTTCCGTGCGAAGAACGGGTACTTCAGCTAGTAAATAAATAAAATGCAGAGTCTGCAAACCTAGAAACTGAGTACTGCCTAACAGCTTCCCATTTTTGGCGTTCTATGATTCCATCGCAAAAAAATAAGATAAATAACTAAAAAACAACTGAAATAAAGGTACTTTGGTATTATAAAGGAGGAGCAATCACTAAGTTATTGGCGGTATCATACCAGGCAGTATTACACCGGCAGTCGTAAAGTATTGAAAAAAATAAATGCACGCGCAAGAAAAGGAAAATAGAATGCTTCATTTTACTTTGCTTAGGTACTGAGTACTATTCTAAAGGCTTTTTCCGTTTCAAAAAAGTTTTTTCAATACCCAGCAGACGATATTTTACTTTTGTGGACAGAAGTTGCAGCATTATTTGTTGACGACTATGATGAACACCAGTTCAGAGGTAGGTATATAATTGCGTTTTTAAAGATTGTTTCTTTCAGCAGTATAATAAGCACAGTGAGTTCCTCAGAGTATGTTTGTTATACAATATCTTAGAGTATACATATACAGGGTGTTCCAAATGTTGGTACACTCTGCATATGTATTTTTGTGCGTTTTTTTAGTGTATATATGTAGTTTTATTTTATTTTATAGGATTTAACATGAAATAAGGTAGTGCAAACAATTCTAGATTTGATTGCTACTCTGAATATTTCTCCAGTGAAGGTTGTTACTTTGAGGATGTTATTGCAGGCTGCAAGTAAGGTAGGAAAAATTATTTTATGAATGTTTATAAAATTTATCTTGATTTTATTTCATTTTGTTATGATGCTTGAATGTAAAAAAAAAGCTTCTGATAACAAGCAGTAGGGTTCACAGAATTGAGGTTTTAATAATAATTGTCACTGCAGCAATATAAATAAAGCTAAATCTGCATAAAATTAATCATGCACATTTCTATAATCTGTTCTTTTAGTTTGGATGCCATTAACACTGGATAAAGTTTATAAAATTTCCATAAGTTATTTTTAGCAATGTTTCAGCTATTCGTACTGCGGCATTTTTAATTTTCATAATTATGTAACATCGGTATTGTGTGCGTGTATAAGCTGTTACTTAGAAGAAGTATGTGTCTCAGATTTCAGTAGAGTAGGAAAATCACACGCTTCAATGTTGTTAATCAACATTTATCGTAAAGCTTGACTTTTATAATACCCTTTTTTTTATGAATACAATTTTTCTAATATTTCTAATTGTGACAATAGTGGATAATATTGCTCAAGAAACTGTAGAATAACTACACTAACTCGCAGATGTTCTGCGAGGGATGAGATAGTACATAGATAGGCAGTCATTTTGAAGGATGACTGCCTATATGGCGTATGCTGGGTTCCAAGTCGAGCAACTTTCGTACCACAGTATACAAAGAAGGATGTTATAATAGCGTAAAGAAGATTATTTAATGAAGATGTGAAAAGTGAAATGAAATAGTTCGACAATAATAGTACTGTTTAGAATAATAATATTTCAACTACATTATTTAATTTTCAATCTTTAACTTCATTCATTCCGTATTTTTCGAGTAACCTGTTCCACACTATTTTTGAATTAGTTTTACTAATGTTTATATCAGAGCACTTATTTATAGTGAGATAGATCTTCTCTCCACTCCACTTAGGAAGCCATCTCCTTATATCATCTTCGATTAAAACATTCAGCTATAATGATTTCCTTACGATCAGCATACATCACTGCATAAGCCACACCTACGTAAATGTTAAGTTTGCGCTGAATATTTGCCAGAGACTATACCGTTTGGCTAAAAAAAGGTGTGGAAATTATGCTAGCGCTATTAAATAGTAATTATTATTACAAGTATTTTTCGTAAAATTAGTCTCCCTGTCTCTTGTTTTAAATTAAAATAAAAATAATTTTTTTTTAAATTAAAGATAATTTGTGGGGGCCCTTTTTGTTGGGCCTGCCCCGAATGCCCTACCAGAAACCAGTCCCTGATTATAAGCTAGTGGTACAGTGAAACTTTTCAAAACGGCCATCCTTATTCCACGGCCACCTCTCAAAACGGGCAGAAATTTCAAGTACTGAATCAAAAGGACCTAGGAATAACATAAATTTCCCCCCTATTCGGCGGTCATTCATCATCCCGGACAGTCCCAAAGTCTCAAAAATATAACGGTCAACCTCTCTTAGCGGCCAGTATTCCTTAAAAGTGCTCTAGACTGTTTCACGCATTGATCACTAGAAAAGCAAAATTTTCTCCCCAATTATCCCTAATCTCCCCATTAATCCCTAATCGTTTAAAGTTCTTTGCACGTTGCCAAGATTGGCTTTAATTATAAGAGAATATTCAGTGGATAACATTTTTAATATGGATGAAAGAGGAATTTTTCTGTACATAGGATAGTGAAATATGCATAGAAATTTTTAATATTTCATTATACAAATACAGTACATTTCGTTTTCAATGTACTACATATATGAAGATGTTCAACGTGACAATTTTAAAAAGTTTTATGTAAACACCTCTATTCCGCGATCACCCCTTGAAACGGTCACTTTTATAGAAGAACCATAGAGACATGAATACCAGGAGATGGCATTACTTATCTGATAGTGAAGCCGAAACTGTAACCGAGCAGCCCTAACGCTTTGACCAAAACATTGATATTTCACGGTGATAGTTCCAATGTCTCCTTTCAATTGTACCAACAATTTTAATATTTCTTGAAATTGTGTTAATTTTAACAACTTTTACTACCTCGTACCAAGTAAATGGAAGTATAGTCTAGTGGTGGGTAAAGTCGGTCCTTTTGAGGATCCGGTCCTCTGAAGGACCGATTCCTTCAGACGCGGTTCTTTTGGATCCGCTCCAATCAAAACTAAATGTTCCGCAATACTGTGACCAACTCAGTTACTTCAGTTCGTTCAATTCTGAAGATAGCTAATGCCACCTCCTGGTATTCATATCTCTATGAGAAGAACCAATGGTGATCGCCTTAGAGAAGTTTCACTGCACGTGAGAGAAAAAATGCTGGGAACACCGGATCTTTGGAACCGCATCGACTCGGTGCATCGTCATCATCTGCGCGATGGTTTTCGAAGGTCAGTGTTATACATACTTACCATGTCTGTGGGCAGGAGTGGGAAATCTGCGGGTGGGTTCGTGATGACGAAGCGTTTCGAGGAGGCTTCGCACGATGAGCTGGTATCTCTGAACCGGTAGAGCCCAATGCAAAGCATGCCGTAGCTGCGGAGGGCCTGAACGAAAAGATCGCAGTATTTTCCTCCCTCCTGAAAACACAAGATGGACATCAGAAAATCATTTTTAACAAATAGGGGTTCAAAAGAGAAAACTTCAAGTTGGACGTGAGCTGTGAGATGGTAGGAACAAGATTCGAAACTCTTGAGGTTAGAACTAGAACACCGGTGGCCGTTAGCAAAGAAAAGGGTATTCAATATGCAAATAAAATTGTTGAGATGGCATCTGACCAATACCATTTCCGCTTTATCTCCTTGAGTCAAACTGGCCGTGCAAGTGACCTGCGCGCGGAGTCATTGTTAAGGTTACCTGACTCGCTGTTTGGTGAATACCGCTGTCAAGAGTTCTAATTTCTTATCATGAATAAGTTAAAATTAGGGTATTAGATCCTCACTTTTAAGTGTAGAAAAACAAAAAGTAAACTTCAATTTGGACGTAAGCTCTAGTCTTAGAACAATACTGAGATTAGGACAAGATTCGAAACTACGTGTGCCAAAAATCTGAGGAAATAACATAAATATTCTGTAAATGTAATTCTTTGCTCACACTCGTTAAAAAGATCATGTGCAGGAAGACTGAAGTTGATTGCTCTCTATAATTCTATTTAAAAAATAAAAATACATATACGTTTGTTAGTAAATTATACCAATCGAGTCTACAGTTTGAACCTATGTCATAAAAACGTATGTCATGATGAACCTATGCCATGATACCATTTGAACCTATGTCATGTTTGAACCTATGTCATCATTAGCCGAATGATAATCCATGGTCAATGCAACTGGGTTTAGTTTTAACTCAATCGCATGAGAATAGAAAATCAAGCTAGGATTTGAAAATGCGCTGCTAAAAACTACTTATTAGAGGTTTATTCAGTGGCGTAGTCGAGGGGAAACGTGGCTAAATGGCGTCCCCTACTTTTTTTTGGGGGGGGTTTGCACCCCCCTTTTATTTTCTAGAAAGGCGCTCCAATTTCTTTTTAATGTATGAAAAGTTTCATTTTGTAACTCTACCTTAGAAAGGCAACCAAAAGAAGTTTTTTAGACTACCTAAGTAAAATTTAAAACTTACAATTCCTTTGTAAGAGCTAAATAATGCAAACCTATCCTTAGAGAGAATACATATGTTATGCTGTCAAGAACACTCTTGGTCTAAGAATGCCTTCCCACGTGGTTAGAAAAGGGGGGAAATTCGGTTAGCAAATAAACCAGTTCTTTAAGAAAAAATCCAGTCATTTTGAGATTAGTATTTTGCGACTGTGGTAGATGCAAAAATATTTAAGTTAAATTCCAGAAAAATAAGTGTCCCCCCACTTTTTCTCTGTCAGGACTACAATACTGGATTTACCACTCCTTCAAGAACATTCCATCAGTCAGTCTGGATTTGGCAATGTTTTGTAAACACTTAATGAAAAGGCCGGCCGTCAATAATGCCCCAATGTTGGGAATATCTGTACATTCAAACATTAGGGTAAATACATATCAAGCGTTAGTGTATTGTGGTGCTAATGGTGATTTGCTAATTTAATCTAATGTTTCAAAACGAAGTATTGGGTTGGTGCATAATTATCAGGCGTTTGTAAATTTTTATTTAATTTATTATTAAATTAAATTAAATAAATAATGAACGTAGGAGAATTTACTTCTAAGAGAATATACGTGAACGCCTGATAACTATGCATCAACCCAATATCACATAATCCCACTTGTTAAAAATGAAAATGTTCTACTGAAAATACCCCCAGCAAATATTTACTCTCTTTGGGAAAGAAAAAAGGAAAGAATATCAAACTGAAAGTTCGAGATGTGGGTGGATGAGAAAGAACGTACCCCAAACTGAGCGAGGGGTCCGTCGTAGAGTGAAATCTGGCCCACGCGACAACGGTCTCTGTTAGCCAGTGACTCTGGAGTGCTGTAACCACCACGGAGTCCTGCGCCCTCTGCCAGGATCAGTTCCAGCTCCGGCGTTGCTCCCCCGGTCACTAGCGATCGGATCAGGGTGAGGGCGTTCGCATTAAAGTACGTCTAAGGATAGGAAAGAAAAGAACACGAGGCAAAACATTAGAGCAAGAAACACAACATATTATTTGAGAAAGGGGTGGCCCATAAGTCGATCGCGATCGACTTGTCTACGATTTACTCATAACACCTGAGAGTGCATTGCGTACAGAAATAGAGTCTGCAAACAGTGTATGTAATTTAGACTTCACCCTTAGTCCACGCCTATGGCACCAAGTCGATCTTAACATATCTTTAAGATAAAATGCAGATCTTAAGTAAACAAAAGTTGGCCACCTTTGATCTAAGCATTCAATAAATTTATTGTTAAGTACCAACTATACCCTGTACCATAGTGATTTTGGTCAGTACTTCTCAGGGGCGTAGCCAGGAATTCTTCATAGGGGGGGGGGTTACGACTACTACAACTCATATATATGTATACGTGTGTGTGATAATGTAACGAAGAATATACATTTTGTATGGCAAAAAATTCCTCGTGGGGGGCGGGTTATGACCCCCCTAACCCCCCCTTGGCTGTGCCACTGGTATTTCTACAATGTTGGCCAAAGAACAGTTGCAAGTCATCGTATTTGTCAGTGCCCGTTGATATTGGACAGTATTTCCCTATTTATTTTGTTTTCGCAATAGTGGGGTTTTGAAAAGTTCGGCATATTGGTTTTTCTGTTGATATTAGTTTTTGTTTTCTTTTTTCGTAAAAAACTAAGATAGGAAATCACACGTAAAAATTCGCAAAAGCCTACGGAAAATTAGTAGAATCAGTGTATAGCTTTAGTATTGAAGGAAAGGTCAATCGTCAAATGTTGGACGGTCGAACTTTTACCAATATTAGATTGGCCAATACTGCTGTGCCACTGGAGCTAGAACGCAGTTCAGCAACAAAAACAATGCAATAACAATGTTGCTAATCGATTCATTCGCGTATTTCCGCAAGAAGTAACTAGGCAGCAACCTGCTTCTGTGCGTATAAAACCAACAGTTCCAGTAATGCACTTCAATCGGTGAAAATTTAATTTTGAGTATCCTAAAAGGTATTCATTTCAAGTTGTCGAGTAATTATAATGGATTGAATGCGTTATATAAATATTTGATTTGATTTTCTAGTGACATACCACATTCTGAAGCGATTGAAAATACTTAAAACTGATGTTTTAAACACCGCTTTTCAGTGTTCAATATAATGAGAATACTATGGTTAGAATGCGGCAGAAGGATGTTCAGTGATTTGTTACGCAGATGACGTATATGAAACATGACGTTAAAAGGATTCTGTTAGATACCGTCTTCAGTGCGAGAATGAAGAGGTTGAAAATTAGCTTAGCTTTAATAAGAGATAGATAGAGAAATCCATCTGGATGTTTTCATGCATCAAAGGAAAAATTGGAAGAAAAGAACAAAGAATTGATTCTCTAATCGTTTGAAACTGTGTGTTAAGTATGGCAAGACTTCTCAATTCTAAGAAATGCACAGAAAAGGCATCACATAGATATTTGAGCACTTCCAACAGAAAACAGCATAAAAACAATTAATTGGTTTTCGTTAAGTATTATGGCATTTAGTTGCCTGAAATACCTTTCAGATACTCAGATTATTTAAAGCTTGGGACCTTGAAGTAACGATCTTACGAAAAAGTTGGCAAATGTTTTAATGAATGATGTTTTTGAAATGGCAGATGTTTAAACTGCTGCAAGGCAATTATAAAAAAACAAATTCATGTTTGCGTGGTGAGAAAACTGATGATCTGGACTGGACTTCTGTAGTCAGTGTAACCAGTGAGCACTGAGCTATAAGCTCCGCTGTAGTGTCACAAAAGTTGCCGGGGAACTTAAAGGAAAAGAACGAAATTCAGTCTACAGAAAATGCTTAAAACGTCTTGAGGAATTAAAAAAAAAATTGTTGTGGGAGGGTATTATTACGATACCAATTTAGATCAATCAGCATGGGCTACAGTTACAAAGTTGCTGTGTGTTAAAATTCGTACAAAGCGAGAACTTACCGTGCTCATCAAGGAGTCCAGGACACTGACAGCAAAGGCAGTGCCACAGGCAAAAGGCTGGGTCAAATAGAGCTCAGTGTCAGGATCATCATCATCGTCTTGGTCTAAAAACTGCACATTCGTATCGTTCACTGTAAAACAAAATAGCATGTCATGTACAATTTCTAGGTTCCACTAAACAGTTTTAACGAATGAAGAGAAAGGTCAATCTCAAACAGCAAGGAAATGACATCAAAGTATTCAACCTCAAAATGGAGTTAAGCAGTCGTCTATCAAATTATCACATTGACTACAAAAAGTGCAAAGTTCGGAATGGACATCGTGATAAATATCCAAAAATAATTTGATAAAAAAAAATCACTTTTTAGACTCTCAAAAATTGAATACACAAGGGTTAGACATGTAAGGGAGTTACAAATTGATTATAATTTTTGTTATATAACTTTATCGTCAATATAACTTTATCGTTATTTTATATATAACTTTACGTCTTTTCAGTATGTATCCATGAAATTTCATCATAGAGAAAACAAGACTTCATAAATCGGGTGAGTGTATGAAAAAAACAATGTTTTGTACCAAAGAAATTCTGAGTTATGACACAAAAGTTACATCAGTTTCTTACTTCCTTCATCGCTTACTCTCGTATTTACCGCCCTCGGGGTTCGATGCTTTGACTAGGAATGACTAATCACTCTTTTCGTTTTAGAATGAAACATTCTTTCTAATTAAATAAGATTGGATATGCATTATACTTTACCTAGTTCAGTGATTAAAGGAACATTTGTCCCATATACGGAGCCTCTTCTCTGCATTACAATGGGACTACCGAGGGGGGATAAGGCATCTGGGCCACCCGGATCTGAAACGAGAGGAAAGGAATATCATGCAGTTTCACTTATTTAATGCAGATGACTGTACAAACAAAAGCCTTCTAACTGCCACGCTAATAAGTTTTTAAAGGAGCAAACAGCCAACAAAATATTGGTTTTAACAAACATGAATCTAGTTCGTACGAACTTCTACGCTATTATGTTGTCACGTGTATTCATAGTTTACAAAAACTATTCATGAATAGTTATTCAAAACTGAAATCTTTACATAGACCTTCTCTTCTGTTTTCCCCCCAGAACATTCAATGTGAGATTATACTATATAGAACGAAAACAAAACTGACAAGTTGAGTGAAACAATTTTTAATAAAACTTAAACTTTCGTTTTAAAACACATTTACATTTACATATTACATGCAATTTTCCTCATCAAATCTCCATTTGTGAGATTTATGGGTCACCTTGGAACGCAAGATTCATAATGTCAACAAATCGACAGCATCAGTCATACACAATATAAAAATCAAATAAACAGAAAGATGTACAAAAAATGTTTTCGCAATGCAAAAAACATTTACTTCGGGTATACCCATTTCACATTCCAATTATCTAATTAATGAAGGAAAACAAGAGCTCAATTAATTGTAGGATAAATACAAAGGACGTTTACGGCCACATTTTATTCTTCGTTGCTTAGATTTCTCTATCTGAAGAGAAGTAAAATGCTGTCGCAAAGGCAAGATCACAGCCATGAATAGCTCTATTACATAGAGTGGCTGAATAGAAGGAGGGAGGGGACAAACTATAATTCTAAAGTCGAAAAACAAATAATATATCATACACACAGTAATACTGTTTAATAAAACAATATAGTGTTCAGACTTTTTTTGGAGGGTATCTGATCTTAAGATTTAATTTAGAGTAAAATTAACGTTCTACGCTTTCAAAAATCAAAATTTGCATTTTGTTGCATGTAAATCGGTTCATTAGGGAGTAAGTCATTAAAATTTCTATACGGTAACATTAGGGTTTGACAATTTCTGGCCAAATATAAGCGACATAACCAATCTAAGTCTTGGTTTGGGACTAAGTTTTGAACAAATTTCGTACCAAATTTGGCGATATATGCCAAAGTTCACCAAGCTTGATGGCATTTGCCGCGATTTTGGGGGTATACGTGCAATGTACATCGAACTCCAATTAGCGTATAATATACAAGAATATTTAGTAAGAATGCATATAGCAGACTGGCCGATGCACATGCCCCACTTACTGTGTGTGAGAACTCCTATGGTGTCGTCAAACGTCATCGCTTTGATGTTGAGCGAGGCCAATATGGCCTCCTTGTCCGCGAGAGTGGGATCATCACTGCTCGGGATCTTGGCCGATAGAATCACGCACATGTCACACAGGTTTATGTTCACTGCTCTCAGGTCAGCACGGCTCAGGGGAGAGCCCTGTAAAGAAACGAGAAAAGCGTATTTTCCTTAGAGTGCACACAACATGTTCATAACTGAAAGACGCCCTATAAGGAAACTCTCTTTTCAGCCGAAACCAGTCTCCAGAAAAGTGTGAAATTTTGTGAATCAATTAACACAAATACAGAAATTTGTTTCAGCAGAAAATATCCTCACTAGGTGGCGGCACAAGTATCGTCACTAGATGGCGTATTATTAATAAATTACACATTTAACGATACTACAGACGTAAAAACGATAGAAATAAGATCTATTTTTCCAGATTTTACAACAGCTTCTGAGTGACGGACGTTGAAAAAAAATGTGCATTTTTACAACAATGTCAATGCGCCATCAAGGTGATGATATTCGGATTTTTTTATATTTTTTTCACTAAAACGGATTCACATGTTCATTGAGTGATTCACAAAATTTTACAAATTTCCGATGACTTAGTCGATTGTAGACAGCTTTGGAATAGGATCTTGTAATTATAGATACACCCTGATTGCAAAGCAAATTTTTTACGAAAATTCTTCGAAAAAAAATACCCAGCAACCCGTTTCCAAATAAACTTAAACAACGGCACGACATATGTCTTTCAATGTGTTTTAAAGTTTAATACATACCTAGAAACAAAGTCGCACGATACTGTGTAGGGACAGTAGGTGTGCGTTGTCCTTAAAAATTCGCGATATTATGTCGCACATCCACTCTAGAGTCAGCTGCAGTAACAAAATCAAGTCGAGGCGTAAAAAGTTTGCTTTTTTTTTCATAATTCGAAACACTGAGAACACTCACAAAGAATATTTCCGAGTTACACGTTTTAATGGAAAAACATAAGACTGTCTAGCTATGTACAGCGACAGTCCCAAAACTCTTTTTAAATGTCGTTGAACAGATCTGCGATCGGTCGTCAGACAAGTATTTTGCGACTTCTCCTAAGACCTAGTACACAAGTCGTGCAACATTGTATTCGAAACAATCGAAATAGACTGTTTCTAAACTGCCCTTTACACAATGTTGCGCGCCCACACTAACGACGGTTGCACTACTGACAGTAGAACAGAATGTTAGCATAGATTTTTTTAAAATACCTATATGGATCATTCAATGCTAATCGTATAATTTGAAGCCAAAATCACACCCGATTTCTGCCACTAGTATGGCGTCCATCCGTGCAACTTTTTTTAGAAAATTAAATAAATTCAAGGGACAATATGTACAGGTACCAGGGGCGTAGCCAGAAATTTTTCATGGGGGGGGGGTTACGACTACTACAATTCATATATATGTATATGTGTGTATGATAATGTGGTGAAGAATATACATTTTGTATGGCAAAAATTTCTCATGGGGGGGGGGTTATGACCCCCCTAACCCCCCCTTGGCTACGCCCCTGACAGGTACGATTACTTTTCAAACAGTTTTTCTTAAAACAATTGAAAAACCATTATAATTTGGATAACTTCCATTCTAAACATGCGTTAGCTACAATTATGGCTGTTAAATTTCCTCCTATTATGCTCAATCTAGAGATTCCCAAATCTGCGGATTCAAAATTAATTTTTGGTCAACCTACTCGTACTTACATTGAGTACAGAGATTTTTGGCAGATTCTGTAGCATCTTCCATTCGCGGCGAAGGTAGTCCACGTTGCCAACAATGACAACATGCTTCAGTTCATGGTAGTGAAAATTGCTAGCACGCAAAGGCATCACCAGGTTACGTAGGCCTATGAGTGGTGAATCTGGATCAGCAAATAGACAGACCACTACATGGCCATTGAGAACGGTCATTGCAGCTTGGTTGCGGTCCTGGAAAAGCACAAGACATTAAGCATGGACGGCAAGTCATAGGTTTTGTATTTCTCAATGCGAAACATTTCTCCAGGTAAGAATTAGTGATATTAAGTAGAAAGTTAAAAAATAACAAATGCAAAAAATAACAGTTTCACACAAGTGAGACTGCCAGTGAAACGATATCATAGTTATGCAACAATTTTGAAAATGGTATATTTCCAATGTATACTGCAGATAAACAGTTTGAACTCTTTTCCAGTTTGCTGACTTTGAAAAAGACGTAATATTTAATTTAGAAAATTACCTAACGAAACATAAATTTAAGTTCACAGAATTAATTAAAAGAGGCGGTAAATGAGTAAATACATATATTTATATTATTTATGAGTAAATGCATTACGTATATTTAGTGGTCATTTCAAAAACGTGTCTGCGAATAGAAGAAACCAATTACATAGACGCATTGCATGTAAAAAAAAATTTAAGAAATTAAACAAATAAAACAAAACTGAAAGTATATAACCTTGTATTCTTAAAGAGAGGATCTACAAAACATCTTTCATGATGAAAATTTTAAATCTGGAAACACTTAAAAAAAAAGTAGTCTTTTGATACTAAAATACTACTTGCTGAATAAATGTAATGAAACAAATGAAACAAATGTAATGAAATGTAATGAAACTTTGAAAAACAACTGTATTCACAACTGTCACTTAATTTGAGAAAAAATCGTTTTCGAAAGTTTTCATATACAGGGTGATTCATAACTTTTGGAAAAAAAACATGCGAGTGGTGGTAGAATGAACCAAGACAATTCAGATTCACAGTGCAATATGGAGTTGGAAACGTCGTCTTCATGTACCCGTGAATCATTACATTGGAAGAAGTGCTGAAGTGTTCGTCTAATTTCTGAACTGAGTTTCATATACAGTAGGCTTATCTCCGAGAATTTTATCGATGCAATGAAATAGAATTTGTAAATTATCCATTTTAGGTAAGAGCTTTCTGTGAAAGATGCAATAGTTTTCGACAAAGCATAGCCAGAAAGATCGCTATGATTTTAACATACTTTCCAAATAGAGCAAGAGTCAGCGACCGCCAGACCTTCGTCATAGTATAAAAGCTGAAACTTTCTCTGCGCATACCACCCAACAGAGGTAGGAACCATAGGCCACTATAAAGTTTGAAGGATCGTGGCTTTGTCAGGTAACAGGTGGCAAAGATGTATAAAATTGCCGAAAATTTCGTCATTTCATAAAGCTTAATTTTTTTATAGGTTCTTCTTCGCAGTACTAGAAATCACTTGATCCCTTGCCAGACACTTCTCCATCGTGGCAAACCCCCGCCAGACAATCTTGGAAAACGTAATTCTATTACGAGCGCGCTGCAAGAAAGTTCCCGCGTAAGAAAGTTCAGAAGTAGCAGTATAAAATGTGCTTGGCACTTTGTGACAGCTTGACGTACTCCTTCGAGGGAGTTTACGAACACAACAGTTTTCCATGACTTTGAGATTGTCTGGCGGGGGTTTGCCACGATGGAGAAGTGTCTGGCAAGGGATAAAGTGATTTCTAGTACTGCGAAGAAGAACCTATAAAAAAATTAAGCTTTATGAAATAACGAAATTTTCGGCAATTTTATACACCTTTGCCACCTGTTACCTGACAAAGCCACGATCATCCAAACTTTAGAGTGGCCGATGGTTCCTACCTCTGTTGGGGGGTATGCGCAGACAAAGTTTCAGCTTTTATACTATGACGAAGGTCTGGCGGTCGCTGCCTCTTAGACTAAAAGTGATTATTAACAAGTGCATGTAGACATTTCCGAACACCACACTGCTGTGTGATTATGAACCTTCTTGCTTCCCTCCACCACCCTTTACATGCTTTTAGAAAGCAATCTGAATCACCCTCTAAATACTCTCTAAAGTTTTCTTTTTTTCCACTTACTAAAATACAATCTTCTAAAGACTTCGCAGGGCACCAGTGGAACATTCCTGTTGAATCATACTTCATTTCTGTCTTTTCAAAATCGAAATCTTTCGCCTGGTCATCGGCAAGTCCCACTGCTAATGGACCTTCTTGCTTATTAGTGCCATTGGTGCCAGCTGGTCGACTCGTTGGCCTGAAACAGAAGTTAATAACAGGAATATATCCTATGTGCGTGTGAAAACAGACTATTTAAGATGCTTTTTTTATTTCTATATTAGTGCGCTTTTCTCAAATTTCTCAATTTAAAAGAATTGACCGGAATATTTTGGTAGAAGCTACTCCATAAATAATATTGCTGATCTTTTTTTAAAAATCACTTTTATGAAATACATTTATTTGTTGTAAGTGAACGGTACTGTAATTTTTTATCAGTAAAATGATGTGTATAGATTCGTAGAATGATCAGTTTAACTCAATAAATTTCGTCTTGTCGGATAGTGTGCTGTTTAAGTTAATTTGGATTTGAATTCGTTCTTTGAAATAATTATGTTAGATACCTATATGAATATTAAAGAAAACTGAAATACCATCAGAAATGAGTTGATATTGATATCCAGAAAGGGCTGCTAACGAAGCCAGTTGCTTAAAAAAAGAATGCATATTTATTATTTCGTATCAAGTTATGTAATTTTTGTGAAAACGAAATAACTGAGTTAGGTATGGTACATCTCTCTCACTGTTTGCATTGAGGTCCAACAGCTAAAACTATGAATTTTTTTCAAAGTGTAAAGGAGAACGGTGCTTTTTGTACGTATGCATGAGAAATATATTTGTGCTAAATACATTCTGACTAAACTAATTCCTCGTTTCTTCATTTTGCGCATTCTCTTTGCACTGTTTTTAAGATACAACTCATGTACAAATGAGATTAAGTTATATAGTGAGAGAATTGTGCCATACCTAACTCCAATCATTTCTTTTTAACAAAAATCATATAACTTACGTTAGTATAAATAAATAAATATGTAAACTTTTTGTAAGCACCTGGCTTCGTTAGCAGTCCCTCCTGGATATCAATATTAAATTCATTATATTGTCAAATTGGTAATATTATTTCTGACATTTTTATTTGATCACTCTACGAAGGCAAGGCGATATGATGAAATAGCTTTTAGAAATTAAATAGGAAATGAGAGATTGGTTCAGCAGTTTTCAGCACCTCAAGAATTCGAAAATTTTATATTTATCTTAATTATTATTGTTCAATGTTAATGCTTTTATAACAAATATTATTTCTTTTCTTTCTGAAAGAGGAAGCTATGGCATTTTTTCAAAAGTGTATCAAAATTAAATTGATTCTTTAAAAATTAAAATCACAAATAAAGACATCCCATGTAAAATAACATGTATTTTTTACATACATTCATTTCATATGTTGTTTAGTAACATTTAATACAAAACTATAAGTTGAAATAAAAATTATATTCATCTAGTACAAAAAATAAACACTGTGTGCACAAATAAATTGCACATGTATTATGAATATTTGATTAAAAAAAATACCATCCTATTATTTGCAAAAGGCATAAAGCAGTTGTCTTACATTTTGCACAAAGTGAATATTGATACAATATGAAACATAACAATGGAAATTTCAATAAATGTCCAAAAAAGTTTATTGAACTCTATTTATAAAGTCATACAAAATTAAAATGCATTAATCATTTAATGAAGAAACTTCACTAACTTTTACTAAAAATTATCAGGCAGAAAAAGATGGAAAAAAAATAAACATAAAAGTTTCGAACGTTAAAGAAGATTTTAAAAAATTCGTAGAGAAAAATTTAAAATACCAGTCAATGGGGTAAAAAAAGAAGAGAAAAAAATAAATAAGTGAAAAAGTCTTAGTTATCTAAAAATAAAAACAAGCAACAGGCATTTAAATACAAAAATAATACCTGTAAAAAAATCTATTTTTCTGTACTTATCAATAAATAAAATAAATATATACTAGAAATGAAAAAGATTATAAACAATCGGAAAAACGGCTCTCTAATTATATGTAAAGTAATCTAAAGAACTGCATTTTCTAAGTAGCTTAATGTTATAATGAGCAGTTAGCTTTGGCAAACATCTACTAACAATGGCTCTATTTCAATATCGAAAGCATAATGAGTTCTTCTTGCATACAGTATACGTGTTTTCGAATAAATAAGAACTTAATCAAGATTAAAAAAAAAACAACATAATTTTTAACATTGCAATTCGCCGTACTTTCAGAAGCAAATTTCATTAATTGATGTGTTAACATTCATTTGTTTAAATAAGTGATTTTATGTGAAGCTTCAGCAACTTGCAACTGGAAAAACGTGATAGTAAACAAAGCATAAACTCAAGGATATAGTACGAATATAGTCAAGGAAATGAACTGATGTATGTAAACAAATGTGGTACAATGTCAGACTATTCCAAAAAGCAGTATATAAGTGGTGTACCCTCTCAAGAATAACTCATTTTCTTTCTCAAAAGAACAATTTTTTGTAACAAATCTTATAATGAAGCTAGGCGTGCGGTTTAAATAAACATGCGTCATGCTCAGCTAGATGCAGTAATATTTACATCAATCACATGCAATATGATGAATATACTTCATGACAAAGTGAAACATATGCTTAAAGTACAAAACAATTCATGCACTGAAATGGTATACATGCATGGAAAGGAACAATTTGAAAATAGTCCTCTTCAATTGACTGTTACAATTTCCGTTTGAATGCAGCCAAGATTAAAAATCTCTACAAAATTAGTCGTTTAATTAAAATACTGACAGTTGATATTTAGAGGATTGCTAATATTCAAGCGGCTAGAGAAAAAATAATCTACTATCTTTTTAACAAAAGTTTTTAAACTAAATAAAATGGTATTTTCAAAATGAATAAATTTTTTAAATTTCCCAAACTTTTTATGGAAATTTTAATCTCCATCTGAGACCTACAGATTTTAACGTACATATTTTAAGTGCTCCTGACATTGATTTCAAGCAGCAATAAAAACGGATAATAATAGGTTTGTTAAAATAGTTAAAATTTCTGATAAATAATGATTATGTACAACAGATTCTGCTTCGATCAAGTGGATCACACATCCGAAGAGGTAGTTTATCCCTATGGATACTTTTATACATATTTAAACTTTTTGTTCTATGATTATCTAAATAAATAAATAAAATTCGAATTGTAGAACTGTGTAACTTAAAATAGTTAAAATACGATCTTTCATCTTAACATTGTTAATCCTAACTGAATTTGAAATTTATTAATGGTTAGTCAATAATACTTTATTTTTCAATCTTATAGTTGACTGAATCTTGAAACACAGAAAACAAGATTAGAACTTTTTTCTAAATTACAAACAACTAAAATAAAAAATAGATGTATGATTCAGTTAAACAGAATTAAAAAGTATCCCAATGAACAGAATTTGTTTTTTAATAACATTTTAATAAAATAAAGAAGAAACGTATATAAATAATATGAATAAATTTTACAAAGATCTTTTGCAGATAACTTTAAATAGTTGAATAGTAAGTGAGAGTTTATTTTCTCCATTTCTGTTTATATCGAACACAACTATCAAAACTATCTAGTACTGCATTGCTATTTAAGAAGAGATTAAACGCTGAAAATATCTCTTTAGTGAGCAAGTACTTAATATTAGATTTCTGAAAAGCATTTTTAAAAACATTAAGGGCTTACATAAGTTGTGACATACATTTTGAACGTGAATAGAAATGCACGAAGCTGAGGGCACAAAAACCACATTACAGAGCATCAATGTAAAATTTGTAATAATGCATTATCATGAAACACTTGAAAATGAAGCAAATCCGTTTAACAAAATGATAGTAGATTTATTTAATGCAATAGTAGTTAAAATACAATTAGTATATGAGTTATAAATTTAAATAGGACTTTTACCTCTTTAAAATGGTAACTAAGTTTTTTTTTCTTTTTAGATTATTCTAATAGGACATAATCCATCTTGATTGTATTTATGACTACTTCCTTTGCATTTCGAATATTTCAAGCGAGACATTTTTGAGTGCTGTATATTCCAACTTATAAAATAGTTTTAGAGAAATATAATTTTGCCAATAGTATCGTTGAAATTCTAATGCAATAAGAAATACACTGGTATCCAAAATTAAGGTTATAAGCATAATGAGATTACTCGACAAAAAATGGGTTTAATGCATGGGAATTCGGTATATTAATACCTCATGCTGTAAGGCAAAAATTCGCAGCAAAGATATTTACACTGCAGTTTAATGTAGACTGATATGCAAATGAGAGCACCATTGGTCAAAAAAGGATTATTATTTACTGTTTCGTCTAATAAGAGGTGAGTCCACCTCGTTCAGCTTCACAAGCGTCCCATCGAGCTGTCATACGGTTAATGAGGCTATTGATCAAAGGTTGTGGCAGTCATTCCCTGTCTACCAAAAGCGCCGATTTCAACGAATGAAGGGATTGTCCACATGCAATGACTCCTAGAGCGTTCTAAAAGTGTTTTATAAGGTTGAAATCTGGAGACCTCGCCGAGCGCACCCTACGGTGAATGCCCTCTTCTTCCAGATAATCCAGGAGTTTCTAACTTCAATTTTGCAAACCAGTGTACATATAGCTCGAAATACATGGCGTCACAAACTATAGCGATTCGAGGACTTCTCTTTATATACCTATAAGCATAATTAAGTAGGTGTAATAGCGTCTTGTTAGCTTTAACCTATTCGCATCCCGTAGTCGTAAAGACGCGGTGGCAGAAATTACCTTGGTTGATATAATTGTCACTTCCCAGCATGCATTCTCGTCGTGGTCCAAAGTTGCCCTTGAACAATCGCCGGTTCACGGTGGGACAATTGGAAGACCCATAGCAGGAGGCAAAGATGGGAACAGGAAAGAAATCTCTGTCATCGCATCTTTATGATGAAAGGAGCGAACGGGTTGACGTTCCATTTAGTTATGACTAAACAAGATTTAATTAATCTAAAGTTTTAATGAAGGTATGTGGGTGGAAAAAAGGAATATTGTTGTTCTCGATTCCCGAAATCAATAGCAGGTGATGACAGGCCTATTGCAGAACACGGTACGACCACCAATTTAGAGATTTTTATTCATATATTTATTTTTATTTTATTTTTTGGGGGGTTGGGGGACGATGTTTTACGCATTATGCGAAATTACGTCTTCGACGCAATGAAAACTACAATTAACAAAAAACACACAACAGAAAACTGGTACTGACGATAAGTACATTTTTATATCCTATTTTACGAAGTTTTAAATAAACTTCATTGAACTACTATTATAATTCTTTATTATTAAGTATATATTATTACTATTATTATTTAAAAGTAGAAATTTCCTTTTCCTTGGTAAACATCCTGATACTTTATCGCCCTTTCATTTGGCGGCCATACCGTATTCTGCGATAGATCCGGTAATGAAAACTACAGAAAAAAATCGCTTTTTTTTTTCACAATTCTTGAAAATTTTTCACAATAAGAGGACTATTTTCACTCAGCTGAAGACGAAATAAAATAAAGTGAAAGAGACACTGCGAAAAGCATGAAAAAATAAAACTGAGAAAAAAAAGTAGAGATAGTTAGAAGTAGTAGTAGTAGTAGTAGTAGTTAGTAAGTAGAAAGTAGAAGGCATACATGAGTTTTTTCACTTCATAGGCTAGGTGTAAGCCAGCAAATGTGTCGTCTGTCCGGCCGCCGTGCGGTGTGTTAGCCAGCGGGCTGGAAAGAAACAGGAGAAAGGGGCCAGAAGTGATCACAGGAATGTGCGAAAAAAAAAGTCAACATAGAACCACGCACACGTACATACAAATTTAAAAACATAAATAAATAAAATGTTAAGAAAATTAATAAAAATGAACATCCACACGCACACCACTGGAAAATACGCGCTAGAACGTGTGAGGTGCCAGCACGAACAAACTGTTAAACACACACAAATAAAAAAAAATGAACGAAAAAACAAATAGAAAACAAGCAAAGCGAATAAAAAATAAAAACACACTCTGAAAGAGGATGAAATTGGAATTTCACGGGGAAACAAAAAATTGTGAACACCGAATTGACATCTGCGTGAGCCTCTGAATAACCGAACCAACTTCGTTGAAACTATCTAGAAACGAATATGCTTTTGTTCTTTTTAATTACAGAGATAAACCTAATTTGAAGCAACTATAAATATACTGTGTTACATTTCGGCGCGATTGTAGTTAGCCGCAATTTAAATCATAATTTAAATTATCGGGCATAATTCATGGATGCTCACTGCTGACGGTGAAATGGAGGTTTTCAATATAGGGTGAAATGCACCAGTTCAGTCAATACTTCATTTCTGTCAAATATCTTCTCCAACGCGTGATATTCAAAGCTGAATGAATAACTTACAGAGAAAAATAAGTAAAAATCCCTATGGCCGAACATCAGGGACTTGTTATTAATGAACATTATTAGAAATGTTACAACAAATTCCGGGAGATGTCTTTCCGTCAAAATAACTTGTTTTATTAAGCATTGACACTCAGAAATTGCGATCACCATGTGTTCATCGTCGTAGTATTTTCATAGTTTTGCAAATACGTAACTCAGTATCCTATTGAATGCATTGATCTTTTGCCAATTTAGTGAGGAAATCACTTCAAGTCATCCATTTTTGACGGCTTAATGCAAATTAAGAATGTCTTAAATGTTTGCGGAAGTCAAATCTTGGGAGTTTTCTGAAAATAAGAAATGCAAGATGTTTTGAATTATAATCATCACTTTAATTCTAAAGCATAATAAGGCAAAGGATACCTCAGTAAAAAAGGCAAGCACAGGAAAAATACAATCTGTTACAACAATGTCTAAAACTATGGGTCGGACAAATTTCAAGATACGTAACGGGATATGCGAGGTAATTGAATTTTCTTCGTTGGCTCGGTAGAATTAAAAAGTAAAAAAGTTGGAAAATCAATTTTGTTTATTAAATTTTCGTTCAGTGATCAATTTAACACACGGCAATATAAAAATATTTACGAGCTTTTATTTGTTTGTTTGTTTGTTACTTACTAACCAGGCATAAAATGATTACTTAAAAAAATGTAGACTATGCAAACATTTTTATGGAACTTCAGCGTGAGATAAAAGCCAATTACCTTGAATTTACGTAATATTCAACCATGTTTGCTCTAAACATTTTAAACACAGGTAACATTTTTTAGTGCCTGTTGGTTACCATTATTCAGGCAGACTATTCTAATGTTGTATTTTTAAACCCTGTGCTGATCAAAAAAGATGATTTGAAGGACTTCTTTTCCATCTTGTTCCATCACTGACAGTTCGCTCAGTTTTAATCAAGGGAAAATCGAAATGATATTTGAAACATGTTAGTAAATTTAACTCTACAGCCACAATAGAAGCATGAGTGAGTATGATAAAAATATTTGTTTCTTTTTTAAACTAGCAAATTTAAGTAAATGGGACATTCTCTAAATTTCAGTAGTATTTACTCTAAAATATTGTTGATTATGTAGATTTGCTTACAACATGCTCAAATGTACACCACCTTTTCACAATTTTGTTTGGCTCTGCCGCAATTTTACGAAAATAATTGTGAATAAGAAATTTTTATTCTGAGGTGCTTAGTACTGTTTAAACATTTAAATTAATTCAAAAGACGTTAATGTGTTTAAAATGATTAAAAATCCTATTTATTTCATTTTATCTACTACCATTATAGGTGCCAGCTCTTTCTCATAAACAAAGTCAAGGTTTTAATATGCATACACAGGTGCATTAACCACGATCCAAATGAAATGCAATGCTGTACATCTTTTACTTTATAGGACGAGTGAAACGGTTAATACATCATGGTTTACTTTCTACTCTGGTTTTAATTAAAAAAGAAATGCAAGTACATTTCCCCAGTGAATGACAATTTCATCCCCACATAATATAACAAGTATATGTTAAACTTATTCGAATTCAATCTTGAGAAATGTTTGGGCATTTAAAAATAATCAATTTGCAATTTATGCAGATGTTCAGCACTGTTTAAGTTAGTATTTTCAAAATACAGATTCTCTACATCATCAGCATTTTTACTGATTCAGGCCTTTTTCTTGCGATAAAAATTACTTTGAAAAGTCTTCCGTTTTAAGTAAAATTATATTAAATAAATCACCTGAAAAAACTGCCGAAAAAAAAATTAACCACGATTAATAACCGAAAACTGATGATTAATATTTAATAATGACGATTAACGATTGAAACAATTTAACCAGTAATCACGACTAACGATATCGTCAATTTTGAATTCTCACTAAAAATTTTCAATTACCAATAGTTAAATGTGAATAAATCATAGCTTTGAATTATTAATCATGATTACATTTTTCTCGATGCTGCACAAAAAAAGCATTTAGTAATGTTTTAACCAATAATTTTAAATAAAAATATAATTGTTATGGGTTTTAATAATATTTTTAATATAGTGAGTATCCCTAATGAGTGACCGCTCCCAAAAAAATAACAACTTAATTAACGATTAGAATTATAAACATTATTTTGCTAGAACTTTTAAACTAAAAGCTATTATTGACGTTTGATTTCATTTTGCTTTGAATAATATTCATTACACACAAATATAAATTTTTGAGATTAATAAGTAATCTAAACAAGCAAAGTAAACTATTTAAAACTATAAAATACATTTTAAACGCGAAAAAAAATTACAATCATATAATAAAATATTACTGATTTATATAACGAAGGATATTTAAGTACATTAAACTTTTCCTTGTAAAATTTTTTAACTTTAATTGTTTCTATAAAGAAAATATTTTAATATAATTCGAGTCATATGGGCATAGTAACACAAAAGATTTTGTATAAATTAAAAGAAATTTAAAGAAAAGGTTAAAATTCCAAATTATGTGATAAGGTTTTCCTATTCAGTAATGAATAAAGATTTTATTCAGATTGATTAGTTTATATAATCAAGATTACATTAACATTACATTAAAATTTTCTCAAAATTTAGAAAATTGTGTGAAAAGATATTCTCATACACTCGCTAGGTAAAAAGAAATGTTTTTTTTATACAAATCATTTTAAAAACTTAATTACTATACAAACAACAATAAAATTAGTTTAATTAATAATTGAAAGGCGTTAGCTATTACAAGGCAATACAAAAATGAAATTTTGAAAAAATGAAATTTGCTAATAATAAATTGCGTTTTCTTTCTTTTCTAAACCAAGATGACAAAATAAATAAATAAAAAGATACTTTGAAATGTTATTTCGGAAATATATATAAAAAAAATCGGTTGAATTAATACAATAGATCTAAACCGTGCTACTGTTTGTTGAAAAATGACTTTGAAATAGTACTAATGTGGTTCAAAAAGTACGGTAACAAATCGTTTAACCGAAAAGATGTTCACAAAATCCAAGAAATACACAGACATATTAAAGCATTTGATAAAGATTATTTTTCAATATAACCTTCAAAGCATTTGTGGACATCAATCTATCGAAAGGAGCACTGAAGAAATCAGGGTTGTGGTCGCTGAGCCACTTAACGACGACGGCCTGAATTGTGGAATGACATCCTTCCAAGTGCTATTTCAAAGGTCCGAAGAGATAGATAGAAATCACAGGGTGCGAGATCTGAGCTTTAGAGAGGATGTTCCAATACCTTCCATCGGAAGTGCTGTGGCCAACCACGTGATATCTAGTGGCATTTAATCGCTGTGATCGTCAGTTATAGCGAGGCATAAAATTTTACTCGCTCGGGGAATATATGCACGCGTGAGAGCTCTTGTTACCTTACTTTTTGAACCTCCTACGTATTTTCAACTTAAACTATACTTAATTTAAGAGCAACGCACTTTTTGTTTTGGAGAAAATATAGCACACAATGTTCTCTATCGCTACACAATAGCATTCGTTTCGTAGTTTTATTATACAGTATTACTGAACATTTTTTGCATACACTTTGGCTCAATCATCATGAGCCACTGAAACACAATCATGAATAATTACAACAGTTATAGGAATAGAAAGCATAAAGAATTTTGAAAGGTGCATTGAAATACACAAGTTGCTCGATATTATCTGCTTTTAAAATCAGTAAAAGTTTCAGAGTATTCCTTATCTGGAAGATGTCTTTTAACCAATAATAATTCCCCAACGATTGAAAAACAACTTCATAGTTAAAACAATTTCAAAAATAGATACTATCTTTTTGTTTCTTAATTACAAGTTGATATGATGTGCTCCACGTTACTGAGAACTTTACTTCTAATAGCACTTATTATCTCACATATATTATAGTTAACATTTGTTTGATATGTCAGGTGCAGATACTCAACCTAACCTAACCAGTAGGCGTAGATTATATTTCGAAGTTGTTATGAGATTTTTAGAGCTCATGAAAATTGCAAACAATTTTTTTCAGGTATCACCTTAAAAGATGTGCACTTAATCAGTTGTAAGAGAAGGTAATTCGTTTACAGCACAGGTTCAGGAAAGGGGTCAACATGAATCACGTTTTTGAGCACAGCTTATGCCATAAATGTTTGTCTATTTGTTGATAAATTCTTGTTAATTGAGATTGTTGAAAAGAGATTTTTGTCTTTATCTCGTATTTGGAATCTCACCCGAGGATGAAAATTGTTTTCGGTACTCATTTAGAAATAATTGATTGGATGGAAAGAAATAATCAAGATAATCCGACGAAGGCGGCAGTCACTTCAATTTTAAGTGAACACAATATAACTTATAAAGGAAGAACTTTTAAGGGGTCGCGACTGGAGCAGGTTTCAAATGATTTGAACGGATGTGCTAAAAAGTTGTTTTGTGCATTTAGGCATGTCGTACGGACACACAGTGATGCTTAGCAAAGCCAATAAAATTTCCCTCCTATGCATAATCCTTAAAAACTCCTGCCTTCCCTTGCATTCAAGATACGACGTACTACAAATAAAAAACTGCAGCGCCATCGTGTAAATGTAATGTACAAAAAGTAGCTGTTGTTTCTCCTGAAAACCCCATTGTGTATGAATGTCATCCATTATTTATTCATAAAACAATTTGAGTCAAAATGTGAAAAAAGCGTCATGTATAATACTTTTTTTTCGCAGAACGCTACTTATCCACAGGCCATAGCTTAGAAAATCCCTTTAATGAGACAACTTACTTGTTTCAAAAAAGGTAATAAAGTATTCCCTCTCCCAATGTTTATTTATCTACATTTAACACAAAAAATGTATTGAAAAGAGGCAATTAATATTTCATTATAAATGAGGCTCTTCCAAAAAGCGCAATGAAAATCTGTTAGCTATAGATCATGATTATCTTCGACCTAGATCTTAAAAGAGGTCTATTTTGTTCGATGTGCAAAATTGGAAAAAAAATCACGCTAAAAAAAATCATTGGATAAACGAACTTCCGTAAACTAAACATTGCTTCATAAAAAATGCAGATTTTAAGAAAAAAAATAGAAAAACTTTATAAGCTCATTTAATATTACTTGAGAACAAAGCTTTTCTATTAAAAAAAAGTTAAAATTTAAACCTTGAACTCTTTTTTAACTAGCCCACATTTAAAAAGTGCGAACCTTATAAAAGCCTGTCATGACAAAAGCCAATTCAATCCCAAATAAATTCACAAAAGCCATGTTTGCTGATGAAATTCCTATTTCATTATCTACCCGAGGCCACTACAGTAGTGTGAACCACCATATAATAAACATGTTTACAATCCAAAAACACATAATACACAATACACATTATGTGCATAGAGATATTATACGTATGCATGTTATAACATTTTTTTTACTCTTTAACCCGTTGAGGCGCAACCATTTCCCAATGCTGAAAAAAGGGCAGCCGTTGCAATCGCTCGACTTAAATACTAGCAAGATGGCGGACGATCGAAACGTTCATCGCGTGCCACAGATCTAGAGACCCTTTGTTGACGCAGCTGGCTGTGCGGCACAGATCTGTGGCACGCGATGAACGTTTGGATCGTCCGCCATCTTGCTGGTAGTTAAGTCGAGCGATGGCAACGGCTGCCCCTTCTTCAGCATTGGGCAATCTATCAAGCTGTTCTCGCATTCTTCCATTTTTCAGCAGATGTCAGTGCTGTTAAAAAGTAAGCGTGACCATTTTTTGACGGGAAATGACGTGCTAAAAAGTAAAGGATTCTCGTGGATCTATGTCACGCTCAACTATTTTTATAGAAATCAAATCTATTCTTCGTGACTGGCAACAGTCAAAACGTCAGAGTTGGGTGTTCGCAGAGCGGGAACACTGCGCCTTAAAGGGTTAAGTGAACGTCATGCAGAGGAGTTATATTAAAAAAAAGAACAGTAAAAAGGAACAAAATGCCGCCATCTTACCTGGGAAACAGTCCTGCTGTGGTCGTGTTGGCGCCTCCGTTGTTGGGGACTGACGGTGTGAGTAAGGGTGTCGACGGGTTTGCTGTCCTTGGGGGTTTCAGGGCACTGATGGAGGAATTTCTTATGCGAGGCACAGTGCCCGGCGGTACGGTTGTTCCCTGACTGCCACGGTGAAGGGCGTTATGGCGGCCTATCACCTGTCCGGTGATGTTAGTAACTAGACGGACACAAGAAAGACAGATCATGCATTATTAAAACAACCATTACACAAATCCCGTTGGAGGTGGCGGGGGAGGGGTAAATGCAACAGGTGCTAAAATGATTTTTTTTTCACTGTACACAATATAGGCTGTGTAAATCTTGATGAATCATCATTTAAATGAATCATCTTTGATAAGTATGACAAAATAACTGGGGATTGAACTGCCCGGGACGTGAAGTCCTAGGTACAGGAAAAGAAGCAGTGTTACAAATTTTGGGGATACTGGATCCTCTAATGTTAGATTTAGTATAAAATTATTCTTCTACGATTTAAATAATCCAACTTTACATTTTTTGGAATGTAAATCGATTCATTTGAGCGAGAGTTATAATTCTTTAAAATTGCATTGGATAACATTAAACTTCGAAAAAATCACTTTAAAACTATTTAGTATAAATATCTGGAATTGTCTCAACAGAACAACTCTAGGAATCTGTGATTGTAAAAATAAATAAATAAATGTATCTGGAACGACTCCACTCAACTTTTCGAATGCTTGATATTTACCAAGCGTTTAACTAAATTTCAAACTCAATCAGATCTAGTGGTCAGGTACTAGTGCACTTCAAATGATTTGAGTGTATAGCCCGCAAAGTATAAGAATACTTTTTTCTAGTACTGTAAAAAACTGTAGGGCGTACACTCGCTGAAATTTATGCTTGATATATATATAAGACAGTGACCTATGATATTTATGTAAGGTAGTAACCTATAATATGCGCACCTAATTTGATGGCAATCGAATGCAACATTTAGACACTAGCTCACTTAAAAGGATTTGCGTCCTTAGGCCGTAAGAATTACTTTTGCAACCCTGTGGACAAACTTTCTGCTATACACACACCAAAATCTATAAAGGTCATGAGACCTTGACTTATAATACACATACCCCTTGAGCTCAAACGAATGCATCCTACAGACACTAGCGCACTTTCAAGAATTTCCGTCCATAGCCCATAATGTAAAAGAACACTCATTTGCTGCCCTGTCAAATATGTATGCATATGTAATGTAAGTATGTATAAATATATATATAAAGCTCACAAATTCAAAACATTCATTTATTTCAGTTCATATACACACTATATAAATCCTATACACCCGAAAATCAACACCTGTCTTGCAACGGTGGTTTATAAAATATATACGAAGTTTGAGCTCAATCAAATGAACCACTCAGGAGCTATCGTGTTCACTCACATACAAACACACAAACAAAAAAAAAAACAAGCACACACACACACATACATCTTGTAAAAACAGCATAAATGAATCCAGAAGACCCCAAAACGTGCAAATATACCAACATCGCAAAGTCGAATTTTTTCATGATTCCAATACTTTCCTTACATTCCTTACATATTACATGTTCGGGAAGCAAAAATCAAAATCAGCATTTGAAGTTTAACATAT
Source organism: Cheiracanthium punctorium (assembly GCA_038373885.1). NCBI lineage: Eukaryota > Metazoa > Arthropoda > Arachnida > Araneae > Cheiracanthiidae > Cheiracanthium > Cheiracanthium punctorium. The sequence continues at coordinate 117,301 of JAWZYV010011209.1, forward strand.
TTCACCGAACAAACTTCTCAGAGCAGTAGAATGTTTAAACTTTTTTTTTTAACATTTGATTTAAAAACAGCGTTTCCACTTTATTCCTTAAACCTGCGAAATCAAAGGCGTTTTGTCTATAGGTTGACATAAGGCTTTCTGTTTCAAGATATTAATGACCCCAAAACCTTAGACATTATGTACAATATAGGTTGCAGCAGGTTGCACTCGTGTTTACATTAAACCCAATAACCGTTCCCCACGGTTAACAACGCAGCTTTTATTCTGCCAGCTTTTACATTGCGTGGTGTCTGCATGCGAGGAAACTTGTTTTACAGGCAATCTAAATAGAAACAGGATTTTAAATATATTTCATTCAACTCAATCGGATGTAGTGTTCACGCGCTAGTGCGCTTGAAATGATTTGAGTGTATAAGCCGCAAGGTATAAGAACATTTTACGCATTATGAAAGACAGTGACCTATAATATGCGTACCTAATTTTATCTTAAGTGAATGCACCGTTTAGACACTAGCTCACTTTAAATGATTTCCCTAGTAGCACAACTATATCAAAAAACGTTCAAATTACGTTGGAAACACGTTTTATGACGTTAAAAAACTTGTTTTAAACGTCTTTTTGGACTAATTGTGCTACTAGGGTTCGTCCATCGGCTTTAATGTGAAAGAATTATTTTTTCAACCCTATGAGCAAAACTATCGGATCTGATCACACTAAAATCTATTTAGGTTGTGTGACGGTGACCTATAATACACATATCCAATTTGTGCTCAGTCGAATGCTCCGTTAGATGCTAACGCAGTTTTAAGAATTTCCGCCCATAGGTCATAATGTAAAAGAATTCTACTTTATTGCCCTTCAAAAATACCATACGCACTATACACACCAAAATCAACACCCGTTGTGCGACGGTTATCTATAATGTACAAACGGAATTTGAGCTCAATCGAATGTACCGTTTAGGAACTATAGTGTTCAGTCACAACACGCACACACACACATACACATCTCGTAAAAACAGCATAAATTAATCCAGGAGACTTCAAAATAGGTCAACACACCAAAATTTCAAAGTCGAATTTTTTCATGATTAGAGTACTTTAATTACATGGAACGTGTTTGGAAAGTAAAAAATAGATAAATAAATAAAATAAAATAAACGATGGTAATTGATCTACTCGTAATATGAAAATAGTAAGTTTATTAATTATTTTTTTATTCATTTAAAAAGATAAAGGACGCATTCCTTCAAAACAGTTTTAAAGATGTAACGGGAAAATAATTTGATATTTATTAAATTAAATTAAGAAGAAAAGAAAAATACGTATGAAAAATTTTGAATATTTTCATTCATAAGCTTTATCATATTTATTCGATTTTGTCTTTTGAGAATCTTACAATTTTCACAAAATAAATAAGTCTGAGAACTGACGAAAAACATCGGAAACAGTAAATACAACAACAACAACAATAATAATAATTAATTTGCCTTTAGATACTTTGAAATTGTGCTTCAAACAATTATGATCTAAAAATAAATTAGATAGAGTATTTATGTTGAATTTAAATTGCTGCTTATTTTGAAAAATACATTGAAATTTTCCAATTCAATAAAATATCAGATGTCCCATGTCATAAATTGTTAAGAGTCAATTTAAAATTTAATCATAATAATATTGTTTTCAAACATTTCAGATTACATACATTTCAAAGATGTTAGTATTTTCAAATATCATATTATTAATTTTCATTAAATTTTTCAACATCTTCAGTAAACAACGAGGTGCACGAAAGTAATTTTAGCAATAGTGAATTCGCACATACATAATTACAACACTAAAATACAAAAAATTCAAAAAACTTACATTCAGTTGGATTTTTCGTAGCGTCTGCAAAAGAAAAAAGAAATTGATTAGAATTAGGGATATTGATTTTACACGCATAGAAAATGCTAGCCCAATAAAACCAAAAAAAAAAAAGGGGGTGGAAGCATTTTTTTTTGTCATCACAAAGATAGAATGACGAAATAAGTTAGCTTTAGGGGCTACCACAAATTAGGTAACACTCGAAGAGGGGAGGGGGGGGGGGTCATTAACCAAATCCAGAGTCCACTAATGTCAGGAGGCAGAAATAGTATTATTACTAGAAGCCTCACAACATAAAAATGTCGTCAGTTTAGTAGCCTCTTTTTCTTAATTTTAGTTACCAAAATAGTTTCATTATTGCATGATTTTGTATTTAAGAAATAAATACGTCATACAGTTTCATTTAAGAAGGAATGAATAAAATGATATATTAAAAAACTTAATGCATCATATAACAAAGCATGTAGTGCATTTATTTTTACAGTACGGTTAAAAAAACACATTAGATGTTCTTAAGAACGACCCATCACAACTAACAAAAGAAAAGGGAAGTGACAAAAACCGAAATCTGATTTTCAATTTAATCGCCTGACAATACAAGTAGCCAAAAACTTGAAAATAGTATGAAAATGAAGTTTTTTTTTAATCCAAAAAGTCTCCTTATCTTTAAATTAGTAAGTCGCCGGTGGACTTTAAAGGACCCTGAAAATGTGACTGTTTGTGACTGACAATTTAGACAGGGAGGTAGGGAGGTGTCAACACTGCCGCTGTTTATCTCACACTCGCGTTATAATGAATTTTCTGATTTTCACGCCACTTGTTACAGCTTGTGTATTGTTCGAAGCATATTCGCTCTTATATAAGATTTAAACACAAAGCAGAACTAAATCGTACATGAGCTCGACCGTGAAAAAAATTGATGCATTGTATGGGAAATGTTGACCACCCTTGTGGTAGGGGGCTTTAGCAGACACTGAATGAGCGAAAACTGTTTCCATAAACTTACCTCTTAGTTTCACCCTCTTGGGTATTTCTGGAGGCGTGAAAGTTGGGAATGTAGAGTTGTGCATATTTTCATCTGGAAAATAAAAAGACTTAAAGTTAGAGGCAAACAGCAATGGTGTCTCCATCCTATTCAAGCGGCACACAGAGACAACAACAGCCAAGGAGCACAACGGACGAACCAGACACGAACGGATAGCTCGAAAAACACACAATAAAAAAGCAGCCACAAACATTCTCTTTGGGACTACAAAATATCATCCCGTCAAACGGCGGATGCAATAGTGCAAATGCCAGCCATGCAAGCATTGTTCAGCAGGCATTTGGCCACAAAGCAAATACACTGGTGAGGTCACAACAAAGAGAAAGAAGCAAAAACAACAGGAATATACATGTCAGTGAAATGAGGAAAAAGAAAAAAAAAGCTGAAAGGTTGCAGAGGCAAAAGAACGGTAAAAACAAAGAGGACATTAAAATATATATATATATATAAAGAAAGAAACACTTAATATTGATTTGTATAGTTAAAGAAGGCAAACCTGAATGTCTTTTATTTCAATTCAGATTCGTGTTTATTTCGTGATATCACACTTGCGAGAAAATGTGTCTTTTAGCGATGACATCTGCTGCTATGCACATCAAAAGTGTTTGTAATTTGTCTTGATAGAGGCATATGATTAAACAGCACATTCATTGTACAGAAGACAAATAATTTTGCACCAATTCAATATTTTGTTTCTAAATTTTGCATCGCTTCACTGATCAAAATAAAATACTCCAAATATTGCATATTTTGCTATAGATATTAGAAACTGAAGTATAACAAGCATAAATGTTTCGATTTTATATAATTTGAATTTTATAAAGATAAATTTAAAACGTCTAAAGAATGCGTATGTTCTTATTTGAAACAAGAACAACCCAAAATTGCTCTTGAACTTTTGTATTTAGTTTAACTTTTCAATGGTTTTCAGCCAGAACCTCAGTTATACGAATATAGAGCAATACTCTTGTTTAATATCTCATGCTTTTTAAATTAAAATATTTGTTGAAACTCTCCTATTAACTAAAATATAGGGATTGCCCAAATGATAAGTGGAAAATACTTTTATTGGAAATCAAAATAAATCGCTGCATGCTTTGTAAGACAGGCCCCATCATTTCGGCAACAAGTATATACTGTATATGCCTTTGGAAAGATTATGGTTAATTCTTGAAGAAGTTTTCCTTCACTTCATCGTACGAAACAAAATGTTTTGCCTGTAATGCTCTCTTAAGATATGCAAGTCAAAGGGAAACAAAACCGAACTGTAAGCAGGTATGCCAACCCTTCCGAATGGAGTTTGTTTAATGAGGTCGTCTAGGTTTCGCGGGAGACGTGTGAGCGATTATTGTCACGGCGAAGGATCACTTGTAAAGTGAGAAGGCCTAACCGTTTGCTTTTGATTGTTTTCCGTAGTTTCTTCAGAGTACAGCAGTATTGTTTTGAATGGATTGTGCTCTCTTGCCAATAGAAAATTGATCAATAGTAGTCAACGGGATGAACTGTTCTTATCGGGTCGGATCCATGTGTAACTCTATTTAACTTTCGATCCATTACCTTCAAACGGCAAACAGATTTCACTGTTGCACGCAGTGTGTGGTGTACAATAGAGATGAGTTCGGGCTCATTTTTTGAAGCCCGAGCCCGAAGACTTTTAATCCGAGCCCGCCCGAGCCCGAGCAATATTATTAAAGTTGGAGCCCGAGCCCGCCCGAGCCCGAAATGTCAGCTAAAGACAAATAAAATGAACTACTTCATTAATAGGATACAATAAATTTTGGAGCTTCACACACCTTCTAGTCCCCCGTGCCGCTATTTTTTGAAATAAGTGCGTCTATTTATCCCATAAATCACTTTTTAAAATTCGTTTCAAGGAGTACGTTCAACAAAGGTGAAATTTTTCACGAGCCCGAGCCCGCCCGAGCCCGAACGCAATCGTGAATTACAGAGCCCGAGCCCGAGTCGGGCCCGGGCTCGGGCTCGGGCTTTCGGACTCGGGCTGAGCCCGTCTCATCTCTAGTGTACAACTCCTACGGCCTTTGATATCCTTATTCTGTGGCGCTGCGATTGCTGCAGTCATTCTGACGAAATCGCAGGCGTCCACTTTTCATTCAGGCAACCCTTATATTATAATCATTTTCTAAATAATCCCATTTTCTTCGTCCCTTTTTGAGGAGACAAGCGTTTTGCTTTCAACTTAGCAGCGCAGTGCAAGCTCCAAAAAACTTTGCAAAGGAGCATAATCAATTGTTAACTGGGACACTTTAGCATTTAGAGTATTTTATTTCTTTTTCAATTTCAAATCAAATGCAGTCCTTTCATCACCGTTTGCACATGTTTTGTTGTTTTCAAGATCTAGAATTAACATTAAAAAATTTTTTAAAGGGACCCATTTTACTGAGTCCTGAAAATCCTCATGTAATATTCGATAAGTTTGAATTTCTAATAAAAAGGCGTATGAATTAAGTTATCCAATACGTTCAAAGTATAAAAAAAGGCAATATGTGTCCAATATTATTACATTTTTGGCTTACCTTTTACTAAATATTAATGTCTTACTATAAAAAATTTCAAATATTTTTTTCTTTAAAAAATAAAATGATATTTTTAAACAGAAAAATACAAGCGAATGAAGAAAATTTTAACAAAATGTCACTGTTCAGAATGTCCTAAAAATATTGACCTCGGATTTTATTCCTTAAACATTTGTCATACACAAAAATTTCAAAAATAATAATATAAATAATTTGTATACCCTCCAAAAAAAGTATTCGAGCAAAAGAGAAATTTCCTACGATGGTTTCGTATATTAAAAATTATGTATCATAGAATATGAATTAGGCTATGTATAAATACGACTTTCCATATTTCTATCAAGTTGTGCGTTTTTCAAAACCTCAATTATTATTCGCAAATCTAAAATAGGAAATTTCTCTCTTGCTCGAATACTTTTTTTGGAGGGTGTACGGCCTCCGTTCGAAAAAAATTCCATAGAGTAAAATGTGCCGTATACATTAACTACGTGAGAAGCCCTGTTGGTTTAATGGATTACGAAACATCTACCACTCCTTGTGTCTGGGTTCGGTTCCCGGCTTGGGCTTAGGTGTTAACTCGTTCGTCCCTTCATAAGGGGTAATGTTGGCCGCCTATTGGCGCCCCCTTAATGTAATAGCCAGTACTTTCGGGATTACTAGTGGCGAATGCTTCATAGGCAACTGTCCATCTTTGAAAAAAAATCGCTTAATTACATGATGCACAAAATTTCAGTCTTTTGTCATAAAAAGTCTTAAAGGTATGTTTAAACACACCTAGTGGGGGGGGATAAAATTTAATATAAACATTACTTTCTTTTATTATTTGGGTACGACCCTTGAACCGCGATCTCCGGACGTGATATTTTCCCTTCGAGAGTCATTGAAAAGGAGGTGTTTAAGTCAGCATATATTTACTTTTAGAGTAAAATTTTTGTCACCACTTAATTATTGGATGGAACAAATTTTACTAAATTGGAATTCATTTTACTTTATTTTATTTTTTGTATGGGAGCCACATGCAAACTTAAATATTGCATTTACTCAATTTTAATCCCTGGAAAATTTTAATTGGTTTCATAAAATTCTGTTTACTTTTTTTACATGCCTTTGCAATTTATTATGTACATCTGAAATATTGTCTATAGTTAATATTCAAGAAATAAAAGCCTAGGACAATATTTTGGGACAGCCTGCATACATTTTAGTTATTAAAAATAGTAGTACTGTTTCTCAGAAGAAAATATTTTTAGCGACACAAGTTACGTACACTGAAGTAAAAATTTTAGAGCTTCAGACAAATGAACAAAAAATTTGAATGAAACGATTATTGTGCAGTTAGCTGTTATCCTTTACATTTTTATAGCAAACTGTGTAGTTTACGAGATAAGACTGAATTAGCAAAAAAATACGTTTATTTTTGTAGAAAAGAAAAAAGTAATGCTTATGGGGGAAAAAAAATTCAAAAAAATACACAAAAGTGTTTTGACAAGGGCCTGGATTTTCGTGTATAAATGAAAAGACTATAACCAGCTCCAAGCGATCTTGCAACCTAGAAGAAGGGCTTGAACCGCTGTCTCCAAAAGAGAGTGGTGGATAAATGGGGTCAGCTGGTCATAATTTGGTTCACAAGATGTCTGTCTCTGAGGAATGGCTATTATTATAATTAGGTTGAGGAAAAAATTCTTGCCAATTTTTGTCACTTTTCAATCCAATTTTCCTTTTATTTAAAATGAATTTTTTAAAAACAAAATAAGTGCCATTATTGTTGATGACCTTTTGCCATTTTGAGGGAAGAGCCATTATTCCGTTGCTGTAGAACTTCAGTGGTTTCTCTGCAAAAACATAACCTAGTCATTTTTACAAGCTAATTTTTAACCCAATTTTACACCGTTAAGGGAGTTCTGCAGAAATCAAAGCAAAGGGTAATCAGAGGGTGCAATGTCCGGTCTATACGGCGGATGCATCAAAACTTTCTATCTCTCAGCTTTTTTCCAAGTCATCAAAAAATGTGTGTGGTCTCACGTTCACAAGATGGAAGACCTATCCTTCCTATTGATCAATTCTGCCCCTCTCTTCCAAACTGCTAGCTGTAATCTGGATAATTGCTGACACCAGATGTAAATCGATCGTTTGACCTGGTGTTAGCAGCTCATAATGAACGACTTCTTTCCAATCCGACCGAATACTGAGGGCAATGACGGCTTGAAAAACTTGATCTGGAGAATAAAATAGGGTGCCTTTTTTTACGTTTACAGGGGACGCCACGTATCCTAGGGCCGCCCCTGGAAATTTGCATTACTAATATTCATGCTCATATTTTAAACAGTATAACTTTTTACACAAATGAGGATTTCCGATTCCTTCTTCATAAAAGTGTTATTTTAATTTCAAATGAGCGCAAGAATGCGTCAATGAGATTAGTTTTACCTGATCTATATGCCATCTAACACCATCTAGTGCAGAAATTCGGTAAGAACTACCTCCCCCCCCAACCCGATACACTAGATGAAGACATAAGGTTTAACATACAGTCCAGCAAACAGAATCTCGTGCCTCTAGGTATCTTTCATGTGCCAAAGTGCTTCCACTAAATATATGAAGGCCAGAGAATAATCTAAATTTATAAGAAATAATTATTAAAGTTTATATTTTGTTTTTCTTATCAGTATGTGTTCAGCAGAACTAGTTGCCTTCTTTTCTTCAGGTCTAATTTGAAAAGACTGATCTCTTATAATACCTCTCGATTGTTGTCTGATACAGATGATGATTTACCAGTAAGGTTGCTGGATCTTGACGGTAAATTCTCTGTGATTAGATTCGGTTAAGAATGGCTACCAAACTGCTCTTTATAAATAAAGGTCTTTATTAAATTTTAAAACTACAATTTTCTATTATTTTTTAAATTTTAAATATGCATAAATTACTATTAAAAGAAAAAAATCATTGATTTTTTCTTTTTTTAATAATACTTCACAAAACAAATTGACCTTACATTCAGGAACTCGCGTGTATTTACCATGTTCAGTCTATGCAGGTACTAAGAATATAATTTTTTAAACTCATTTTCTGTAACATTGTAAAATTATGTTCTTTAAAACGTTTACAGTAAACAACGAAAAAAAAAAAACCGGAAAAAATATCACTATTAGAAAAATAAATTTTAGATTACAGTTTTAGTTTACTGACACGATAATTTGATCGACTGATTGTGATGCAAATTCGCCTTTTAGAAGAAACATTTAAAAATCTAAAGTATAAAATGGCCCCTGATTACCATTTCAAAAGTATAGTTGACGAATTATTGGAACATTTATCAACGTGTTGTACCATTAAATAGTACTGATTTTGAAAATGTTCTGAAGGTGAACACTGTTGTGCATAGACTATCTAGTTTAGTAAGTTCTGTTCGGATAAAATAATGCGAACATGCTCAAGTCATGAAAAAAATTAGCTATAAAAGAAATACACTTTTCCCTAATGTACTGGAATAGTTAGTTTGTGGAACATCTAATCGATACACAAAGATAAATAACATTTATAAATAAAAGGTGCAGTTTTATCAGTTTCGATAACCAACAATGATACACTGAAAAGTTAAATATAAAAAAAGGAACACTTCAATATCTATAAATTTTAAACATTATTATTAAACATACAATAAATGAAAATAAAATTTTTTAAAAAATATGACCATGCATCGTATCTGATGTTAAAATTTTATATCTCTTTTTTTTTTTTTTCAAAGAATATTTTTTTTTCATTGCGAGGACATTTCGAATGTCCTCGCAGAAGTGCACAAGACAAACAAACTGGCGTGCACACGGCAAGCAAATGAAGCTATTGGTAATTCAACCTACTATTGTCTGATTCAGAAACTTCAGCCTCTATATCAACTGCACTTCCAGTTCTTGAGATAAAAAACTCTGCGAAGATTCAGACAATTACACTATTTACCAACTACACGTCACTTTTATCAGGAATTATAATAACAAATATATAAATTTCATTTTATTGAAAAGAGAAAGAGAAAGGCTAGCAATAAAAAAAAAATTATTTTTCAAAGCAAATCTTAGTTTATGCGTGCGCAACATAAAGATGCATAAAAGAGGGGATAAAAATGCAGTTGCATTAGGCTGCTTTAAGTATAGAAAAATGTAGCAAAGGTCGCTTATATAAAATACTTTTTAAAAATGTGCTCATCAAACGGACTACAAGAAATGCAGTAGTTGCAAATCCAGATTGCATTAAATGTAGAATAAAATGCTGGGCATAGCTTTTCAAATAGATTGGTTGTAACATAAAAAGAACGTAACTATAATAGCGAAAAAAAGGGGGACACGAAATCAAATATCTGTATATGCCTATGTTATATCTTTATTTTCTGTTGTTTGTGTGTGTATATAGTGATAATCCATATAGAAAAACAACTGTATAGTCTGGCAAAATTACCTCAATGCTTAAGAAAGTGCAGCCGTTGCCATTGCTGGATTTAACTACTAGCAACACTGCGGTTGATCGAATTGCCAATCGCATGCCACAGAGCCAAAAAGCGCTTTGCGCCGTGGCAAACGATTGGCGATGCGATGGCAACGCCTGCACTTTTCCAGCGTTAAACACTCTATCCAGTTGCAGCTCTATATCGATGATAGCACGTGAGCACTGGAAAACCCAGAAAGTTCATGCATACGAATGAATATGAAGCAAGTTAATAAAATTACCTTATTAATAATAATATGTTATTATAGAAGGATTTCTAGATTTTCTTTTATATAATAAATTACAGCACGTGGACTGAAAATAAAAATGAAAACTTGTTCTAAAAGTTTTAACTGAAACGATTTTTTTTTTTGTTTTCTTATGATTGTCAATCTTGCAATTTTAAATTAATTAGTTAATTTATTTATTTATCAATATTAACTTATCCTTTAACTTTAAATTAATTAATTAATTAATTAATTAATTAAAATAAAAAACGAAAAATTTTTGCAATGACTAACACTATAGAGAATAGCAGGCATCTTTCAAATAAAAAAAGAGTAGAATATCAAAACTAATCGAAATTAATGTATGGTCCAAATCATGATAGATTATATAATACTGTTATTTTCTACATCACGAAAGATAGATTTTGAAAAGGTATCTGTTTCATATTTGTTTAAAAATGAATCTTTTAAATAAATTTGTATGGTTTTTCGTAAGTTCAAGTTTATAATGTAAACATTGTCTTGGTAATTTAAAACAACTGTATTATTTATTTAGTAGTTATTTTGCCAACAGACTGGTACCTAGAGGAAGTGTAGTGTTGTAAATATAAGCATAACTTGCGTTTGTATTTGTTTTATAGACGCATACTTCACCCCATCAGAACTATAAATCAATTTCACATAATTAGGTGGAAAATCTTGAGAAGTATACATAATTTTCCAAACAAATTCAATTAATAGTTATTGGTTGATTTAAAATTTGCTGATGCATTTATAATCTCTTTACGCTCTAATGTTTTTTTTCTACTGTTACAACCATGACAATGATAACCACTGATATCTATTTAAGAAAGAAAACTTTAAACGCTATAAAATTTATAGAGGAAAAAAAGACTTATCATTATGCTATAATTTCATCAAAGCAAAATTAAGAGTACATATATATTCGGCTTATTACGTATAAGACATTTAGAAAGTTTTTCTTCACAGCAACTAAAATTGCAAATTCTTAACTTTTAAAAAAAAATTTTGGCGTTTCCGTCGTTTTGCAAATGTATGCATAAAATACATTTCATTTAGTGGACAGAATTTAGTTTCGTGAAATAAAAAATTACATGCATATACATTTAAATAGGGTCTATGAAATGTGCTGAATGTAGGGATCTATATGGGATAAAGGTAAGACAAGATTTAATGATCATATGAGCCACAGAATTCATTCACACACAACATTTAGTCCAACATGCATGATATTACTATGATGATGATATTACGTCTCAGAAACAAAGAAACCGACTCCATCTATAAGAGCCAGAGTTATAAAAAAGTTTCAGTATAAAGACTTAAAGATGGATATATCACAGCCAAGCACATAAACTAACTACCTAAAAAAAATATTTTTTTTTTTGTTTTGTTTTTTGAGTGACGCATGCGACATCAAATGACTAATATTTTTTCACAGTGATGACAGCCTCCCCACACAGCGATGATAAATCAACCCCTACAGTTTATTTGTTCTCTGGATGCAACCAAATTTTTTCCAGTGCACTTCGTCATTAGTATTTAAACTAGTAAACACACAAATGAATTAAGAATTAACAAATGATTTATGGGGGAGAAAAAATCTAGTGGTAGGTTATATAAAATTATGAAGTAGATAACGTAACTAGAATACTCAAAACCCTGCATTTAATAAATATACATGGCAAGATAGGAGAATATTCGGTGAATGTTTTCACCAAATTTCTTACTTTAATTAAGAAAGTGTTTTATGTCTTATCAAAGACACGGTTTTGAATGTCTGGAATATTTATTTGTATGTGGTTTAAATTAAGGATCGCTTTAGATACAAGAACAAAATGATGCTTTAATCGGCAACATCAATTCAGCAAGACTGAAGGTTGCAGGAGTTCTTTAAGTATTTACAAACTTTTTCTCGACCACAAAAGTACTATAATCAGTCGTTGACGTGCATGCCTGAACTTGTTTGACATTCAAAGCAATGAATCGAATTTTCATAACCCTTTTTGCGTACTGAAGGTTTTCCCAAAAGGATTTGGGTCATATTTCCCAGAAATCGCTCAGTCTTTTTTCAATACAAAGCCATAGCAAATTACTTTATAGGAATGTAAAAAACTGAAAACGAGATAAATTAAGGTTCCCCTTCTGCCCTCTTTATATTAATAAAGAGGTGTGACTTGTTTGTCTACTATAAGTCACAATTCAACAAAATTACAAAGTTTTACAATAACAACAAAAATTACTAAAACTGTATTAGAGGAGATAACCGTCTTATCTTATCTACACCTCTCATAATCAACTGGATATTTATAACATAAGTTAAAAGAATGCAAACTCAATTAGAAGACCACGGTGGGGTGGGGGTGGGGGGAATGTTGGATTTGCAAGTGTTTGCCATCAGTAGAAACTACCATATCAAAAATAGAATATATTATGTATAACCTTAAAAGAGTTATTTTTAAAAACATAAATAGATAAGTTGAAAAGATTAACTGACTATTTAAAACCTGTAGTCAAGCGATAGACATTGCATGCATGTACTTAATAATGCGTAATTCTCTTTATGCTCGGACATTACATTTAAATAAATAAAAAACTAAATATATATAAACATGTTTCATGTATAAGACACCTGCTTGATTAAATGTACAACAAAAATAAAAGTTGGCAGCTTATTGAATGCAAATAATTAAAAGTTTAGCGAAATCTTAATGTGTGTCTTACTTGCAAACAAATATTTTCCGTGCAATATAATTATAATTAAATTTTAGCATCTTACAGTCTAAGTATTGAAAAGAAACAAAATTGCATGAGACACTGAACATTTTTAGATGGCTGAAGTGTGCAAGTCTAGGGCCCAGGCCTCTCATTACGATTACGCCAAGATTACGATGATCGCAGCCATGCTCCAGGACGGTAAATATAGGAATGTAACCGCTTTCATGAAATTTAATCACTATCACCATTACCTTGGCATAGTGGATCACCCAGGATTTTCGCTTGGAGGGGGTCCAACACATGAAGCTGTGACACCAACCGGCTGAAAAAATGCGGATTTTCTATAGTTTTATCGTAACACCCCTTTACTGAGTTTTTATTTATATCTTAATTGTTGAAAATAAGAATAGGATGTCTTCTAACATATTTAAAAGTAAAAAATTACAAGACAATTTAACGAAGGAAAATTGACAACTCTTTTGGGAGGAGTCCCCACCAGTTGCGTGCGCCACTGTCTTGGCGATCTATCTTGGCTACTAAGCGACTGAAACTAGGTGGCCGCTATAACCCACAAGTTCCTTAAATATACACGGTGTCTCATCGGCAGGACTCAAAATTTCTAGGAGGAGGAGAGTACACCTAGAAACGACTCAAAATTACATAGGAATGTGGGGTCATAGTCGTCGTCTTCTTGTACCTATTACTAATGACTTTGAAAATGATGTTGATGTAGTAGTCAACATCCAGGTTATACTTCGGTAAAGACAAACTGATCGCTTGGAAAAAGCTTTGTTTCTAAAATTTACAGTTCTGAAGTCTGTTCTTGTTTAGATGATGCAATAATCGACAGCATTGTATCTGAACCCACTAAGCCCATTATTTCTGGAATGCAGTTATGAAATTTAACTGAGACGGCGAAACTTTTTCTTTAAAAAGCGATTATTAATAGGTTCGCGAAGATGACGTTTCCAATCCTAAGATGACCGTCCAATTCCCATGCAATTCTAAGACATCTAGGTGTAAACTGCGCCTCCAAGAAGTTTTGAATCCTGGAGTTGAAACACCCTTATGACAGTATAATAGACCCAAGAAGATGCAGGATGGTTGTAATGAAACTTTGCCTATAAACAGTGTTCTACAGCTGAAACGGATGAACAGATTGTAACTAAATTTGGTATTTAGACTATAGATGGGATACGCTAAAGGCATTAAAAAAAAAAAAAAAAACATTTATTTCAAAAAATGTCCGGTGACCTTTTACAAGGAAAAACATTGACTTTAACAATGGGAATAACAAACTCTAAATGTAATACGATTTAAACATTTATTCAATAGTTTTTGAACATTAATTAATTAATTTTATTCATTTCTTAAGCTGAATTTCCATGCAAAGCACTACCTAGTGAAAAGTTTTCATACCAAAACTTTTTAGAGCGCATCTCGTGTACACTCCATATGCCAAAGTTGGTGGAAATCTGCTCGACCGTTTCAGCTAAGGTATACTATATATAGGGCTACTCTAACTCTAACCATCCTGTACATCGATACTTTGCGAAACCTTTTGTGTTTACTAGTTTGCGTGAAGATTCCGTGATTCAATTTTTCCTATCCGAGCGAGTCATCACTGGAAAAAATATTTTCGACAGCCAACCAAGGATAACATCAACAATTAACAACATCAACAACAACAACAGCTCTATGCCATGAAATAGGAGATTCAAAAGGAGAACGTACTTGCCCGTCCAACTACTTGGACAGCTCTGACACCTTTCTTAAACAGCGCCACTGCAGCGAAAACAACAGGAACAGTCAGCACAGAGATAATGAGATTGTTTGAGATTTTGTTAAAAGAAAAATTCTTACCAATGGGATTGAAGATTGCACTGCACAGAAGGACTTGGATGAACTTTTTTTTCTTTCTTTCTTCCAGTTTTTGTTACAATAGCGGTTTTTAGTTTTTTGTACGCGCCGCACAAGGCGTGCAGTGGCTAACAAACCACTCTATCACATCTTGGGTCCGAGTTCGATTCCCATCTTGAGCTGGGGTATTAACTCGTCCGTCCCTTCGTAGGGGGTAACACTGGCCGCCTACTGGGAACCCCTAAAATAAAATGGCCAATATTTTCGAGCCTTAATAGGGCGAATGCCTGATGGTCAAGTGCCCTTCCTTGGAAAAAAAAAACTTCCTTGTACGAAGTAAAAGGGTGTTTTGCAATTAGTGTTGTTGTTGTGAAATTACGGCCAATTATCTACGCAGATGAGTGGGGTACCCTCCGTGGGGGATCTTTCTAAGGGGTCCTAACCCGTATTTACACTAATTTTGCAGTGGAAAACACGGAAAACTCCAAAAGGTTCGGTCAGCGGACGTCACCTGGTTTTGAACCAGGCACCTTCCGTCCAGTTCAGAGCGCTATGCGCTCGGCCGCTGGTAGGGCGCAATTAGTGCCAAGATATGACACATGCCTTAATATGCATGGTAAACATGTCTAAAAGCACAGTGCCGGCCAAAAAAGTTACATTTCAATGGGGCAGTAATAGAGTTGACAGATAAACTGTGCTCCAAACATAAACCTATAGCACGTTTTCATCCAATTGCGGTTATGGATCATAATGATCGTGCTTTCAGGTCAAAATGTTGAAAGTACGATCATTATGATCCATAACCGCAGTATGGTACTCAGGGCTTAAAAATTGTTCTAAATGTGACTTGATATAGGTGCGCAAGACTAGCATGGTGGATACAGAATTTTGTTTTTTTAGAGGGTCTATTTAAAAAAAAGGAAAAGAAAACAGTGCTTTAGGGTAACATTTTGCTTTATTACACATTTTATTTAGGTTGAATTATTTTTTGTATTAAACTTAACGATAAATCTGTAAAAAAGAAAAAAAGTATCTTACGCTTGAATTTTGAAAAGAAACAAGTAATTGGCCTTTAAAAATTATCATTGTTTTCAAAAACAAATTAGGTAATGTCGCAAATAATGCTGCAAGTGTATGCCGAAATTTTAACTCTGGTTTTTCACGAATGAGAAACTCTTTTTCTTCAAAAATGTCTATCACTAGCTAAGCAATTTCGTTTCAAGGATAATTTAAAAAAACTGTGAAACAATTGAATAATTTGGTCAGTACCAATTCTTACTAAAGATAAAAATGGATAGGAAATGATAATTCTTTTTAAATTTTGTATTTTTAAAATACTGTCTATGAACAGTGATCTTTTATATTGATAAGTGATGATCTTTTAATCGCTAAATAGTTCTCAAAAGGAAACAAAATCCTTTAATAATAGTCGTCAATTATTAATAACAATAATCTATTGAAGGGCACTGTTGAGTCTTAAATTTTGAATGAAATTTCTGGACAGTAAAATTATGTTTTTCGCTTGTATTCTTGTGTATTTTTTTAACAGATGTGTTTCTAACTAATTATGTCTGTGAAATTTACTGTAAGCCGATTTCGTCAATCAGGGCTTCAATTAGAGGGTTCTACCGGGGTATGCACCCCGGTCACCAAAATCAGTTATGGTTCCAAACAAAATTAAGGTTTGCTCCGGGTGACTAAACTGTAGTTGTGCTGCAACCGTCAATTGTAAGCATTGTCTAAAAAATTGTTTGTTTCCTGTAAATTACAATAAGTCTATAGTCTCTTGTGAAAATGTTTGTTTCCGGTTTTGTCGTGTCCTCATTTCATTACAATTTATCATCGCGAAAGGGACTTACTATTTCTTCTAAGTGTGCAACTGAAAATGAACTGTCTGTTGTTGCGTAAGCAAATAGACACTATTTTGTAACATCAGAGATGATGCCAAGCTGTACCTGATGCTTCCGGACTGACATCCGTCAGACGAAATTAATAAAGATGCAATAAAACTGCGTATACGAACAAATTTTATAAGTTTCTCTCAATGAAAAAAATTGCGCATCTAACATTTTATGCAGGTGTAGTGCAGCTAGATACTATCTGGTAAGTTCTGTACGTTAACAGATTTTAAAATAACTAAAACAGATTTTCGAGCAATGTTTGCCACGACATTTCCATTACAGATTCGTCGATCCGTTCAAAGTCGGTAATTCGTTTATAATGGGAAATGCAGCGATTCACCAAAGTTCATCGAAGTCCTTCTGCGAATATAATGATATACATTAAAAAAGAAATAACTGATGTAATAATTATAACAAGAATGAGAACATGACGATGAGCTCATGGAGTATAAATGATGAAAACTAATATGTTTCAGCAAACACACTCACTAACATCGATCACAAACACATGTACGGGATAAATCTATGGATAGAAGCTCTTTACTGACAGAACTCAGGAAAAGGAAAAAAAAAATTACCAAAAAGAGAAAAGGGGATCTAAATTTAAAAAAAAGAATTGTCTGACACAACGTACAGTTTTAAGATCGTACAGCAACGAACACTAAAAGCTTAAGTAATGGAGAGATTATACTTAAATGCATTGATGGGAGAATGACTCAGCAAGCATATACATATCTAATTTTGGTCATACTTTTCTAGCGACTATAATTTGTAATTCTGATGTACTGCTCTGTTGAAAACTGTTTATCAGTAGTGTGGGATGCTTCCTTGACAAGTAACTTAAAACAAAACGTAAATAAAACAGCAGTAAAAAGGTAAAGCACTAAGTAGGCACGCTAAAGGTATCTTAAGTCTCTTAAATCCTTAAATATATGACAGGACCTAAGTTACTTCAGCCAAAGCCATAAGTCATTAAAATAAGCGCTCAGCAAAAATTTGTAACCATAACACTAAAGAAAGGCCAAATTCAAGCCACAAAGAAAACTTATAAAAATTCTCATTTACCTTTCTGTTTGGAATCTTTGGCTGCATGTGGGTATAATATGAATGAAAAATCATTTAGTAATGAAAAATGTGGTATTACAACACATAAAACAAGGAACTGCCACACGTGAACTGTACACAGATTTTATCAGTATACATTTAATTAAAAAAATAATACTGTTTCATAAAATCTTTCGTAGAAAAGAATCTCTTAGATACATGGATCTATAGGTTCTCTTTATGTAAACGATTATGTACGGTAATGTATTTTTAAGTCCTGTTTATCATATCTGTACGGAATAAACAAAGCTTTTGCTTAAGGAATGTCTTTTTAGTAAGTAATGTCTTTCGTCCAACATAATTCAATAAAATTTCCGGGAAATACTCTAGTTGTTTAATTTTCACTAGAAAGCAGCAGTAATATCTACAAGTGGCTTAAGACCTATGAGCAACAGCGCTAAACTTAGAATCCCGTTCATCAAGCCAAAATAAGTTCTGGAGCATGAAACAGATATAGCTGTGAACATTATTCTTCATGTATAGATAACGTTCGTGAGGAAAATATGGAAAGTTCGGAAAATGACAGGGGCAAGAAACTGGCTTTGAGAAATTGAAAAAGAAGGAATCAACGATGTATTTAAAGTTCGAACTGCTTGAGAAACAGCAGCAAGATTTTGGTGCGATTTCCTCTTGCCCAATTACCTACTTATTTCTTCTTACTAAAATCAGATTAAAATGATAAGGAATAGTCCTAAATCAAATAACTCATATGTGCGACCTGTAACTGAATGAAACAGGTGCCATAAAAAATGTCCAAAGTTTTCAAACACGAAATTCTCAAGGACAAATTGAATTATTTGAAAAACATCATGATAATTAGCCTTAAAACATGTGGAACAATTATGAAGAACCGACAAAATCTATTGTCTGATGGAAGAAATAAAGAAATAGCTAACTCCTGGCAACTAAAAGCATGACCGGATACTTTTATGTTGTAGGTACCAATTTTTACTGCCTAAAAATGAAGGGACTGGATTGACGACAAAAGACAACAAATTAAGAAAGAATTCTACTTCGGGAATTGGTCTTGTAAGTTGGTAAATGAGGCAAGGTACTAATGAAACAGAATAAATGAACTTCAAGGGTCCCCAAAGATCATTGTATAAAAATAAAAGGGAATGTAATATTTTCGTTTCGAACAGTATTAAGTTGGATGACCTGACAAAAAAAAGAGTTGATTTCTGTAAAACTATAAAAAAACAGCTATTCCGTCCTGAGTTCATCATTAGGCTATATTTCATCTTCATGAAAGGAATAAGCTGTCCAGAGTGTTCATGCAGAAAGAAACAGCCTAATTAAAAAAAAAAAGTCAGAATCCAGTAGATTTGAACTTATTTTTCATCACATTACATTCGCCGGCAATTATTCAGATGTTTAAATACATAAGGCAATACCACCTTAAGAACATACCCGAAGACTATATCATTAAATAATTGACTTGAAACTTGTTATGTAATATTACTGTCCATCGATAGTTAACTTTTCTTGCACTTCTCTTACGCTAAGAGATCTATATCAACTGTATATAAGTAAGCTAAAAGGCGCGAATTTATAAATGACAGTTTACATAAATAAGTATACTAAATTAAATGTGTTTGATTGAGATTTTCTTACTTTGAAGTTCACTGAATACTTTGAAAACGTGCGAGGAACTCTGAAGAACCGTGTTTAAAATATATATTTAACTAGAAATAATTCTTAAAATTTTCGTAATCAATCACATGGCAGTAAATAATGGAAGGAATAATTTTGAAGAAAAAATAATTAACATTAAAAATGAAAGCTAAGACAGATCGTATCAATAACTACATGAGTAGTGTTGCCATGATACGCTATGGATTACATACAATCAGCTGGGGCTTTTTTTTCTCAGAAAAAGTGACTAACTAAACTTTAATGTTATGAGGTACATTTATAACTAAGGCAGATCCATCATGAGGTAGATCCATGCATCTCATATGCTTTCAAAAAAATGAACATCCACTTATTGCTTTTAGTAATTATCTCATCTTCAGAAATGAAAACTATTTCATAAATGCAAATTAGCATTGTTCGTCACCAATAGTACATAAAAAGGACTCTGAAAAGAAGGAAAAAAATCTTTATACTTACGATTTTTACACTTGCATTTTTTAATCAGCTTTTCATCTTTAACGTCTTCATGACAATGTTTGCAATAGTGCCAAGCTCTAGGATAAAAATTCAAATTAACAAATTTAGTCACGTTAAAAATGTTCGGTTGAATCCTAGTTTAACATCCTTTTCTTCGCCAATCTACCAATAAAAAAAATATCTTACTGGCCAATAATATATTAAATTGGCCAGTAATAAATAACATATATGTAGTAACCTCGAATTTATGCTTGTGTAGTAGTCCTTGAGATCAGATGACATTCTGTTTTTGGAATTAAAAAAATATGTAAATAAAATGTCATTTTTTTAAAAGTTTCATTTCATTCAATCAATTTCTTTCTATTTAGTTTCCTAAATTAGTGCGCTCAAAATTATAATTTTGTGTGCTCGTCAATGTTTCGTGGGCTTTTTCCCTTTGTGCTTCAAGAAAAGTAGAAAGCTGATAGACACAAAACAAAAAAAGCATGAAAAAAAAAAAAAAGCATCAAAATGTCGATTTTCGAAATTGTTTCACGAAAAGGTGTTAAACGAGGAATCAACTGAAGATTGAACTTGAAAGTGTTTTCATGTCAACTTGAATCAGGTTATCTTCACCTTTTCACTTCATCTGCTGATTGCGCCATGAAGAAGCCTTGCGTATTCGGTCCGATCTTAATTTTCTTCTTTGGATTGATGGTAATTTTTGTATCAGAGCTGTCCTCGTTCGGTATCTCAATGGCCAACAGTAATAATTTTAGCTTAACGAAGCAAAGCCTGAGGGGGTAAAATACAGGGAAAAGAAATATTTAAGAAAATATCGAACAAGAAAATAAAAGTATAGTAAATTTGAATTACAGTAGGTGCCCAAACTATTGGCAACAATTCTCATATTTTTCTTTATTTCTAGTTTAAGTTAATTTTTAGGTCAAAAATCTGGTTTTAGGTTTTGCAGGTATTTTTTTATTTGCGAGAGTATTCTATTTATATTACAAAGTATTACTTCGATATATTTTTTGTGTAAAAGTAATATTTATGCTCAATGAAAATCTTATGAAAACAATCTTAGCATTTAGTTGCAGCACTTTTTGATGCAATTGTAGACTTTATACGGGACATACTGACTATACATATTTTTGCATGTTGTTGGAATTCGGTACTATGGTGCCATTCTATGTTTTGAGATTCAGTCAACTGCCGCATGGTGGTGATCAATTCTACGGCGATCGCCTACTTGTGTTCCCACGTGTTTTCTATGAGGTTCAAGTCAGTTGGGCTCTCCAATCACTCGCAAACTTAAACCTTTTGAGGCGCAACCCTTTCCCAATGCTGAAAAAAGGGCAACCATTGCCATCGCTCGACTTAACGACCAGCAAGAGGGCGGACGATCGAAACGTTCATCGCGTGCCACAGTTCTAGAGACCCTTTTTTGACGCAGCACAGCCAGCTGTCGTCAAAAAAGGGTCTCTACATCTGTGGCACGCGATGAACGTTTTGATCGTTTCAACACCCCCTATCATAGGCAGATCGCCCAAGTGTAGCGTTGCCTTAACCACACAAACCAACCAAACCTTAAAAAAGTATTTCAATTCTATGTCGTGAATGCTTAAAATATTACTATGGATAGCTTTTCTGTTCTTTAAACTCATGATTATGGTTATTAAGACTCGTGCATTAATAAATAAGACGTTAAAAGTGTTTACGAAAATTTACGTCCTTTACTATGGTAATTACGAAATGTCCATTAGTTAATATTTCCTGCTTTTATCCTCTTCGTTCCAGAGGTCTATGAATGTAGACCTTTTTCTTTCGACTGTTAAAAAAACGATTCTTTAAGATTTTTTCTAGTTCTGAATGGACATACACATACGCCGATGATTTTAATTTTGAATAAATGATTTTAACGTATGTGAATATGTAAATTCTACACACTAACGCGGAGATTTTATTTTATCTTTGTTAGCCGTTGCACAAAAGAATATTTGAATGTTATTAAAATTTCAGAAATTGAATTTATTAATATTTTCATTTATTTTCGAAATTCATATAGCTGAAAAGAACTTGTAGGACATCATTTGGACTGTCAAGACACCTTTAAAAGTGTCTTGACCGTCTTCCTTTATGGGTGATAACAACTTTTTACTACTGAAACGGAGATTCAGAATTAAGTTTTATTCGAAAACTTATCAGAAAATAAGCTTTCTATTTGTCATTTTTTCGTGAAATAGGTTTTTAAAAAATAATTATGAGATTCCTCTTTAATCTGACATGTGAGATTTTTGTCAGATGTGAAGAGGTTATTTCGCAATGGATGCCTTCTCTTCTATAAGAGGAATAATTGAAAGCAATATCCGACTCTTTAAATTATTATTGAAATATGTTTTGAAGGAAGATTAATAATAACAATTTTTTTGTAATTTTTGAAACGTCTACTGTCTGGTATTTTACACTGTTGGATTACTAACATGTAGCGCAATCACGGCAAATATTATTTTATTAAAATGCCAAAATTAAAGTTAATTGAATTGTAAAATCTTCGTGTAAAAACTCCTTATGTTTTATGATATATAGAATCTTCAAATTTTTTGGGAGTGTCAGTAATTTTTTTCTGTCATTACAGACTTTACAGCGTGTAATATACATTTGCAATCCCTGACTTAATGCATATATTATAAAATCAATCTGATAATTAACGAAAATCTAACAAAAAGAGAAGCACACATACCAAAACAACAGCAAAAAAGTTAATATTCAGTTTGAACAGAAAGTAAACATCAAATTCATTTAGAGATTTTTAAAGCTCATAATCTAAAGACTTTAATTTAGATGTTAAATGCCAAAAGTGCAGTGAATTGAAATAAAATGAAAAAGTAAAAATTATTATTCTATTTCCAATGTCTTATTAAATAAAGTTTAAAACAATATTTTTTTCGCAAATGACTTTGGAAATTTTAAATATCATTTCATAAGTACTTTCTCTTCTTCTTTCTTTCCTTTTTTTCTTTTAGTATGCAGCTTATAAAATTTACGGCATAAAAAGTAACTGCATGCCTTTAGAAATCTTTTTCTAACTGAAACTATAGTGCTAAAGTCTGTGGCTTAATCCTTTAACGCGCAGTGTTCCCGCTCTGGTAACACCAAACTCTGACATTTTTACTGTTGCCAGTCACGAAGAATAGATTGGATTTCTATAAAAATAGTTGCGGGTGACATAGCTCCACGAGAATCCTTTACTTTTTAGCACGTCATTTCCATGATCATGGTCCATTTCCATGGTCAAAAAATGGTCACGATTATTTTGAACAGCACTGACATCTGCTGAAAAATGGAAGAATGCGAGAACAGGTAGATAGATTGCCCAATGCTGAAAAAAGGGCAGCCGTTGCCATTGCTCGACTTAACGACCAGCAAGATGGCGAACGATCGAAACGTTCATCGCGGGCCACAGATCTAGAGACCCTTTTTTGACGACAGCCGGCTGTGTCGGGCACAGCGCGTCAAAAAAGGGTCTCTAGATCTGTGGCACGCGATGAACGTTTCGATCATCCGCCATATTGCTGGTAGTTAAGTCGAGCGATGGCAACGGCTGCCCTTTTTTCGGCATTGGGAAAGGGTTGCGCCTCAAAGGGTTAAAGAGTTCTGCACTCATCAAACAGTTTGAAACATGCGGTATACTCTACATCATAAGACAAATCGATGTAAGAAAAAAATATGCAAAACTTACTCCGCTGCCTGAGGGAAGGTCATTCCTACAAATGACGGCGATAGATTCTCGGTGTACATTTCCATCCCTGTGCCGCACAAGTAATCGTTCTGCCATTCTGGCATGTCTGGAGACTGTAGGGGGGGGGAAAGAAAACGAAAATGTGAACATTTCAGCACATCTTAATGCAATATACATTTGCAATACTGGGAAAGGATATCTCGGAAACGCATATCTACTCTAAGTGAGGCTCGAGGCAATTGCTTTTAGCAGAAGCAAGAATTTATGTGCAGATCCCATTGGGTCGGATAGGATTACCTTTTCTTGTATTATTTAGAGGGTAATCATAATATTTCTTTTATGGTGATGTGTACATACATGTACTCAACACAGATTTATAGAGGCAGCACACAGAGTGTTTAATAATGTTCTCTGAACGTATAAACGGTCAGAAAACCTGTGTGTGCTGCCCTGATAGTTTGATGCCCATCCCAAGCAGCACAACAATTTCTCTGAACGTTCTGTAACGTTTAGAGAACGTTCAGTAATGGTCTTTGAAGGTGCTCTGAAAGTTAATAGACGTTCAGAGAATCTGGACTTGTGCTGCCAGGGAAGAGGAGCAGTTAGTGAGGAAACGTTTAAAAATTTTAAAATAATATTTTCAATAAATGGTTGAAATTCAACTACTGAAGCATTTTCTGATTATTAGAAGACAATGAAATGTTTGAACGTTCTGACTTTATAATAGGATACAAACAGTGCTGATATACGACTGTTTCAAAGACAGCTGGCCTTCTTAACTAATACAACACATGTAAGCAGGGGCGTAGCCAGAAATTTTTCATGGTGCGGGGGTTTACGACTACTGCAACTCATATATATGTATACGTGTGTGTGATAATGTAGTGAAGAATATACATTTTGTATGGCAAAAAATTTCTCATGGGGGGGTTATGACCCCCCTAACCCCCCCCCCATGGCTACGCCCTGCATGTAAGCAATAATCTTCAGCATATGAATGCGATTCTTAATTGATTCACAAGTGCACGAAAGAAAAGAATCGAATATTACTATACAAACGCATCTTCTTGTATCTATTTTTCAATAACCTGTTAATTTTTTCATCAACAGATAAATGATAACAATTTTTAAATCATTATTTAAAAGTTTGAAATGTCATATTTTAAAATGTATTTTCAAATGAAAAAATTGATCCATCGACTACAGAAAAATTAAGTAAATAAATGTTCTTCATTCTGCTATGGAGATTATCTGCTTCTTAAATATATTTTTACCAAACACAGTGTGAATGTATTAAAATAACTCAGTTATATACGAAAATAAATTTATTGTTTCAATTGCATTAATCAACTTATTTATGAATTACTGTCAAAAATTTCAAAAGTTCTTACGTAACAGCTGCCTGAAAACTTGCATTTCTGTCGCATTAATTAGTTTAATACGAGTAATTATAGTCAAAAGTCCCCCAGCAAACACCCACAGGTTCTCTGAACGTCTATTAACGTTCAGAAGATGCTTTCTGAACGTCTATTAACGTTCAGAAGACGTTTTCTGAACGTTAATAGACGTTCAGAGAACCTGTGTGTGTTTGCTGGGCCTTAATGACATCAGTAAAACGAGATCTACAGCTGTAAATTCATCTGTAATCTATCGTAGCATATATCACACTACTCCATTACAAGTAAATAAATTATTTCCAATGCCAGAATTGAACTAACTTCAGGCAAGAGAAAACAATAATCATGTTTTTCATTTGTTGGTGTCCTGTTTCCGAAAATTTTCCGATTTGTTGGTGTATTTTATTGTAAATATTGCCCCAGTTGGAGACACGTTTCTTACGGGAAGTACCTCTAATTTTATTTGAATTTAAAGTCGAAATGTTATTACTCCACTTTTTCTGTATTAAAGTTTGTATAAGTTTCTATAACAATTAAAAATAATTACAGAAAACATTTTATTTAATATTGCTTATTTTAATTACAGGGTGTCCACCAATGTCAGAAGGCAAAAATAGTATCATTAGTAGCCTCACTGACATAAAAAAGTCGCCTATTTAGTAGCCATTTTCTTAATTTTAGTTGCGAAAAATAGTAGAATTTTTGCATGCTTTTGTAATTAAGAAATAAACAAACGTCATTTAGCTTCATTTAAGAAGGAATGAATAAAATGATTAATTAAAAAACTTCATGCGCTATATAAATAGAGCATATAGTGCATTTATTTTTAAAGCACAATTAAAAATACAGATTAGAATGTTTGATGAAAGGCCAATATCAAATTTGAAAAGAAAAGGGAGTTGACAAAAACCGAAATCGGATTTCCAGATTAGTCGCCTAAAGTAAGCTACAAGTAGCCAAAAACTTGAAAATAGCATGAAAATGCTGCTTTTTGATCAACAAAGTCGCCTAATCTTTAAATTATTAGCAAAAGTCGCTGGTGGACCCGCTGTACTTACATTATGGAACACAATAAACTGATAAGCTGTGAGTTTTAGACGTATGTAAAAGTTTCAATAGTTACTGTTTTATAAGACCGCATGGCGAACAAATTGGCCATCATAGTTGAAAAGCCAGGTGCGAGGCAGCTTTGGGCAATAAAGCCCAGTTTCAATTCAGATACACAGATGACATCATCGCCACGTTTCCAGTTCCAGCTAGGGATATTTAAAAGGTAAGCCTGTGGAAAAGGAGAACAAAAGCAGAGAGTCAATGCTTAGAAATTTTCTCAATTAAATGGAAAAGAACATAGTGCGGTAACGTGAAAAAACAATCGATTGAAGATGTTGTCGATAGATCAAGAATCTTAAGAGCTAAGACTTCTTAACGGAGAAAGCCTTTTAGGTAATGCGTTCGTTCTCTACATACATTTCCAAGAGATAAAAGAATTCTTTCTTTGCCAGTTACCCATTCATAAACTCTGAGAAGGTAGAAAAGGAATATGCAGATATACCTTTATAATTTAAGTTAACAGGAATGCCTTCTAATTTCATAAACTGTAATCACTGATTAAAAATTCTAAGTTGGGATGTTTCTGCTTTTGGCAGAAGAAGCATTTGGTATAAGGATTAAAATCAATTACGTGAATGGTTAATTTAGAATTTGCTTTTATTGTATTCTAATATGCAAGTAATCCTCTACCACTAATAGTAAAACATATTTTCAACAAAAGCTTAAATAACTGGCATTTCATATTTTGTTTACTAGCAGAGGACAGCTCATGTTACCGAATGTTAGAGCGTTTAGAGATACACAAGTCCTTCCTGGAGTTTCGCACAATTCAGATGCTCATCAGAAGGTAAGAGCCAGGGTTGTTTTGAATATTGGCACCCTTCGGAAACTGTTTAACCCTTTATCGCGCAGTGTTCCCGCTCTGGGAACACCCGACTCTTGACATTTTGACTGTTGCCAGTTACGAAGAATAGATTGGATTTCTATAAAAATAGTTTCGGGTGTCATAGCTCCGCGAGAATCCTTTACTTTTTAGCACGTCATTTTCCGTCAAAAAAGGGTCACGATTATTTTGAACAGCACTGAGATCTGCTGAAAAATGGAAGAATGCGAGAGCAGTTGGATAGATTGCCCCATGCTAAAAAAAGGGCAGCCGTTGCCATCGCTCGACTTAACGACCAGCAAGAGGGCGGAAGATCGAAACGTTCATCGCGTGCCACAGATCTAGAGACTCTTTTTTGACGCAGCTGGCTGTGCCCGCGCACAGCCAGCTGTCTTCAGAGGGAACTTTCCGAGCTACAGATTTTACATGCACGTACACCATATGTACACGGTGGTTTTCAGTTATGTTGGAATCGAATCCGCAACCTTCCAGTTACCAGTTCAATGCTTTAACCGCTGGGCTATTACGATCTGCATTTAATATTTTGTAAACTTCAACAATGTATTTTTTTTTCTGTAGAAAAAAAAATATTTTATAATGAAAGTAAAGGATGAAATTGCAACTTTATCCACTGCAATGTTTAAGGCCCGATCAATTTTTACTTTCGCTTGGACTGCCACTAGGGGAACCTTTCGCTTATAAAAGGTGTTTGAAGAAAACTCACTTTGTTATGATACTGCATGAGCTGGATGATGACCCTGATTTCATCTGAATAATTTTTGATGGAGATGACCCTCATAATGTTGGCAGCATCTTCTGCATCGGGATCTTGACAGTATTTGTTGGCTAGCACCAGGCAAGCATCTGCTTCGTGTACCTGAATCAAAAGCAAAAAATCGGTCTAGCACGCAATAAAACAGCCATGTTTCTGCATATGAAAATTTTAAACTCCGTAATAAGTACAGACTCTATTAAGTAATGATGACATTTTCCCAAGGGGTATTGAAAGCTTACGACATAACATATGCAAGATGTCTTACAGCAGCAGAAGGAGGATGACAACAAGCTAGATGTTGAAGCGGCTTTTCCAAAACGAATATGCTCTGTTCTCCAGGTATAAGTCAGTTTACAGGGTGATGTGCTCACCATGAAAAGTGGCGCGTGGTTAGTATTTATTGACAACAGTTTTTTAATGATTTTATCAATTTACGAAAAAAAAATATTTCAAATAAAAATTTAAATAACTAAGTGTGTAGTTCCTACGATTTTCTGTAGGTCTGTAAGTTATATGAAGTTGATTACCTAAATAAATCTCTGTTGATCGAGGGTTCTAAACCAAAATTGTGGCTACTCTGACAATTTTGTCTTGAAATAATTTAAAATGAGGTTGACATTTGTCTACAGTGGAATAACAAAATCCACATTTGGAAATATTCAGAATTATAGCATGATAACAAAATTTGACATAAACAATACTTTCCTTTCCAAAATATGATGAAATATGTGCATCATATATATAGCTACGCACAGTACACCACAGTTAAAAAACTGCCTCTAAGCCATTTAAGAGCTAAACATTTTAGAATTTGTTGATCTCATGAAAAATTTTGATACAGAATGTTGATGGTAAGAATTCTTATGTTTGTCTAGTACACTCGCACATATATTAAATAAATTTTTGTTGATGTAAAGCACATATAGGCAACCTCCGGTCCACGGGCCGGATGTGGCCCGCCACGTCTTTTGATCCGGTCCACGGAACATATCATAACCCCGTATAAAACCCATATAAGCCATTCAAACTTCCATATGAATCCCAATTATACGTTCGGAAACGATACTTTATATAAGGCATGGGCAACTTTTCAAAAGTTGCCCATGCCTTATATAAAGTATCGTTTCCGAACCCCTTAAAAAAATTAAAAGCTTTGCGACCCTACAATGAGTAGGATGGATGGAAGCTTAGTAACGAAAGCTTTGGAAACATTACTAACTTATGTGAGAGAGGCTTCAAACATGGCTTCTGTTCCATGACTTTCAAATCAAAAATAGAAATCGTTTACTGTCACTCGAAAATGATTATGTCAATGAAGATCCTTGCATAGAAAAACTTTCATATGAAAACCAACCACGACCGTCACATTCATAATTTACGATTAATTATTTCAAACAAACGGTTTATTTTATAAAGTTTTTATTACTGGGTAATAATGAATTTTGTAACACTTGATTACAATTCAAAATACTTTATTTTATGAAAGGATGTTACGTGTATGAATCTTTTTTTTTTCTTTAATTGCTACCCCTTATAGCTGAACTGACCCCTAAGGGGGGGGGACGATGGTTGTAAAATCAGAACGATTTGTTTTTTTTATCGTGAAGTGCAACAGTTTAATAATTACCTTCACTCGCTGGAGGTCAATGGTATTCATGACGCTGCCTTGAAAGAACTCCACAGTTGTGAAGTGCCTTTTTATCAAGCCCTCCAGCTCCAAATCTGGTGGTTTTCTGCAGAAAGAGATTGCAACAGAACACGTCAGAGACAGAAACAACTATTACGAGATGCAAAAGCATTCTTTCAAGAAGTTTTAATTTATTCTTATGTCAAATGATCTATTTAAAATCAAGAAAAAATGATCAAGTAGGTATTGGGCCTTAAAATGTTTTCACACGGACTTATATTTGGGATCAAAACTGTTTTTGAACAATAAACAGCTGGTGTACATAGTCAGTTATTAATCAGTTAAATAATTTAACAAGCACCGGATAGTTATAATAAGTTAGAAGTGTTTAGAGATCTAGAAAAATTTCCAATGAATTAGTTCTAGATTTAGTGAATCTCTATAAAAATTAATGTAGTAAACCGTACCTGCAATGACGCAGTAAACTAACAAATGATTCTAAAATTGATAGTTCTTACAGGAAACAGGTGATTCTAAGAACATGTTTCTTAAGAGTAAGCTCTACGACAGGACAGTAACTTTATTAGTGACATATTTTAAAGTGCACAATAGTGTTTCGCAGATTCGGGAGCTTTCTGTTTTAACAACTCCATGTTGTATTTCGCTTTCTTTTTTTAAGTATCAGTATTAAAATTTAGTTGTAAAGAGTGACTTTAAAAAGTGGCACTAACTTCGGAAAAAAGTACTGAATGTACTCAAAAATTTGTAAGGTAAAAATTAAATATATTCTTTTCCTCTCTCTTCGTAAGAGGTAATTTTAAGTCGAATTGTGATTCAAACAAGGAATCGTCAGTTTTAGTCTTTTAAAAACATACTTTTGGATGTTCTTTCTCAAACAGACCCTAAAATTCACTATTATTCCCTTAATGTGATTATACAAAATTGAAATCTCAAAAGGTTACGAAAATTTGCATAGAGCCTTTTGTGCCACCTCGTGCAAAGCTATTCATATTTCATTTCTTGAAATTCATAATGCAACTTTCTACTCATGAATAACACACAATGGTACCTCGAGAAACGAGTTTAACCCTTTAACGCACAGTAGTAGTAAGGAACTGGGTGTTCACCTCATGCGGATCCCATGTTAATTCTGCGGATCCGTTCGGATGCGTTCCCTATGCTGAGCGGGGAAGGGGGCGTGGTCGGAGCGGATGTGGGACCGGATGTTCGAAGGACTGATAAGAATTTTTTTTCCTTTTTTCAAATAAGGGAACTTGTAATTTTTTCAGACATTAAGATATTTTACAAATAAGGGGACTTGTAATATTTTCAGACTTTAACAATTTTTCAAATAAGGGGACTTGGAAAAATTTTTGAGATTGTGATGTATTCTCTAATGAAAATAAGGGACTTCGACATAATTTTAAATAAGCTATACTTTATGAATTAAACCTGAAATAAAAAATATTGTTATAAAATGAGGACCCACCAGCCACCCGGTAGAACGTCTACCGCCTCATTTCAAATAAAAATTCTTACTGTGTTCCAACAATAGTACTATCTAGTCTAAAAGTTTGTGCTAGTTAAACTCACCTTTCTATAAAATATGCTAAGTGCATCAATAAAAGACCTCTAAAAACATTAATGCATGTATAAAACGATGCTTTCATAGTCAAACTGAAATTAGTTTTGCACATAAACAATCTAACTCGTATCGTATTGAAATTCTATAAATCAAGTTACTCTACTTGAGATATACAGTAAAAATGTTTTGTAGGATTACTAAAAATGCAATTTTTTCTCTAATTGATCTATAGAAAATATAAACTAGTATAATCGCTGCCTAAAATTTATCAAAAATGTGTTGGTAAGAAAAAATGTTTAGATAAATACTTTGAGTATTCATACATTTCGTATACAAAAACTTGAGTTTTGGGGGATATATGGTTAAAGTGATTTTCTCGCAATAGAAAATAAGACTATATCATTATTTGTAAAATCTTTCTATGGTGTAATTTTCTCATTTCCCTAACAGTAGATAAAATGTATTGATATCCTACTTTAATGTTAAACGGCTACTTAACAAAAATACGGTATACAAAAATTAAAACTCTTGATTAACATTTTTTTTTCTTGATAAATTAAAAAACGCTTGATTAAAAGTACTTAAATTAAAGCTCTTGATTAAAAAATATTTGTTGCAAAATTATTTAACTTAAAATTAAAACTTGGTTAAAAAAATAAATAAATAAATAAAAGTACTTAAATTAAAACTTTTGATTAAAAAAATATTTGTTGTAAAATTATTTAACTTAAAATTAAAACTTGGTTAAAAAAATAAATTTAGAAAAATATTTGTTGTAAAATTATTTAACCAAAATTTAAAACTTGGTTAAAAAATAAATTAACTTTTGATTAAAAATGTATTTGTTGTAAAATTAATTATTAACTTAAAATTAAAACTCATGGTTAAAAAAAAATATATAAAAAATATTTGTTGTAACATTATTTAACTTGGGTATTATAAAAACTTGGGGTATAAGTTTATATTGTGTATAAATCTCTGAATTAAAATTTAATTCAGAGTATTAAATTCAAAAATTAAAAACTTGGGTATAATTAAAACTCTGAATAAATCTCTGAAGAAAAAATGTTTAGATAAAAAAGGTTCATACACTATCTAAATCATTATTTGTAAAAACTATAGGTGCTAAAATCTTTCTATGGTATAATTTTCTCACTTCCCTAACAGTAGAAGAAATGTTTAAAAACCCTACTTTAATATTCTAGTAAACTGTTACATATTAAATATATGCTATAATCTTGAAAAGTATACAAAAATTAGCTAAACATTAGAAGTATGTATTAAGCAACATTTATTCAATTTACATTGGTTCTATTACTAAATGGTAAAGAAAAATAAATAAATAAAAAATAAACTTCAAAAAATTAATCGCCTCCTGGGGATGTTGTTCATTTCTTTGCTCCACATAGTTAATTATTATTTAAAGAAACAAAAACAACAACGCATCCTCTGTGCTACGCCCTGTCTCCATTCATGCGAGGCTAGCGTGATGGGGAAAGGCACAGTAAGAATTTTTATTTGAAATGAGGCGGTAGACGTTCTACCGGGTGGCTGGTGGGTCCTCATTTGATAACAATATTTTTTATTTCAGGTTTAATTCATAAAGTATAGCTTATTTAAAATTATGTCAAAGTCCCTTATTTTCATTAGAGAATACATCACAATCTCAAAAATTTTTCGAAGTCCCCTTATTTGAAAAAATTTTAAAGTCTGAAAATATTACAAGTTCCCTTATTTGTAAAATATCTTAATGTCTGAAAAAATTACAAGTCCCCTTATTTGAAAAAAGGAAAAAAAATTCTTATCAGTCCTTCGAACATCCGGTCCCACATCCGCTCCGACCACGCCCCCTTCCCCGCTCAGCATAGGGAACGCATCCGAACGGATCCGCAGAATTAACATGGGATCCGCATGAGGTGAACCCCCAGTTCCTTACTACTCACAGTGTTCCCGCTCTGGGAACACCAAACTCTGACGTTTTGACTGTTGCCAGTCACGAAGAATAGATTGGATTTCTATAAAAAGAGTTGCGGTTGACATAGCTCCACGAGAAAATCTTTACTTCTTAGCACGTTATTTCCCGTAAACAAAATTGTCACGATTATTTTTAACACCACTGACATCTGCTGAAAAATGGAAGAACGCGAGAACAGCCGGATAGATTGCCCAATGCTGAAAAAAGGGCAGCCGTTGCCATCGCTCGACTTAACTACCAGCAAGATGGCGGACGATCGGAACGTTTTTGACGACAGCTTCCTGTGCCGCGCAGCCAGCTGTCGTCAAAAAAGGGTCCGTCAAAAAACGATCGTCCGCCATCTTGCTGGTAGTTAAGTCGAGCGATGGCAACGGCTGCCCTTTTTTCAGCATTGGGAAAGGGTTGCGCCTCAAAGGGTTAATCTTTTTCTTGAGAGATCGCTAGGGAAGATATTTGTACCTTCAATCAGTTTTCCCCGTTAAAATTTATTCGAATGCGATTCATCTGTACTAGGCCAGAATAAACCACTGCAATTTTTGTGTAATAATCACGAAGTTAGACTTTTAGGAGGTTTCACTTCCCTTGCAATTTTGGATAACGCCAGTCTTCCATACAGGTGGCGCAACACGTTACTCGGTAACTGCTGTCCGCATGTTCACAATATCTACCCGTTTCGGCATCAGCAACTCTCTGATTAGACAATGAAAATACTTCATAACGTACAGGGTTACTATTCCCTGGCGGTATTTTTTCCTGATTTCCGTCCGTAGTACGTAGGAGTCTTAGTACGTAGTAGAGAGTTATTTTATTGTTCTCAATTTTGATTTGAAGATTATCATATTATCTACGGTAGGAATATGGATTTCGATAAGCTCCCTGATAGTTACGACTATAAGCTGATAAAATCTCAACAAAATGAATTTTCTTTTCAACTTTCAAAGATTGTTTAATTTGTTCATTGTTTCAGGTAATAGTAAATACTAAGCTATTTCGTTTACCTAACGACTCGATTCGTTACGACTATAAGCTGATAAAATCTCAACAAAATGAATTTTCTTTTCAACTTTCAAAGATTGTTTAATTTGTTCATTGTTTTAGGTAATAGTAAATACTAAGCTATTTCGCAGTATAGAATTATTTTTAAAAAATAAGTCAAAAAGTCGGAAAAGAATGTACAGAACTATCGAAATTTAAATTTTCATATTAATAGCTATCATGGTTATGCTTAGGGCAGTTTTATTTGGTGGCACAAAAATTATCAAACATGCTGAGAAAACTATTCAGAATTAGGCATCTGTGGTTACTATAAGCGGTACGAAAAAAGAATACATTAAGAAAAAATTCTTGATAATTTTCAAAAAGTTACACTTTTTTAATTTGTATACGACCCCCGCCCCCAACAAAAAATTTCTGAATTAGTAAAATGCGCCCAATATACTAATGAAGTGATGGACAAAATGTGAAAATTTTACCCTAAAATGTGTCAGATATGAAGATAAATATATGCTGACTTAAACCACTTTTCAATGCCTCTAAAATGGAAAAAATTTGCATTTCTGGGGCGTTACAGAAATTACGATAGAACATCAGGTTTATTGCTAGCGTGCAAAAAGCCTTTGTTTAAATATCTTGTTTTGAGATGTTTTATGATGAAAGGCTGAAATTTTGTCCATACTACATTAGTATTGGAGGGCACATTTTGCTAATCAAGATTTTTTTTGTACGACGTAGTATACAAATTTAAGATGTGTAACTTTTTAAAAATTAAGGAGAAAAACATTTTATTTCCTTATTTTTAACATTTTTTCACTTTAGATTGCTCATTTATCTCTTATAAAAAAAGAATTAAAGCTGGTTTCCAACTTTTTTGATCACTGTATGTTACAGGATTTTTAAATTAGAAATAAAAAAAAAATATAAGAACTGTTAAATAACTATAAAACGTACTATTTATTGTGAATGAATACTATGCTTAAAAATAACATATTGTAATGTGGAAATAACACTGTCAAACTCTGTTATAACGAGGATGAAGGGTCAGGGACACTTTGCTCGTTAAATCGAAGTGCTCGTAATAACCGGGTTTACAGTAAATTCCGATCTTTAAACAATAAGCCAACCATTTAATTTAAACTCCATCATTAAATCTGTGCTCGCAATAAGTAACCGAGTTTGATTGCATAGACGTGTAATCGCAAATGCATTGATAATTAAAAAAAATCTGGAGTGACTCCACTCGACTTTCCGAATACTTACGATTAAGATCATTACCAAGCATTTAAATAAATTTTAATCGATGAATAATTCAAACATATATACCAAATTGAAACTCAATCGTATGCACCGTTTAAACGCTTGCGCACTTTCAAGAATTTCTCCCCATATGCCATTATTCCATAATATAAAAGAAATTTTTGTCGTAGTCCTGTAGAAAAACTATAAGTCTTATGCACACCAAAATCAATACCGGTCTTAAGATGGTGATTTATAACATATATACCCAATTTGAGCAATCGAATCTACCGTTTAAACGCTAGCGCACTTTCAAGAATTTTCCCCCATAGGCCATAATGTAAGAGAAATCTTTGTCGTAGCCCTGTAGAAAAACTATAAGTCCTATACACATCCAAATTAATATGGGTCTTAAGATGGTGGTTTATAACATATATACCCAATTTGAGCTCAATCGAATATACCGTTTAAACGCTAGCGCACTTTCAAGAATTTCCCCCCATAGTCCATAATGTAAGAGAAATTTTTGTCGTAGCCCTGTAGAAAAACTATAAGTCCTATACACATCCAAAGTAATATGGGTCTTAAGATAGTGGTTTATAACATATATACCCAATTTGAGCTCAATCGAATATACCGTTTAAACGCTAGCGCACTTTCAAGAATTTCCCCCCATAGGCCATAATGTAAGAGAAATCTTTGTCGTAGCCCTGTAGAAAAACTATAAGTCCTATACACACCCAAATCAATACCGGTCTTGAGACGGTGGTTTATGACATATATATCCAATTTGAGCTCAATCGAATGCTCCGTTCAGGAGCTATCGTGTTCACTCACAAACACACATACACACATACATACATACATCTCGTAAAAATAGCATAAATGGATTCAGAAGACCTCAAAACGTGTAAAAACACCCAAATCTCGAAGTCGAATATTTTCATGATTACAATACTTTCCTTACATGGTACATGTTCGGAAAGTAAAAAAGAAAGAAAAAAACATGAAAGAAAAAAAACTTTTCGTTCTTAAAATTATTTGGCGCTTTCACACAATTGATTAATTGCCAAGTGTGGTAATCCCGTCAACTCTGTTCTCTTGTCCAATCAGAGAGTTGCTGATGCCGAAACGGGTAAATATTCTGAACATGCCTGCTGTCCGGTCACGGTGTAGCCATCGAATCAAAACACAGTATTCACAATATTGTTATTTATTAAGATGACATACGAATAAAAAATTCAAATTAAAATATTAAATTGATAATTACATAACAAACTCAGTAATGTACTCAAATCGGTTCTTTAGCGTAAATATACGCACTCGTAACAAATATAAACTCAATTTTTTTAATCGTCTCAAAATAGAACATCTTTTTACTTTTTTTATTCACTTGTTGCTAAAGAAATTACGGAAACTGCACAGTTGCAAAGTAAAATAAATAAATACATAAAAATAAAATTTCGAGCTCACGTTTTTAACGCGTTCACATGGTAGATGACAACTGCCAAAACCTGAAAAATTGGCTAGCAGGCAGCGCAGGAAATGTTTTATCGTTAACCGCTAGAAGCGCTCCGGGTCACTGGATTTCCAATGTTTACATATCTCCATGGGCGTAGCCAGCGAGGGGCAGGGGGGCAGCTGCCCCCTAAAATGAGCTAGTCATAGGGTCTGATTATGACAAACCGGGCATTCTCCGGTTAGACTCCATGTCCTGCCCCCCCCCCCCCTAATGAAAATCCTGACTACGCCCTTGCATATCTCAAAGGTAGTTTTGAGAACCGAAATCCTAGCAAGCAGCTACGGCTGAATAGTCTCTCCTATAGTCTAATTCCGCGGTAAAAATGAATGTATTATAAACAAGCATTTTAGAGATACAAATTTAATATATACATTCTGTAGAAAGGAAAATCCAAGTATACATATTTTGGCCAAAGCCAGTTATCTTTCGGTATTGAACTTTGCTTTCCCTTTACCTATGTCCAAGAAACAAAACTGATTCTTTATATGCTGCAATGCACACTGCAATAAATGAGAAAGCGGTGTCTTTTATGAAAGTTTCAGAAAAACTTCTCAAACTTGGAATTGCTCAGCAAAATTTTTCAGAGCGCCAGATTCTGCTAAAATTTTGATTTTTTAAAAAAATTTATTAGAATTTTTGTAATTGATTGGGCTTATTGTTAATTTTAATGGCTTGTACAGTTTCAAAAGATACATTTAAAAACAATTCTGAAATGTATGACATAATTCTTTTTTTCTTCATGCTTTCTTTCTTTGTTTTTGTTTTTCTTTTTTTTCTATGCACGGAATTCACATGATTTTTTCGAAATACACTGTTAACGTTATACTTTTCCTTTCCACCAGTCTATTTTTTTTCACATGCTGCCCAAGAACGAAAATTCTAGATCTCTGTTCTTTATACACTCTTTGAGGCGGAACACAATGTGAACGGTGTGTGAAAAAGTTTGCGACATCATCGAAAGCAGATCGCATACCGAATTCTAATTCTTGTCTCAAATAAAAAAGAATAGACCTGATGATGGCTTGCAGCTCCCCCCCAAAAGAAAGAAGAAAAAAATCTAGCATGTTATAGAGCACTCATATCTCAAACATATCATTGCATATACAAAGAAATAAAGACCTTAACCCTTTGAAGCGCAACCTTTCCCAAGGCTGAAAAAGGGGGCACACAGCCAGCTGGGTCAAAAATGTTCGCTGGATCTGTGACACGCGATGAACGACTCGATAGACCGCCATTTTGCTGGTAGTTGAATCGAGTGATGGCAACGGCTGCCCTTTTTTCAGCATTGGGCAGTCTATCCCGCTATCCTTCTGTATCAATGTATTTCCACCGTATTTTCCAGTTTTTAACAGATGCCAGAGCTGCTTAAAAAAAATCCTGACAATATTACAAAAAATCGACCATTTTTACTGGAAATGATGTGCTCAATAGAAAAGGATTCTCCTCTAACTATGTCCTCCTTAACCCTTTAACGCGCAGTGTTCCCGCTCTGGGAACACCCAACTCTGAGGTTTTCACTGTTGCCAGTCACGAAGAATAGATTGGATTTCTATAAAAATAGTTACGGGTGACATAGCTCCACGAGAATCCTTTACTTTTTAGCACGTCCTTTCCCGTCAAAAAATGGTCGCGATTCTTTTGAACAGCACTGACATCTGCTGAAAAATGGAAGAATGCGAGAACTGCTGGATAGATTGCCCAATGCTGAAAAAAGGGCAGCCGTTGCGGTTGCGCTTCAAAGGGTTAAAGACCTTAAAAGAAGATTCAGCAAAAGT
Source organism: Cheiracanthium punctorium (assembly GCA_038373885.1). Taxonomy (NCBI): domain Eukaryota; kingdom Metazoa; phylum Arthropoda; class Arachnida; order Araneae; family Cheiracanthiidae; genus Cheiracanthium; species Cheiracanthium punctorium. Next base: position 155,706 of record JAWZYV010011209.1, read on the forward strand.
GAATGGAACAAATTTACCCATGCTACATTTTCAAAAACTAACCCCCTCTATTTCGTTCCACTCAGTCAACAGTTAAGAGTTACGTTACCTGTGTAAGAACACAACTTCTACATCAACATCCTCACGGTCCTCATGAAGGAAATCCTTAAGAAAGTGAGACACAGACTCGTAGGTAATATGTCCACAAACTACGATATGCCTGCAAATAGTTTCAAAAATCAGTACAGCTCTTTTGCTTTGTTTTTTATAAACATTACAATAGATAAACGGAGATGACATATGTGATCTAATTTTTGCTCAAGGCACTTTGTCTGATTCGTGTACACTTGCATCTGCTAAGTGTGTAACATTAGCTTTCAATTCGGATTGCAGAACACGTAGCACTCAGCCATTGAACGGTTGGACAATTACACAGGAACATTTTGATTCTTTCACACGCACCCCTTTTCATGTCAATCGAATGGTCATTGAAGAGTTTGCTGCAAAAAAGGAAGTAACCCCAACTATTCAGGTTTGCAGAAAACTGTATGAAGAAAAGTTTGGAGATTCAACACAAACTAACGAGTTAGGCTGCTTCATCGCTAGAATAACGCAAGAATTAACGATTGGAGTTACATCTCGTATCAAATACTGTTTGACTAGCAATTAGATAAAAACGTAAGCATCCGGTTTAGAGGTGGAAACGGGCACGGCCATTAGTTGTCGGGGGTGCCAGTCAGATGTGCGCTTTACGAATGACTTCGAAACGATTTATTCTTAGATGCTCCAGCCATTTTATTCTTCAGGAATACTATGTTTGCAAATACAACCCTAAAATTCAGATAGATATTATCAAATCAATTGAACTAAGAATAAGAATTCAAAGAACATGACGAAAGATGTTCATTCACCCCGCTCACTTTCTCCCCTACTCGACCAGTTCATTTAGATTCCCCGTTACTGGCAGCTTGCCAGTTTTCCACGTTAAACGCAGTAAGACAGTAGAAGATAGTACATGTAACTTAAAACTCTCGTAGGATGGCGCTACCTCTTTTTTGCAGCAAACGCTTCAATTGTTAAACTTGCGCGCTTTTCAAAAAGTCAGAACGTTAGCTGCTTATTTCAAATATTCTACATTTCGAAAAATGCTATTAAAATAGATTTTATTTATTTCAGATGTTAACTAATGAATTTGATAATAATGCAGATGTTAACTAATGAATTTGATAATAATGCAGATGTTAACTAATGAATTTGATAATAATGCAGATGTTAACCAATGAATGCAATTTTTTTTTTACCGATCCCCACGTTAAGCTCGTCCAGCTGAGAGGACGAATTCAAACGCTGCATGGGTAGAAAGATGGGTAGAGCTGTTTAAAAAAAAAAAAAAAAAGTTGGGCTGAGATCTAAAGCAAATAAAAACAATTTGTTAAGTTTTAAACTATCATTATTAATTTCCTTTTGTGGTAAACAAAATTGCTCGTTTGTGGCTATCGTTTTCCTCTGACACGAAACTCTCCACAACTTGTAAACATTCCCTCTGCTTTGTATCCTCATGCCTATTTTGCCACTGGACTCCTTCAGTTAGCGCATGCGTGTTTGCGTCCTTGGGCATGCTTAAGATGGGGGAGCAGTAAATCTCCTTTCTTCGGAATGTTCTATCTTGACTACTTAAATAGGTGCAAGATTTTCAGACATTCCGGATCTGTTGTGTATTTGTGTCGTAAGCAACAAACTCACTGCCATTAAAAATCATAAAAGTTTAATAATTGCCATCCGATTAACAGGGACTTTGGTGTGTCTGAAAGAAGGAAGATGTTCCTTTGCAATTTTCTAAACGTTCAACAATTGGCTCTGCATCTTCTGTGGTTTAAATTTAAAATTAGGTAATTTATGTAACAATACTGTGTAATTTTTCACATAAACTCACAAGCACATTAAATTCATATTCTAAGTATTTGAAAAAACTTTAATTAATGCATGTTACCAATTATATTCTTCTGGAAAATGCTGAAATATACAAAGCAGTTAAACATGAAAGAAAGCATTTCAATTCATTGATTGGATGAGTACGAATTCTTTCTAATAAGTGAATATTCGAATAATCTCTAAACTCACAGAAAATAACTCTTACTGAGTATGTACTGGAATTTGTAACTCCAGAAGAGTTGAATTATTAATGTGCTTTTTTTTATTTAATAAAATAATAATCAACAATGATTTAAAGGAAATAGTAATTTTGAAGTGATTTGTAATTTTTTAAAAATAAAAGTGAAGCAAATTAAAAATGGTTAATATATTATGTGTGCCGGAAAGTAAAACCGTTTTTATAACCTTAACAAACAAAAAAATAAGTTTCCAACGAGTTTTTAATTACAAAGAGTTACATGTAAACATAGGATTCATATTTGTACATTTTAAATAAAAAATTTCCTATTTTCTTTTCTTTCAAGAAAGATATGTAAAAAACGGGAAGGAGTGCCTTACTCTCCTTGGAGGACGAAATTCAAAATGCTTGACATTGACTTTTAAGTATTCATGAATACTGAATTTTACAGCAAAAATTTTATGTTGAGAGAGTGTTCCCCATATGGAAAGAACATTTTGGCTCCCTATCCTCAATAAGTTACGAATTTTTTTTTTTAAAGTCTAATCTAGCACTTATGTTGAAAAACTGAAATACATGACAAATTTCCCATTATTAGCTTCAGTAGTTTTGACTATTCAAAACATTGACGTACTAAAAGAACGGCATGACTTCCCGGCCCACCTAATACTGGCTTATGCCAGTCGAATCAAGCGACTTCATGCAAGTATTTTAATGGCAATAACTGTAGGTGCTTGACATTGTTAATAATGCAAGAAAATCACTTAAGAATTTTTATGTTATCATTATCATTACAATGCAACTTTATGCTGTGGTTCCGAAACGATGTTAGAAGGTGTTAACAAGCGATCTGCGATATAAGTTATGCTACTACTTGATACTGCTGTAGTGTCAATTAAGCACGTAATTCTCCGAACTCATGCCATTAATTTGTCAATAACTGGGGAATTTTTAAAATAACCAGATATAATTAGTGCGACATTTTTATTGAATGTTTGTGCTGTTACAGATTACATTGCTACATGAAAAGAAGTATACTAATCTGTGGGCACATAAAACATAAAATGCATAAAATTTCTTTGTTATTTTTCTTTAGCATTTGAATTCCTAAACTAAATAACACTGAAAGAATTTTTAAAATCTATGATTATTAAAAAGACATGAAAAAATTAACTATGTACAAATTATGTGTTGAAAAAGCTTTTAAAAATTTCCACCTTCTTTGTTTCATGTTTAAGTATAATTTAAAAGAAAAATGTTTGAGTTATAATTTTATAAATTTGAACATCTGTGAAAGTAGATCTCCTTTTTTCTACTAAATAAAATTGTAACTATTACTGTTGTTGAAATTATAGAAAATTATATTATATAATTATTCACTATTTTAACAAAAGTTTGCTAAACTATTTTGAAAAAATTCTTTTTTGAGAAAGTCATAGAGTACTTCCGATTATCATTGAGGGGTATGTTTCAAATGACTATGAAAATAGGTCTTGAATAAAGTGCACCAAAGAACATTTTCACATTCAGTAAAGGCAAGTAAAAGTTTAACAACGTCATTAAACACATGCTTAAAGGTAATTATTTTCTATGTTACACGCATACTACACTATACGTGTACCCTTTGAAATGTTACACGTGCCTGTGTAGAAAAGCTTTACGAAAACTTTATTATACATAGTGAGTGTTTAATTTATTGAGCATTAAATACGAAGATAATAATATCTTTAAAATGTATGAATTAAGTAAAAAAATATTTATCAATGATAAATTTTTTTATAAAATACTATGGGGAAAAATGATAGGCGTCCAATTTAAGTCCTATATCTTTTCGAAAAAAAAGAAAAGAAACATGTAGCAGTTGTTCAATAGGATAACAAAGAACGTCTATTCATATAATTCAAAGACTTTTGAGGGTTTAGAAGTATTGCCTTGATTGTACATTGATAAAGCACGATGCCATTTTTTACTGAACAATGGAAAGAGGATCAGATGCTTTATCGAACACTAAACGACAGAAAAGTTAATCTCAACTATTTTTCATGAATCTTCATTGAAAACGATAACATCTTGAGCGCATTTTAGCTATTTTATTATTCTATAGATGCAAAGATTGTAAATGGCCTAATCAGTTTTGAAAAGTAGGTTTTTCAAAACAGGAATTCAAAGACAAAAACGTTTGAGCTGTATACAACTATATACAGCTATATATACAATTATACTTTTTTTCATGCTATGCCAAGAAGCTTTATAAATCTAAATAAACCCAATAAATCTTTTCAAATTAAGCTAGTAATATAATAAAATTCAGAAAATTGTTAAGTCAATAAGTGCTCTTTACAGAAGGGCAAATTTCAAAGTTAATATGAAGATCTTAACAAAGTATAGATTTTTTTTCACATATTTCATTTTAATGGACCCACACTTTTCACTTCTTAAAATTAATCTTGGTTTGATATAATACCCACAATTTTAACTTTTTAAAATCAGTCTTGGCTTGATACAGTTCAAACACTTACAAATGATGGAAAGACTTTCGTTTGTATTTCATTTGTATTCTTCACTTGATTCAAATTGTATCTATCAACAGTGTTTCACATTCCGTTAATGTAAACTGCGGCAACTTTCTCTAAAAAGAATCAGCAAGTTGAAAAATTTGTGTCATTTTTCATCGTTTGACTTCAATGACACTTTAACGTCGTGCCGTTACAGTTTGAACGTACATCAGTATGTTTTGTTGCGCAACATATATTCTATTTTGTGTATCCACATGCAATATTACTAAATGCAGCAAGACAGAATTCATGTAGAGATGAATTGAATTTTAGCATATAAACCAGCCTTAAGAAGCTTAAATTTGGAAGAAACAAAACGGCAGCGAATTACATTAAATGACGAGGAAAGAGGTCACGAAGCTTTTATGAGCGATTTCAATGGTGTGGTACAACGACTGTACAGCTCTTTTAGTTCTTTGTGACCGAGTACATAGAATTATCCCATGAGTCTGAATAACCATGAATAGGGTGGGCTAACAAATTTTTAAATGTTAATATATAATCTCGTGTAGGTTTAGGCTGCGACTCTGGGCAAAGCAACTCTATTCCGAATTTAATGACTCTAACGGCTTTATTCACTAACGAAGTGTCAGCACGATGATCAAGTAGCATGAGTTACAGAATTAGCGCGCGGATTACCCGAAAATGATATTTTACAAAAAATTCGCACCTGGGTTAGTTTAATCCATAAACTGATACAGTCTTTTTTCAAGCTTGTCTGTGATTGGCCATATTAATAAGAGTTTTTCTTTTGGCAACACTGAAGAGATCGAAGCTCATAGACAGTTGATTTCTGGCATTGGTTGTTTACATTTTTCCGCACGTGTAGCATTTTTGATATTACGGCTTTTCGGATTAGTTCTTTCTATCCAGCGGATTCGAAGACGCCTTTCTTTGTATATATTTGCATCATTATGTTCATTTAAATAATAAGCACGGAATATTATTAGTTATGTTTTCTACCTTGATCTATTTAAAAATATATTTTTACTCCATAAAAAACACCAATCGGAATTAAATTTCACACTATAAACATACTTTTAGATATACATTTTCATAGAATATTAATCTGCTATTCGCAAAATCGGAATGTTTACTTTTTTTCAATCGTTATTGCTTGTTTGCAAAAACAACGAGCATGTATATATGTTAATGATGCAAATATGTCTTTGGAGGACGTCTTTCGAGGTATTTACAAAATTCTTAAATTTTCCAGATCTTCAAAGTCACTGTTCGCCATGCGAGTAGTACCGTAAATAAATAAGGCGGAGATGTGCCTTTGCTGAGTCTGTGAGTGAACTTCACTGAGCATGCGTTAGCACTATTTTCGTTGTTAATCCTCCAAATTAGGCAGATCCAGGTTTATAGTCTAGATCAGGATCAGATCTAATGCTAATCCTAGTGTTTGGCGTGGCGAATACCATTTTTCAACTAATCCTTGATGTAGCCCGTGCTGACGCGCTAGCACGGGTGCCATATGTTTGGTGAATAAGACCATAAGTAAGTTTAGTAACTAATGACTCGATAGTGAGATCAGAGGAGACTTTTGATCCGAATAACATTTGCAGCGTTGGTCCTGAAAAGGTTAAGAATGGAGTTCACTAAGTTTTATAAAGTAATATACTTCATACCTGAGAACTTCATTTTTACAGCCGCATACAACTTAACTGCATGTTGAAGATTTGAAGAGAAAATTAACATTTACTGCAAACTGTGGCTCAGGAAGTAAACGTAACAAAACCCTTTGAAATTTCAGATGCAGCACCGAACCCTTGAAATTTTAGTACAGCACTTTCATGAATTAACATACTATCAGAACTTACAATTATTTCTTTATTTAATTTGAGCATAAAAATATAAAAATTTATAACTAAGAACTGAAAAAATAATGTTATCGAAAATGGCATGAATACTTACTTATTTTATTCTGTTAGCTATAATTACCAATTAAACTTTTTGCATTTTTTACACTCACTATTTGTCTATATTTAGTACAAAAATTTTTCAACCATAAATAAATAGAGTTAATACATGAAGCATAAAGAATTCACATATTTTCAAAATAAAGTGACACTTTTAAAATGAATTTAGCACAAAATTCATTAAAGACACTTATAATAATGAAATTAACACTTTGGGTTAATCATCAAACATTTTGTTTCAGTCATGCACAATCAAGCTTTACGATGCTCATGCCATGCAATCAAGCAAAGCTAGCTACAAAACAATTACAGTGAACAAAATGCCATCATGCAGGTATTTCACTATTGCAAATGTTGGTAGATGCAACACCTCTAAGTTGACACATCTTAAGCGTTACTCATTTAATCTGAAAATTTTCAAAGGATATAATTTAGTTTAGATTTACTAACTGCTATTTTATCCGTAACATAAAACGGATGAGATGTAAGAAGGGGGGGGGGGGAGGAAGATATGGATTCTTTTTCAAGGAACGAGGTTAGTTTGGGATGTCAGCTTCCATATGCTTATGATACTTTCGTACTCTGATCTTAAGTATTTAGACTTTTCTTTCTATAAATATTTTAAATCCTTAAAATTTAGTCTCCAAGAATAACGGGAAAAATAAAAAATAAAATAATTAATTATAAACACAAATTAAAACTGTTTTAACTTATTTTATTAAACCAAAGAATAGCAAAGTAATGATCAAGTTACAACGTCGAATGTTTGACAATGAATCACTTTAAATGCGCTAGTCATTATCAGTGATATAAAGTCGTTAAATGAATTTTTCATTGTTATCTAATGTTAAAAATAAAAGAAAACAATTTGAATGGTGAAAGAGGAGAGAATGCCGTCAATGTATATCACATTTACATTGTATAAATAAGTGAAAGGATTAAAATTGTCAGGTCCACTTGATATTTTGAAGTGCAGAGAAACACCGTGAAGAATGTGAAAATTTGAAAAGTGAGAAATTGAAAAATATTCTATAAATTATTGAAAATTCGTGCAAGTAAAAATATCATGTACATTTCAGAGATGGAACTTCAGAAAAGCGGGTGTTAAGGATACTTAAAATTTTTACGCATAAAATAAATGAAGTAAGCAAGTTTTCGCCATAATTTCAGAAGGTTCTGGCCTTATTGGATGTTCTGGCTTGGGATGTATTCTGTTCTCTTAAAATTAAAAATATGCTGCATTGTGGTTTTGGATTTCCTCGGTAGATTTCTTTTTATGGAAATTATTACTTAAACATGTTGCAACTTTACTTTTAATTCAACTGCAAGCAAAGCAGTGGTTTTCATATTTTTAAATAATACTTTTTAACTATTTGTTAGAAATGCTTTATGTTTAAATCAAAATAATAATATAACCCAAATGAGAATGGCTAAATGCCTTTTGTAGTATCCGTAGTTACTGAAACTAGGTATCGAATTATTGCCTTCATAATTACATTAGTGTTGACTCATCCAAAAAATAATTGTTCCTAAGTAAATGTTTTAGGAGGAATGTGATGCCTAAATATTTGACAGTGCTCATTTTTAAAAAGAAACCCAGAAAACTGGTTTTAAATAATTGAACATTCATCTTAAATGAGTTTAAATGAGTTTAAATGAGTTTTCAATAAGTTGCTACTGGTTTGAAAATAATATCAGAGTGGCTTTGGGAACATAAACAAATTTTCTGTAGCATTTACTACCAAAGTTAGAAGACGAAAGAAACAATCAAATTTCAATGGGTATTCTTAAAGATTGTTAAACATCCAATATTGTGAATTAGCGCCTTATATGTTAACAAATTGGGGATAATCTCATGTATATACATACTGAAGAAAAGTAAGCAACTTTTAAAACAACTTAGTAAAAAAAGTCTTTATTTTTGTAAAACTCATTTTAATTTTAACACTGTACAACATTTCCAAAGCAAATTTTTACTTCTTTAAACATAATAGTGCAAGTAATCTTTTACGGAATTTTAAGGAATAATACATCTAGCAAATTGTCTTTTACAATTCAGAATTTTTTTTTTTTTTCATAAATCATTTAGGTTATAATACTGTGATTGGAGAAAGTCCCCATAGGAGTTGATATGAGCCTAGAAAATTCAAAATTGTTGTACATTATCTAGGTTTTTGTTGTATTTGAGTTATAAAATTGTAATACAGAGTATGTAAAAAATTATCCTGAATAAAACTTTTTGATATTTGTTCGAGGTGCTTCAAGTGCAAACTACAAACAAATAAAATAAAGTTCTTTCTACGAAAATTCAAAATGATATTTATTATTTTATGTAAGTTCTTACAAAATACTTTGTGATGCATTTTTGCAGAAATATCTTCACTATAATCAAATTTTATCTAAATAATTGCTAACTTGTTACAAAATTTTCATTTAACTACAAAGTTGCCATAGTCACATATTTATAAATTGAAATAACAAAAATATAGAAAGATAGCTTTTTTTTTTAATTTTAGCTGTTAAAATGTTTTTTTAAAGCAGATAAATAACTATAGTTTTAAAGATATGAAGTAAAATACAAATTTCGGATGTTTATAACTAGTTGTGTTTCACTTTACAGGAAACACTCTCAGCGAAGAAATTTTCAAGTGTCTTACATGCAGGGCCGGTTCAATAAGGAGGGGTGTGGGGGACCCCCTCCTAACTTTATGAAGTTGGTACTTTAGTCGTCAAAATCGTCAATTGCCAAAGGATTATCGGAAAATTTGAGCTTTAACCGCCAATCTGTTAAGTGTTCAGTGTATAAATTTCCAGTTCTGCCGACAGTTTATTATAAGTTTTACCATATCATGAACATAGTCTTGTTACGATTTTCATGTTTCATTTTAGTGATTTAAGTGCCAGTAAACAAGTCCCCTTTGTCCCATCAAGCCAACTTCTTTCCAGATCATTTCAGTGTAATTTATTGTGTATTTAAAGCAAACCTGCACACTTGGTAGCTCTCTGGGGTGGGTGTGCCTCGGACGAAGGACCTTTTTATATAGATCTAAAGCGTATTCACGCTTAATCTGGAGAAAACCGCCCAAAACACTAGATCGTTAGAACTGAGGCTGCAAGTCCAGAACCGTGGACATCCAATTCAACTATCTCCCAATGTTTAGTGATTTTTAACCACTTGGTCATTAATTGTGCCTAAAGATCATTTAAGAAAATTATATAAGTTTGAATTGATAAATAGATAATGATTGAAATTAGATAAGTTGAAGCAAGCAATATAAGTAACTTTAATCTTAGTTAAATGACGCTTTTTAGGCTTTATGGTTGCTCCAGAAAATAAATTTTTCTGGAATGTACATACATTCAAGTGCATTCTAGAATTTTTTTTTTTAATTTGTGCTCTAGAAAAAATGTTCTAAATTGATTTTCTGATGCAAGCATCATGCCTAAAAAGGTTCATTTAAGTAAGATCAAAAGTTACTTATATTGTTTGAATTAAAAAAAAATAGTGTTTATATTAAAATCAAATACTAATTTCATCAGTAAAAAATATGTTTAGCGGGGCAAGTAATTTGTTAGTAGGATTGATAGAAGAATTTTGAGATGTTTGAATAGTGATTGTATACAGTTTACACTTAGTAATGAAATCGAATACCGCAGCATATTTTATAGGTATTCATTAAATTAAAAATGACAGGTAAAATTGGTATATATTTTTGAAGGCATATTGGTATATAGTTTTGGCAAATTTTGACTTTACACCTCCCAACATTTTTGCTTAAAACCGGCCCTGCTTACATGCAAAACAGAGCAAATCTGAGGTTCCATCTTTTATTTAAAAATATGTAGAAAATTTATAAAATAAATTAAGATGAAACGAAATAAGTAAAATTGAAAAAAAAAATCTAACATTGGAAGGAAGACTTTTAAAAAAAATGTGAACTACGTTGGGTTGAAACTACAAGTTTGTATGAACTATTGTTTACCTTCGACCTCGTTCGGACTTGAAGGTCCCCCCGTATTTTGGCCGGGAACCAATCAGATCAATGATCTCCGGAATGCAGCTAGCAAACACCGCCTACCATTGGTCGGGAGAAGACACGTGACGTGCAAGACGAAGAAGCGACGATGACGTGGTGCACACGTGCAGACATAGAGAGGAAAGAACAGAAGGAGAGAAAGAAATTGTCTCGCTTTTTTCTTTTCTTATTTTTTTTCTGACTATCAAACATCAACACAATCCACAAAACAACTTGTCAGCAACATCACTTTCGCAGGATTCCAAACAACAAATCATATCTTTATGGTACTACAAACAGTGACTGCCCCGAGTACAATAGCATACCGCCTTGCGAAAGAATGAAAAGGGAATCGATCTCAGCTAGTCTGAAAGCCGATAACAAATAAATATCCTATTGCGGTGATCTCGAAAACTAGAAATACAAATTCCAATTTTACATAAATCTATCACTACAGTCCATATTCCTTTTAAAGCTGTCATTAAGTTTACCATGGTCAAAGTGGTAGCGTGGGCAACACAGCAAATTGCGGGCTGCACTGTTTAAAACACTGAAACAGTTTATATTACAACAATGAACAGTCTATATGTTTATTACATGTCGAAATTGCTTTTAAGATTGCAGTGTACCTTTTTTACTTTTTAACTCCAATCTATCAATATAAACGTAACTGAACAGTTGAAAAAATGTCAAGTTTCTGGGGACGTTAAAAATGCAAGCCATAATCGGCTGTAAAACAAACCTTGCTAAATTGTGATTACTGGTTACACATCGAAAAACTGTCTTCTGTTGTCGAATTCGGGAGTGCCTGCATTTAATCGAGCTGTTTGAAAAGAAAGAGTAATAGGTTATAAACGTTGATGTAGTCACCATGAAATAAACAAATGGTTTCGAAACAGTTTGGGAAAAATGCTAATTGCTTTTCCTGCAACTGTCGCACTGGTACAGTTCTTTTATACTGTAAAAAATATCAATTACCGTGGTAGCTCTTATAAATTGCACGAATATTACCTTATATTTCGCTCGAAAGCTGTGTGGTAATTGACAGCATCCACGTTTTGTGTGGCTTCTATATTTGCAGCAGATGGCCATTTACATAAGGGATAACAATGATAAGAAAAACTATCTTAAACATCCAAAGAACTTCGTCCAACTTCATTGGGTGTAAATTTATACTTGCACGTTACCTAAGAGGGCATCGTTTCCCACATTCAATTTTTGAGGTAGAAAAACAACTTTTGTGGGTTTCAAAAGTAAAATCTGACTAAAGATATTCATTCCTCACCGTCCCAAAAGGCTAAAATTTTTATCTACTAATGGTGACTGCTTTTTTTTTTTTTGAATTCAAGCAGTCGAGATTAGTAGATAAAAGTGAACGTAATAAAAAGTTTTATAAATTGCTTTTCCTTTTCCACAAAATTAAATATTGTTTAAAAAAGATATGCAGAATAGAATATATGCCGCACTGTGTTGCAGAAAAATGTATACTAATATTTATTAAAACTCAGTCTTCAAGGACAAAAGTAAACTTCTCAAGGACAAAATTTTCTTTTTCATATGGGATATACAATTATATCAGGGCAATCACTGCATGTGCTTCGGTACATTTACACGAATCAGGTTATACCACCAAGTAGGTTTCCGAATACACCAGCTTATAAAAGCAACAGAATTCACAATGACTGAAAGCGCAGAGTATAATTTGTTTCTATTTAAAAAGATTAAATTTATATCGAAACTATTAAAATATTCTTACATGAATTAGTAACTAAAGAAACTTTCTTAGAAGAATAAACCAGGGAAACTTTCATGTCAGTATTTTTCCGCAATGAAAAATATAAGTAGGTGAAAGAACTTTGTAAACAGTCCGTTAAAAAATGATAAATAAATGGAAATATCATCCATGGATTAATACTTAAGAGTCCTCTGTAGTCGGCATGCGGAGATTCAAGTCCCAAGGCTTTGCTATGGAGAAAAGTGCTTTAACGCCTAATCATTTTTCTCAGAAAGTATTAGGTATTTTTAAATGAAATTTTCCTCTGTGAATCTTGAGAACTATTCGCAAGAATTCCGCGAATCAGATTTGAGTTAATTTAGCCGAAAGAGATTTTATTGCTGTCTAGAATTTATGTTACTTTTCAGACTGCAATAAAATCTCTTTCGGCTCAATGAACTCAAATCGGATTCGCGCAATCCTCGCGAATAGTTGTCAAGATTCACAGAGGAAAATTTCATTTAAAAAAACCTAATACTTTCTGAGAAAAACGATTAGGCGTCAAGGCACTTTTCTCCATAGCAAAGCATTGGGACTTGAATCTCCGCAAGCCGACTACAGACGACTCTTAAGGACAGGAATCATGTGCGGGGCTAAAGGTCTCAAGAGAGTTCCGATTTTTTTTTTTTTTTTTTTTTTTTTTTTTTTTTTGACACAAGTCATCGCTGTCTCCGCTAGGTGTATCGGCGCCAGCAAATAAGGGCAAGCACAAAAAATATCAGTATTTTTAAAACGTCAGTAAGTGAATGTTCTGTTTGTTAACGTATTTTTATTTTCCAAGTCTAAAAATCTTTAATTGACTTTAGCTTCAGTTAAATTATTAAATTTAACACTTAAGTGGTAACAATGGATTTTGTTACTGAAGTAACTGTATTGTTAAAAATATAATCTGAAATTAATTATTCATTTTAAGTGGACAAAGGTTAAATGTATTGAGAAAAGTTTTTACTAATAGAAGAAGTCATTATTTATCAGGCAGAAGATTGTTTTCTACATGCACAGCTCATAAAAATCCCTAGCATAGAAAGCGCCATCTAGAGTCGAATTAATTTGTGATGAATTATTAATTATTTCTTTTTACTATTGTGATACCAATCCTTATATTTTGATCCATTGTTTTCATTCCTGGTTTGCATACGGACAAAGTTCTTTCACCGTTGCCATTCCATGCTTTCATTTTTCTGAGCCTTTTACGCTGGGATGCACATCGGAAACCCTGCAATTCAGGTGGCACTAGCAGCGACAGAAAAGAGAGAAGTATACAGAAGAGGTGAGAGATAGAGAGAGAGTCACATCTAAGCAAGTCAACAACGTTTAGAACAGGCGAGATGCGACGACATAACTGTATACTATAGCGACAGGAGCTACGGGGGATACCTTTTTCCGTGTTCACGCCTGAATTCTCCGCCATATTTGGGTCGTGTCCCCACTAACTCAAGGATCTCGGGAATGCAACTGGCGAACACGGCCTGCACAACAGAATAACTCTTTAAAAGGGAATGGACACTATTTTTTGTGAGTGTATACGCGGACAAATTTCCTTTCAGCACAGAGTGTCCAATAACTGAGGTTTGCGTTCTGGGGAGTCCACAAAACATTAAGCATTTATCACAGCATTTTCTTTGTTGAGAGGTGTTCGGACTGATAATGTTGATTTTTTTTGAAGAGAAATTCGATTTATATCTAATCAGGGATTGAAATTAACGGTGGTCCGCTGATAACGGAGACCACTAAAATACGTAACGGACCAGTAGCGATTTATTTACATTTTCTCTTGCAAATTTTCCTCAAGTAGTTCCACAATGCATGCCATCTAATTTTACTAATACACGTCATATAATTTGATCTGTTTAATGTTTCCAATATAGGCATTTACATTATTTAAATTCAGCTCTTTATGGAAATTAATATAAATTTCTCCTATGATTTCTTTTGTTTTGTTAGGTTACTAACCAGTGATAAATGCTGTGGTACAGGGAAGCCATGAAAAATGTTCTACTAAATATCTACCCCTGCTGCGTCAATGTAAGTAGTTCAGCATTTCACCCTTAAATGGTACTAAATTAGCTGAAACTTGTGATGTGACATTCGAATTATTTCTATAATTGATTACTACGGTTCGAATAAATCAATAATTGATTAATTGAATAGTGAATATTCGCGATTTTCACTATTTGAATAATAATCACGATTTCACTATTCGAATAGTAAAGGGTTTTCCAATAGGGATGATACAATTTTAAATGGTTAGAATGGCAATACTGTGTATTCTTTTTTGACATTTCTTGTGTCATTTGTGTTTAGTATTCTAAGCCATTTAATCTTGGTAAGATGCATACTTGAACAACGTTTCGAAATTATTAAATTGTTTTATCAAAATCAGTGTTCGTACGTGAATACTGCGAGAAATTTAAGAATTCATGGACGACATTATTTAGATGACATTATTGTGATTTAACACCTCGTGATTTCTTTCTTTGGGGATATGTCAAGTCACAAGTTTGATTTTATCACAACATAGGTGAAAGTAATTATGAATGGGACTGCCTAGTTTATCGAGCATTCATTGCAAATTGTGACACAGCACACATAAGTTTTTTTTTTTTTTTTTTTTTTTTTTTTTTAGATGCATTTTTATTATTTTTTACAAACTTTACAGTTTTGGAGGACAAATGTTTCCCTAAAAAATGAAATATTTTCGTTATTACTCGAAACTTGATATTTTTAAATGTGTTACCAGTTTATTCATTTCTTTGAGAATGCCTTAGCAAATTAAAGTAATTATGCTGTATGTAAAAAAAAGTTGGAATTAACATAATTTCTTATTTTCACACACACACACATTTTATTACGTCCCATTTATAATACTGTCTGGTACGAATGGGACAATTTTCATATTTAATAGATTTGTGCGAATGTGCTTTTATTTATGTTTCCTGAAAAGTAACTATTGATAACGATTTGCATGCAATTCCCAATAAAATAATTGCAGTAGATTTTCTTTTTTAACCCAGAATGCAAAATGCCAAATTCCTGCACTTCTCCCTTGCAAAGGATAACTCCCTCACTAAAGGTTTTGATTGATACTTTATTTATTTATTTATTTATTTTAGTGTTTTTTAGCAATACATGCTTACGAATGTATTGTATGCCGCATTTATGCACATAATATTTTGATTAAATTTTGAGAGAAATAGAGTGATCCCCCCGAAACAACGTTTCGAACGAAAGGACTCCGAAAGGACTTCTTGTTAAAATTTCACCTTCATAAAAATGAAATACTGATAGCTGTCTAACTTGGTTTACGCATTCGCTGCTAACTCCAAACTCAACTTTAAAGAAGTTTCCCTTAAATGGTGGGCGCTCGGTAGATGCATTTATTTTTATCTCTGCACTGGCGGATACAGAATGTTCTTTGGGAGAAGGAGCTGAATTGTGAAAAAAGCTTATTTGATATAAGCAAAATGTACAGTAAATAAAAATTTTACCCGAAAATTCCTCTATGTCTTTTGAAGAAGGCTGAAGCTCCGTAGCCCCTCGCCTGGACCTGCCACACAAACTGAGGCTGATACAGGTACGGTGGAATCTTTCACGATTGCTACCCTACCAGTGGCGCACCCAGGATTTTAGTTTAGGGGGGGGGGGGGCTGGGCTACATACAAATACTGCTGAACTCGGTCATAGTGACCTCGGTTAGTTACAACTCTCTTATAACGTCAAAATATTCGGTATCACTTAACTGTCCCATAGAACACAAGCAATGTAACTCATTATAGAATCATAAATAATTATCTGATCTTTTGAGTGACGTTGTAACCGTGTGTAACAGTGTTTCAACTAACTGCAAGCATTTATTTAAAAACTTTTTTAAATAAATGTCTTTTTTGGTTAGAAATAATTTGAAGACAATTAAAAAAAGAAAGAAAGAACTAAAAGAAATTAATTCATTAGCGACAATTTTCATTTTTTAACGCTTTTCACTTCTAACTTTCTACCTTTAGGGGGGGCTTCAGCCCCCATAGCCCCCTCCGTGGGTGCGCCTATGTAACCAACTAAGCTCTTTTATCGTCTTCAAAGTTTTTTTTTTTAAAGCAATTACTGGTAAGCAGTGAAAATTGTACAAACCAATCATTCAAAATACATTTTAATACAGAGATAAATTTGATTATGTAAAATAACAGATTCAGATGAGATGAATGGTTAAAATTTTAAGATTTGTAATGAGATTTAATTACACGCGTAAATTATTACAACTCCATTTCGATTCTTTCTCTGATCACTAAAATTTTTCGAATTACGAGCTGGAGCAGTAAAGAGCCATCGATGTAGTACTTTTTTGTCTGATAAATTCTCTGATTAAATTTATCTAGCGTTTATCATTCATTTTTCCCCCTAGTAAAAAGAGTTCTTCGCTTTTAAATCTCGTTAAAATTTTGAGTTTTTGTTCTCTGTGATAAAAAATCAATGTTTCAAGACTTTCAGAAATGTGAACGTTAATTATTTGACACCCTGTGTATTACACTTTGCGTGGAAATCTGGAAAACAAAATTGGAACAAGACACATACCGCACTTTGTCTAATGCTATAATTAATGATCTACGTCTATATATTTTCACTATCTTAGGTGATTGATTTCCAAACTTTTTCAGCTACAGTTCATAGCAAAGCTATAAATCCGAAGTAGTATATGTATTCAGGAGTACTAAGAATTGCTTGGTGAACAGAACATTAATTGCTCCACGTAGCCATAGTTTGTGAAGCATCGTCTACTTAGAAAAATTGCGGTTTGCATTTTGCTCCTTTTCTGCAACAAAACAAGTTAAAGTCTCAAAAGAAATAAAAGACATTATACACACAGTTATTAAAAAAATGATATTACTTGTTAATTCTTATTCATGTACTTACATATACTGCAATATTTTTTTGATAAAATTAAGATAAAATAGAATCAGAAGTTATTGGCTATCAATAGAATATTATTTTAATGAAATGAGAATGAAATTTAAGTAACTTTAAATTCTGAATTAAGAAGACACAATGTATTCAAACTTTTCAACACATCTGCATGAGTTGTCGATAGCTGGTTGAACATTTATTATTTTTCTTTCACAAAAGTGTTATACTTTCACTGAATTTGTCATGATGAACATACCTACGTGTTCATCTAGCATTTCAGAAAAGTTCATTTAGATTTTTAAAATATCAAGAACAAGAGTCTAATTAAAAAATAAATATTAGTAGAAACATATTAGTGGCATCTCAAAAATCCTAACTTTAAAAGCAGTCTACTAGAGCAGAGTGAATAGAATATTGAAAATAAGTGTCTACCTGCTAACTGGAAGTTAGTGAGTATAACAAAGAACAATTTGAAAATTATGACAAACTCAGGTCAAAAATTCAGGTGAGGATTATTACATCAGTAAGGTGTTACATTAAATTAATTTGTGCAGATTTGATATTAGTAAGCTAATGAAAGATAAAAGGAAAGAAACACATATACAGTTATTTAGCAAACGAAAAAAAAAATAAAGTTGATTTTCGATAGTCCAATAAAATACATTAATCGTTAAAGGTTTTAATGTTTAGAGCTAAAATTATTATCTTACAGGTAAATTTTCCAAGCATTATGTTTTCAAAAAAGTACAGGCTAGTATTTTTTTTAAAATTGTATTTCAAATGTTCCAAAGTTTTGAGTTTATAATTTTGCAAACTATTAACATTTGAAACACAAATACTATAATTATAAACTTTTATACATTCTAGAGGGCTTTCAATGCTCATTACTTAAAGCTATGTGTAATATTGAGTAGAAGTAACCAACTTGATATAACAGAAGTAAGTTTAATTAATGTACTTAACGATTTTTAGTATGTTTTGACTTATTTGTTAGATCTGCATTTGTAAATAGCATAGATATTTTTGAACAGACACCAACCTATAAAGAATATTTCTTCTAAAAACGATTTATTTTTTGCTCAGTATTTTACAAATCAAAAATGAAAAATCTGCAGCAGCAAAGCTTGCACTGTAATATTTTAACTAAGCAATGACTTAATTAAAAGTCTGAATTCGTTAATTGAAGATGTATTGTACATTTTATAATTAATTTATTGTTAGACATCGCTTATAGATTTCCTTTTTTTAAATTTAATGTGTCGAAAACTTGGTTGAGGGTCCTTTAGAGTTGGGAGAAACAATGAAATGGAACCATCCCAACTTTTAAAACTTGTTTCTAATCCCTTCCCTTATTGTTTACGCTTTTCTGAGAACCTTCCTCTTTACAAAGCTAACACTGCCATTGCATTGCTGCTGTTCAGTTGAAATTGATGGAGACAGTTAGCAATAAACAAATACGGTTATAATACAACTGAAGGAACCGCGTTAATTCATATCTCTGTAACTGAGGATATGCATTCTCAATCATAATAAATAAATAAATAAATCGAATTAAGGATAAATTTTCAGTTCAAATACACGCGCGCGTACTGAATATAAAAAAGGAGGTTTTGTTGAATTCACGAGTCTCTTTAAAAATATAAAAAAGTACAGGAATTTCATTGATAATTCATAACATCATTGTAGTGATTTATAAATATAATTTACTCTTTTTTTTAAATCAGTTGGAAACAACATAATCGCGAAGCACATCTCAACTATGTAATAGCCACTGGCAGATCCAAGGGTGTAGGTGGGTGGGCGAAGGGATGAAGGTCATTCCTCCTGAACACGCTTAAACCTAAAAATATGCCTAGTTATTAGGAAATCTAATCCAGTATTGAACCTATGTTTAACCCTTTAACGCGCAGATTTCCCGCTCTGGGAATACCCAACTCTGACGTTTTGACTGTTGCCAGTCACGAAGAATAGATTTGATTTCTATAAAAATAGTTGCGGGTGACATAGCTCCACGAGAATATTTTACTTTTTAGCACTTCATTTCCCGTCTAAAAAGGGTCACGATTATTTTGAACAGCACTGACATCTGCTGAAAAATGGAAGAATGGGAGAGCGGCTGGATAGATTGCCCAATGCTGAAAAAAGGGCAGCCGTTGCCATCGCTCGACTGAACGACCAGCAAGATGGCGGACGATCGAAATGTTCATCGCGTGCCACAGATCTAAAGACCCTTTTTTTGAAAAAGCTGGCTGTGCGGCACAGCCAGCTGCGTTGCAGTGCAAATTGGATGAAGGTGCCAAAAATTGGATAAGGGGTTCAGAAGTGTCTCGATCTATGATCTAGTATTTATAGAGAGTACACAGACTCATAAATTATAGTTCCACTCTTTATTTTATAGATGTCAGTGGCATATTTTTTTTTTCAGTGCTTCTTTTTTTTTCTGAATTTCAGGTGATGAGAGCGAATAGTGCGAACATGGCATCACAATTAAAAATGAGCAGTGTGAAACGGACACTGGGGAGATAATCCCCCCTGAAAAAAAAAGACCCGTATCTTACAGAACGCTTCGTCCTATCTACTATCGCCCCATTCTCGACACTTTTCCTGGATCCGCCAGTGGCAATAGCTATATACAGGACAAAGAACGAAGAGTTGCCGTGGCCGAATAATGCGTATGACACTCACCAAACCGACGAGAATAAAAAACACGATGAAGGCCCGCCCCAAGGACGTCTGACAGTAGATGTCTCCGTAGCCGACCGTCGACATAGTCACGATTAAGAAATACACGCACTCCCAGTACGTCAGGCTCTGCGGGTTTAAGAATTCTAAAGGATCGCCGGAATTCTCCAACTGAAAAACAAAAGAAACATGAAACGCATCCATTATTATATAACACTTTATCTTCCTAGCTACTGGTCATTGTAAACAGCACTGTCTCTCTTGAACCAGGGAAGCTACGAACAGATTTTACGTGCACCAGCTTCCTTTCGTGTACATGGTCCGACAGTAGTCCAGTTGAGAGAGGCTGTCGTCCTCCCAAGCGCTGACCGGAACCAACGCTTTATCACTTTCGCACACGAGCCTCCATTCAACGGGGTCACTGTGGGACTGCTGGTGTGAAGGCCTAGATATTAATCAGTAAATCTGGTATACAAATACCTAGTTGGTTCAAACAGTAAGGTAACAAGAGCTCTCACAAGCGCACATTCCCCGAGCGAATGAAATTTCATGTCTAGGTACAACAGACGATCGCAGTAAACAAATACCAATCGATGCCATGCTACTGACAACCGCAATTCCGATGGAAGCTTTTGGATCATCCTCTCCATAGTCTCGCACCCATGGATTTTCCTCTCTTTGGGCCGTTAAAGGAACACTTGACAGGGCGTCATTTCCATCCCGATGCCGCAGTTCAGGACGCCGTCATTAAGTGGTTCAGCGACCACGGTCCTGATTTCTACAAAGAACCTACGAACCAAAGGACCTACGGTCCTGATTTCTACAAAGAACCTACGAACCAAAGGACCTACGGTCCTGATTTCTTCCCTATATATCGAAACTAAAAGTTTCGATAGATTGGTATAAAGCTGTAAAAAACGCTTTGATGCCTGTGATGTCAGAGTGTCGGCTCTCAGCCCTCTCCGCCCCCCACCGACAGTGGAAGAGATAAGAAGAGAAGGATATTGACCTCCGTCGAGGGAGGACGTGTTTTCCTTGTGGTGGCGATACCACCGAGTTAGAAGCAGCGTGGTGCTGGCTTCCAAATTTATTTTAAATGTATTCTTTATGTTATTCGTATGCAAATTTTTAATCCAGAGAAGTATCATCATTATATATGTATATATATCTTAATAAAGGGAATCTGTATTAAACCAAGAAGTACAAGGTGTATATTCGAGGAGGTGGAGGAACATCACAATGCCCATGGAGGCCATGTTGAAAAATAATCTGCACCAAATGCCTTGCTATGCTAGCGTCATCACTTGGATTTCGTGAATAAACTTTTCGGTTATAGGACTTGTTACCTTATTTTTTGAACTGACCTCGTACATTCCGCAGTCAGTTGTGCATTGGGTCGTTCGTTGTTCTTACCAGGTGAATGACTCCGGCTGCCGTTAACCAGACGCTGATGACAATGGACACGAGTTGCGCCAGTCGTATCGAACTACTTGTCTTCAACACATTCAAGTACTGTAAGATGTCGGGAACAGACATGAGGCGGAGTGCACGCAAGAAACGGAGCCCTATCAGAAGAAGAAGAAAAAAAAAATCACATTAAAACGTGTTTCCGGCTGAATTTTTCTTTTGAGTAATAAAACCGAGAACTTATTTTATGTACGTTACATCTAAAGTCCGGAAATCAGACAGTATGCATACTATCCAATCAGTTATTTTCAGACTATGGGCCGCTACCGGAATTTCGAACGATATCCAGGGATGTCGCCAGCATGGCGACAAAGCTCTAAATCGGAACCAATCGTCGCCAAAATCGTAAACAGGGACAACAATTTTGTCGCCCGAAAACATAGAGCTAAGAACTTCTTACATTTTCTTTAATCGTCTATTTAGTTTTACGTCCACTTTACGTATTGGTTACGTATATGTATCGGTTTGAACAGCCAGGAATTTAAAATGTGTTGTGTTGTTTTTAATAGAAGTACAGACGTACGTAATAATAAGCAATGCATGCAATAAAAGTAGAAATACGGCAGTTCTAACTTGTGTCTGCTAGATTAGGGATGGACGCGAGACGAGACAGAGATTTACAGCTTTTTTGCGAAACGAGACAAAGCTTTTAGGCTATTTTGCGAGACGCAAGACACCTATTTTTCATCTCGCGTCCTATGCTAGATTTGTAGTTTAGACCACCAGTTGCTGACCTTGGTGGTCTTTTTGGACCACCAAATTTTCTTCGCTAATCGACTAACGATATCGATTATAATCGTTTTCAAATATGGCAACCTGAAAATTTGACAGAAATGCCAAAGCAAATTTGCACCATTTCTGAGATTTTGAAAAATTGATTCCTTTAAAACCTATTGAAATAACATGCGGTAATAACACTTTCACATTTTGAAACAGACTATTTTAATGCAAGGTTTTTACTAGTTTATCTCTATAGACTATTTTAATAGACAAAAATACAGAAATAAAAACTATTTTAATGCAGAATTTTAAGTAATAACTCACTCACCAATCCATGTTCTGTCCAAATATATGGAGACGAAGGACGGTGGAATTGTGAAGTAGTCAACAAAGGAATATAACTCCAGCATGAACCACAGCTTATCACTCGCAGCTATAAACTGATATTAGAAAAGAAAGATGTTTAGTAATCTAAGACAATCTTAAATGGGTACAAAAAACGAATAATAAAATTTTCACATTATTTCATCTTCAATTTCGTGCGTTTATCACCAAAAATATTTAAGGTTTTCATTTAGTTGTAAAATACAAAACCATGTTGTTCTCAAACAAGTTTTGAAACTGTAGATCGGACATAAGAAGTTTTGAAAGTTTTAGTGAAAATGCAAAGAAATTCGGGTACCCGTGGGTTGTAGCCGTAACTGTAATTCATTCGCCAAACAACTGAGGTATATCGTCAAGAAATATCGCGAAAGCCTTTACATTGCCATAAAAGTTCGCAGTCTTAAAGCATAGATGCGATCTTTAACCTTAATGTGGCTAAAGCAAGTTCAGTGGCCGCTATAACCCACACGATCTGAAATTCGGTTTACTATAGCTGCAAAAGACTACAGTTTCGAAAAGACTTTCTCTTATATAAAAAAAAAAAAAAAAAGAAAAGAAAAGGAAAGGAAAGGAAAGGAAAGGAAAGGAAAGAGAAGGAATCAAAGAAAAAACTAGTGTCCTAAGCTGAAGAACTTTGAAAAAGAAATCATGTTTTATTTTGAAGCTCTTCAGAAAATTCCAAAATGTATAATGTAGCTTTTAAAAACTATCAAAATGATTTTCTATTTTAAAAGATATTTTATCACCATCGTCCGCTGTTGTTCCAATTGTCGCTGTCTTTTCTTCATAAAACTGAATGAAACTAACAAGGTTGATTTGTTTTAGACATACAAATGCACATGAAACTCATCCATTCATTGATGAATGAAAGAAAGTAGGACTTAGCGACTTCTGGTCCAATTATTAGGCGGTGAACATGATGGACAATAACTGTCTTCTTGGCATGATCTGGAACTGTACCTATTTTCTTAACTAGATTTTCCGATGGAAAATGATTACTTATTTAAGCCGTTTGGCTTGCGGAATGTGTACGCACGGCAAATACATTGTCATCTGACACATAAGTTTTAAACATAACAAGTGTCAGAATTTGGCGACTCTTGAATGTGTAACTGTTAATTTTAAACCTTCGTTTTAATTACCATGAAATTGACAAATATTAAACATATATTATATCTAATAAAAGGAAAGAAAGAAAAAAAAATTAGTAATTAGCTTACTAAATATTAGCTTAAAATATATAAATTTGTTTAAGTACAATACAGAAATAAGTACTCCTTGGATAGTTAGAGAGCCCCCCACCCCTCTTTTTTGTCCAACAATAAAATTACTAACCCACAAAAAACAGGAAAGCCAACACAATTGCGTATTCAATCAAAATTATTAATTTTGCACTTTCTGTTTAACACTAGCCTTTTTGTGCGTTTTCTAAATATACGATAGTTCCCTAAAGATTCTCTAAAAAGATGCCATGTAGTAATACTTACACGTATAAAAAAGTAGACCATAAAAAATATATTTAGCGCTAAGTCTATCTGTTGGGTGGTGTTGGTTGCCCATGATTGGCACATCTCAACTCCATCTCTGTAAGACAACAAGTAAATTTTAAGACAAGCGGCACACTAACTTAAGATAAAGCTTCAGAAAAATCTTACATGGAAACCTAATGTAATTTGTTCATGTTCCCTACAGTTTTAAGAAAAGTTAGAAAAAAAATTCTATTCATGAGCGTTTCGCTGTCATTTTCGAGCGTTACACCTGTTCGTTACACTTTACAACAACACAGTTTTATTTTTTAATTCTTAAGCACTAATTGAATCGCATGGCAGTTTGAAATCAGCCTGGTAGATGAATGAAATACACGCTGGGGAGAAAAAGAAAAGCTATATACAACCCATAATCTGCTCTGACCATGGAAAAAAAATTGTTTCAGTTTCCCTGTTACCACTCATTCGAGTTTAAAACAAACACTCGTTGGTCACGCAATGCCTAACAATTCTCGGAGTACTATTAGCTACAGTTTTCAGGACACCAGTTTTTTTTTTGTTTTGTTTAAAGCAGCTTTGTTTAAATATCGTATGTGTGAGCTCAATTATATCAAAAATCATTTTGTACTATACTGTGTATGGAATGGCTATACGTATATATGTTCGATTGTCAACAGCACGTTCATATTATTCAATTATTTATTTTGTAATAACTTTTTATAGCCAAAAACGTAAGAAAATACATAGTTTGAACTATGTTTATTTTTTCAATTTTTTCATTTTCGTTACTTATTTTTAAACTCATAAACGTCGCCTGCGAAAATAATTATTAGAGAAAGTCAGAGCTTGCTATAAGAAACGGCATTTTTTAAAATTTTTATTTATTTATTTATTATTATTATTATTTTATTTTATTTTTGTTTTTGTGTTATGGCAAGCTTACACAAGTAACATCTTCTTAAGGAGATTGCCTTGGGTGGAGGACTCGTCATTTTATAATGTTGTTCAGAATCTTATACGTACACTTATATTTATAATTGTGTGTTGTGGGATTAAGGCCAATTATCTGCTCGAGTGATGCAAGCCCATGGGTGGGGTTTCTAAGGGGTCCTAACCCGTATTTACGCTTTCGCTGGAAATCACGGAAAACTTCGAACGATTAGGTCGGCGGACGCGACCTAGTTTTGAACCAGGCACCTTCCGTCTTCCAGTTCAGATATACGCTCGACCACTCCTTGTGGTATTTATGATTACAAACTACATTGTTTCTCTAAGGTCCACCTTAAAATTTAATGAAGTGATATTTAAGAACTAACGATTAAAGTAAACAACACTTATTTTTAATTTTCCTTTTAAATTTTAAACTAAACTTAAATTTACTTTTACTATTTTTATCTTGGGATTTTTTTCCTTCACAGATAGTAAATTATTTAAATTATGTACACATCAACCAAGTTTAAACGTTTAAAAAATATATATTAAGTTTTTTCCAAGATTATAAATCTTAACTTTTTTAATTTTTCATTTTCATCGTGTGCGTATATATGTATGATATTTGATCTATTTTATTTGTTTTCATCTTTTTCAACTTTTCGATTTCTAATAACTTTAGTTGCCATTGCTTACTTTCTTGTTAATTTCGTTTCTATATTGCCTTTCCTATGTCCGCGCTTTTCATATAATAATACACTGTATTGTTTGTCTTTCGAGATACAGTCAATGATTACTTCAAAATACTACTAATAAAAAAGAAAGCCTCCAATATGAAACTTTTAATCAAAAGGTCACGAGCTTCAAGAAAATATTTCCAACCATAAGTTTCTAAATCACGAGAAAAATTTTTAATTCTTCAAAAACGGAAAGAAACGTAACATTTGCTTTCTTTTGGTTTTTTTATATTTGTGTACTCTAGTTTAATAGAAGACTTTTCTGAAGCTTTCTGATAAGGATTAGTTTACAACGTCACAACAACATTACAACACCGATAGAAGGAATAAAACCGGTCATTGAGGTAAAAAAGGAGTAAGTCACACAGATTATGTACAAAAATACATCATGCATAAAATGTCTCTAAATTATTATTTTATGAAAACGTCAAAGTAAGAAAGCAAAATGAAATTTCCTCTACCATGCTCTGCAGTTGAATCGAAGTTCTATCTAAACTTCATCTATATTAATTGTAATCTAATATCTATGTTCAAACGTCTCTAAGCTATATGTATAATGAGGAAATTCTATAAAAATGATTTTTGATTAATGATTTAGTCAGCAATTACAAATACAAAGATTTGCTCTATAATTACTAAACATTCATTAAAAATACAACTCCATACTTCAAATCAATTTAAAAACTCGAGGCATTAGTTATACTTTTCCATGGCCGCAATAAAAGGAAAGAAAGAATTTAAAGAATTATTTTGAGGCTCAAGTCAGTTGATGAGTCTTGGTCGCAAGATCACAATGAAGATTTTTCTGATTGTTATGGAACATGGAACACAAATTCAAGAAAAGTCTAGAAATACTTTAATGATGCTGAAAAAATAAATTTTAGGATATGGTGCGGTAAAATATGTAGGCATTTCTTTTTGCTCAAAAATATAAATAAATTGTTTTGAAATGATATTTCTTTTTTGGCTTATATTTTCAGAAATTTGTTGGAAAGATTTATAATCGCTAAAAATTGTATTAATTCCGTTTAGAAACACAATATTAAATTTTATCTGCTTATTGAATCCGTGTTCTTTTCTTGTGCCTCTAAAAAAACTTTCAAAAACTAATACGTTCCTGAAATTTTGGAAAGTTCAGTTACTAGTTCAGACGGTGCCTATCATTAAACTTCAATCTTAGTAAATAGTCTTATCCCAGTTTCATTGACTGTGACTACTAATTATAATAACTTGCTTACAAATTATGTTTCAAGTTAATGAATACGATTGAAACGTGCTCTAATCCAACAAATATTTTAACTGTAATATGTTTCACTAGTGAGTTAGAAAACAAAACAAAAAATCTGTTTAAATTTTCCTGCTCTCTTTTTCGCATTGAAAAGGCAATCACTGTATTGTAAATTAGACTTTTATATGCACAAGCACATGTACGAACTTAAATTTCAAGTCTCCTTTGAAATGTTTTACTCATAATAACAAAGTAACAAATAATATCTCTCTGAAATTTTAATCAAGAAATCTTAATTTTAAATTGTAATAAATTGTAAAAGTGAAGCATGAATGAAAATTTCAGTTTATTTCTGATATTAAGTTGAATTTAAGGTGTCTTTTGGGTTAATCAAGATAAAATGCTAGTCAAATAAAGCAGTTGAAAATACTAATAGAACTATGAGAAATCAAGTCTTAAGACCTAATTAGATATTTTGCAAATTTTATATTTTGAACTCGGTTAGAGATTTAAATAAGATTAAATTATTTTTAAATGCGATGAATTTCCTTCTCATTTTTATTTTATGTGCACTTAAATTAAAGTTCTGATATTAAACTTTAAAAACTTTATTTCATTTTTTAAAACATTTTTCAACGAAATTAGTATATTAAGTTAGTATTGAATTGTTAAGTTGAAGTATTGAATTATTTTTCTTAAGCGAATAAAACTATTTCATACTACACTGACTTTATTGCATTGATGCTTCAGATATCTTTTATGACCATAAAAATACAGTAATGTAGTTTGTGATGTTAGAAAACACAGTGAAGTGAAATCTAAAAATTAGTTCCGCACTAAAATAGAAATAATTTGATTGTTATTGTACATGTACATGTTATACTACAGAAAATATTGTTATATAATTTCATAAAATATTCAACACAGAAAAAGCAGCTGAACACATACCTGAAAGTGAAAGTTAAACATTCATGCTGGGAACGTGCGAGCAATGCTAATTACTAACAACTAACATGCATGAACACAGAGAGCAGGAAAATTATTCTCTGCAGCTTCATCAAGCTCCATCAAGAACGAAGTGCAGAGTTCTGTTTTAAAGCAAATACGGGGTGAACTACGACTCTTCTTATAAAAATGTGCAAGCGTTTACTAAATTATCCTTTACAGTTAAGCAAAAGATATTCACCTCTTTGACGTTTTGTATGGAGACTTGTGATCTATCCTGCGTATAATACATCGGCCATATAAACTTACAAACGTAATCATATTGCTTTAGGGGATCGCATTACTTTTATTCAACAGTATTTATAGTTTTTATTAAGGTTGAGCTTCCTAAAAAGATATGCTAATGCGTAAGAGAAATACTCTAGAATTTCAAGAGAAATACAGATAGGTCTCTTGGCAGAAGTCTTTCTGTGCAGGGGATGAAAATAATATCAGGTTGTAACGAAAGTTTTCCGCCAGATTTGCTTGAGTCAGCTCACGCGGTACCCAGCTTTTGACCTTATATGTCAAGTTTATGCGATGCTTAGCGCGACTCATGGACATGGCACTAAAGTCTAACTCTTTTAGCTAGCTCTCGTGGATGAATATTTTATCTTCTTCCACACATTCTCGTAGGCGGGCCTCATGAGCATCAGTAGTCTGGTCAGAGCGCTCTGCTTCTTTAATATCCTTGTCCTCGTTTTTGAACTTTCGGAACCAAATCTTCACAGTGTCGTATGATACAACAGTAGTACCTTAAGCTGTACACATGATTCAGTGTCATTCTGTAGCTGACTTTTTGCGACAGAACTGAGAGTAAATGATGGATCAATCTGGTGGCGTGGTAGTTCCATTTCAGACACCTTATACTTAATCATAACGCTATTGTTTTACGGATTTCACAACTCAGTGCTGCAAAACAAGTCTTTTCTTTCAAATGGCAAAAATCGTTTTACAAAATATTGGCAAAGACACCAACGCGAACTGCTTGTGCAGGCAATACTTGGAGTGGCGGAAAACTTTCGTTAGAACCTAATAGTTACTGACTCTCTTGCCCTTCTGAATCTTACATGAGGCTCTTACGAGGCAGTAAATTGTCGCTAGATGACAGAGTACCTCGATTCACATTCGATTGAATGTAACTTGTTAATATCTTCTTTAAAAACAAATAATATGAAAACAAAAATTATATACATTTATCACATGGTCGAAAAAATGAGTAGTGGTAGCAGAAAACTTATATTCCAAGAAACGACAGTCGACCAGTAACAACAGTCATGAACACTAAAGAAACAGTACAGTTCCAAAACAGAAATATCAGGAGAATGGGAAGCGCAGCACAGAGTTGATTATCAAGTCAAAAAAATGTGTAAAACTCCCGTCTTAGTTCTAGTCGTGTAACTGTAGACATTCCAGAATGTTCTAAAGTTCAGCTATTGCACAGTGTTTAATACGGCGTAATCGTACAATGCTCTGATTTGACAGGGCTTATGGGACGCGAAACCTGGGTGGGTCGCTTATTCTGTGTTTACTCGTAATCATGGTAAAAATCCCCCGAGAAAGTTCTAGAACGATTTTCCCCGCCAAACGGTATTTGATAATAATAAATTTGCTGGCTCAATGTTTGGGTTTATCTTCTTGGAAACCGGGCGGAATTTAGAATTATGTTATTAAAAGAATGAATTTTTAAAGGATTTCGAGAAATAAACCACGATGTATCTGAAAATGGCTAAAAGAACAAGATATTTGGTTTTAATTTTATTACATATAATATATTGATTCTAATTTCATTACATACATTCATAAGGTGCCCATCCGCCAAACGGCGCTAACACAACTTTTAGTGTGTCCACCGTCCCCTTAAAAATTTCAGATTAGTAATGGATGACGACACAGAAATCCACAACTTCCATACGAGGCGAGACGAGACGAGACAGAAAGTGATAGCTTTTATGCAAGACGAAACGAGACGAGGATTGAGGGCATTTATGCGAGACGAGAAAGACATTTTTATCGTTACTCTATAATGATACTGCGAGAAGAGGCAAAGCTTTTCAGCTGTTTTGCGAGACGAGACAAGCCAATGTTTAGTCTCGCGTTCGTCGATCCCCATATCCAAATTAAAATTTAAGTTTAAAAAACAAACAGACAAAAAAAATATTTAAAAAAAATGGACGAATTCATATTAAAAATTTTCTTCAAACGGAGGGAAGTATCACTCGGTTTATTCTTAGATATTTGCAGTAATCTCTCATTTCTAGCGTTTTAGCAAATGGCGAAAAGCCAGCCGTAATGCAGACATAAAGTTTTCTGCTCGCGTTTTGTTTATTTAAGATGCTCAAGTATTTTTGGAAAATTGTTATAAATTGTGCCAAAATATTTTCGAAAGATGTGCATGACATGAAGTCCAACGTTCTTTGCTTTGCTTTAGAAGCAACGCGCGAACAGCTTGCATCCATGATTTATATCATTTTATTTATTTAATCAGAAGCATGCTATCTGCGACATCGTTTTGTGTACTTTAAAACAAAGCTGTTCATTAAGCCTTTCTCCGGAAAGGAAAATACGTTGTGAAGTAACTCATTTTGAACAACTTATGATCGACTTTAGATTTTCTTTTCAATAGACTGTTAGTTTCTGGACAGTTTGCTTGAAAGAGGATTTATTGTATGGAAACAAAATGCTTTTTCTTCTCAAGGGGTTAAGGCACAATCAAATGATGAAAGTATTCTAAATTTAACAAGAAAGATAAAGCACGTTGAACGCATTAATTATAAAACACTTACCGACATAGTTTTACTTGCGCACTGTTACCACCTTCTGATGAGAAACTAGTTTGCCGACACAATTCAGATCCTCATCAGAAGGTAAGGAACTTCTGATAACGACCCTCGAGAAGCCTCGAACTGGTGCATGTGGTCTTCAGAGGTAGATCAGAAATCGAACTGGTAGCATTACAGATCCGTGTAGGTGCAGCGCGATGCGCAGCTCATCACATATTTTTAATAATTCGGCCTAAATTTAGTACTTTTGACCATTTTCTAATTTTCAATTTTTCCTGTTCAATATCTTTTCTTCCGTTTTAGAACATGCTTTTCGGGTTTTCGATGTTCATACTATATTTCCTTTTTTCTCTTGATAGGACGTCTGTCCTTCTGTGGCCGTTCTAAAAATAGCTGACTCAAAATCTAGCTCTAATCATTTGAAGCTCAGCCATTTTTGCATCAATAAACAATAACAACTAGATATAATGCCCAACGCTGAAAAAGTCCAGCCGCTGCACAACCAGCTGCGTCAAAAAAAATGTCTCTTGATCTGTGGCACGCGATGAACGTTTTGATCGTCCGCCCTCTTGCTGGTCGTTCAGTCGAGCGATGGCAACGGCTGCCCTTTTTTCAGCATTGGGCAATCTATCCAGCTATTCTCGTATTTTTCCATTTTTCAGCAGCTGTCAGTGCTGTTCAAAATATTCGTGGCATTTTTTTTTTTTACGGAAATGACGTGCTAAAAAGAAAAGGATTCTCGTGGAGCTATGTCCCTCGCAACTATTTTTATAGAAATCAAATCTATTCTTCGTGACTGTCAATAGTCAAAACGTCAGAGTCACTGCGCATTAAAGGGCTAACTTTGGAGTAATGGCGGTAAAAGTTTTATCTTGGAGGGGTTGCCCGGAATTGTTAGAGAGTCAGAGAATCAGGCATCAGAGTAATTATACTGCAGGATATATATATATATATATAAACGAATAAATATAATACTTGATGAAGCCGGTTTGCAGAGAAGGTAGAGGAAAAGAGAATCGGGTCGGGGGAAGGTGCGAGATGCTGAGGACAGATGAAGGTATCGATTTTTTTCTACTCACCCTTTTGTGGAGTGTCCAGTGCTGGGGAGAGAAAAAAACAAAAGGACAAGGGTCAAAAACAAAGGAGAAAAAACACTTCTGATCAAAATTCATTAAACTACAATGTTGGGAATGAAAAATGTGAGTTGGATGTAAATCAAAAAATAATAAGAATGAACAGGTTTTTGAACTAGTAAACGGCAAATAATACACTGCGAATACCTCTTTATGAAACAAGCACATCATCATTTATAGCAGAAGAACACTACACATGTATATATCCTTGACTAAACTACTTTCCAAAGAAATCAAAAGCATAAAAGCAACATAAACAATGGTAATCACATGAATAAACAATCTTTAATGGAATGAAAATGAAATTTTTTTTTAAGTACTGGATTGGAACCTGTATACAATGAAAACCTCTCTAAAGAGACCGTCCTTCGGGTCTTTCATCGAGGTGGTCGTTCAATGGACAAAATAAAATGTTTAATTACATTCGTACTACAGAAAACATTATTATTGAACGATTTTGTTGAATGTCCGAACTTTAACGAATTAGAAAACTGACTTTTGATTTTTGCGATTTAAATTTCTAAACATGCTTTCATTACTTAAAACGAATTATTTTAGTAATCATCTGTAGTCCCATCTTAATTTTTTGGTAGGTACCATTACACAGCACTTAAATCGTCTTGGAAACGATGGTTCTTCCATTCCTTTTATTCATTCTGCTTGGAAACAGTTGTTGTAAGATTCTATTTACTTTCTTCCTTTACCCCCCCCCTTTTTTACTTAATAATTTATTATTTCAGTTATTTTCTGTATTGTGTGTATTTTTCTGTATGTTTAAAAGAATGTGTTGTTATGTTTATAAAAATTAATTCAAATAAAAGTATAGTATTTGAAATAGGCTTGAAATAGTTCTTTGTGTAACACTATTTGAAATCAAGAATCTCTCTAATTCTATACAATTACTGATGTAAATACTTAATTAAAATTTTCGAAAATGGCCTTTCAGGGAGGTAAGACAGGAAGTAGGATCTTTTAATGGAGAGGGAATTAATTAAGCCTACAATTAATCAGACCAAAAATCACAGACTAGAGATAAATGGTCTTTATGAGAGGTGGCGCCTTTGTAGAGGTGATCATTTAGGCATATGGTCCCTTTATACAGGTGGCCTTTTAGAGAGGTTTACACTGCATTAAAACAAATTATGCGTCAACATAAACATCAATCTTTAAAGATATCAAAATTTTTAAAATCAACGCTATGTATTAGCCCACTGGCTGGGGTATTTGAAATTTAACATTCTATGAAAAACAACAAACCTAATTTTAAATGATAAAAATTCAACATGCGTTGGGGAGAAAAAATCGAATTGTCTGACACTGAAAAAGAAAGAGAAATCCGTCATTTATAGCCTCATTTAGATGTTTTGTTGCTGTAAATTATTTTGCTTTTTATAGTAGATAAAGTTCAATTTAAAGTAATGCACTTTTAAAAGAAAAACAATTGCAACGCACGATTAAGAGTGTAGCCAGATAGATTAAAAAAAAAAAAGCCACATCAGTTCATTTAAAAAACATTATTTCAAGTATTTTTAAAAACTTGCATACAAATTGAAAAAAGTGACAAAAAAAAAAAAAAAAATAACGTGGAACTGAGAGGCCGAAAATATCCTCTCGAGTCAAAAGAAGTTCATCTTAATCAGTGTATGCAAATGTGAAAACTCATCTTTATTTTCAAACCCTATTAATTCGATTTGTTCCTAAGTTTATACTTACAGGTGCATACATTTGAAGTCTACCAGAAAACTCAGCCGTACATTTCTTTTTGCGTTGAAAACAATAAAAGGAATTCTTTTTCAATGTCTTTTTTCGTATCAAATTGTTGAGAAACTGTTCTATATTTTCATTTGCTTTATTCATTTCGAAAAAAAAAAACTATGAAGTTAGATAGCATTTTGTTGGAACCGCAATGCTGTTTCATGTTAACAAATTTTTCATGTTCATCGTTTTCGTGTAAAGCTTTTTTTATTGTATTACAAAAATAGCATTTTAAAGACGAACTCCTAATTTCTATTAACATTTTTTAAGTTTACAGACACGCGTATCTTTATGTAAGCTAAATTTAAAATATGATCAATCTGAAACTTTTTTTGAAAGCATAGAATATACTACGATACGTTAAAAAGAAATTTAGGTAAATTGCATAAATTTCAATTTTGGCTGATAGAAATCAGTCGGAATTTTACTAAAATATACATAAGTTTAGCAGGGTCGCCGACAGGATTTTCGGGCCCCTGCGGGAGGTATTTATGACGCGCCCCCCCCCCCCCCCAACAAAAAAGAAAACTTACCATTTTTTATCCATAAAATTTTTTTAAACACTTTAGGCTTAGTACACTCTCAATTTATCATAGGCCTTAGATGCAAAATCTTGTACATGATAAAACTTCCATTAAAAAATAAATTTGAAGCACTTTATCAAAATTCTTATAAAGTAATGTACATATAGGGTAACTCCGGTAGAGTGGCCGCATACGGAACAGATGCCGCACGCCTTGTATTTCTTGTCGATAGATAGTAGTCAAACGCACAGTATAGGTGTGCAATCATATTTCCTGGTGTGCATCCATTAAGCAGTGTATAGCTTGAATCCTTTTTAATGTTTTACCTTTAATTATGCAATCCTTATTTTGAGATTAGCGCATGATTTCACTATAAAAACTTTTAAACACGTTATGCTTAAGTACTTTTTAAAATTCAATTAAAAAATAAAAGAATTTAATTTTAGTAGTCAACTGAGTAAGTGGGCAGACTTATATTGATTTAAATCTAGTAGTACGTCTCTTTATACTAATTTATCATCTTTTTGTTAATAAATAGGTAATTATAATCCAGATATGAATATTTTTCAAGTATTTTTTAAAATGTTATTTATTATTTCATTCAGTTCTTATGACAGGCGCAGTATAACTCCTGCACAAATGCTGCGTCTCACCCGCAATGCAATGTTTTAGAAAAAAATTGTTTAAAAATATTAATTATTTTTTAGATTTCTTTCTGTTGTAGTACACATGTTCTATATTCTGCTATAAATAGCACAGCATCATTTATTTTACTGTGTGCGCAGCCTGGGATTTTTTACACAAATTAAATATATATATAGATGCAGCATAAGTCCCGGAATTAACTTTAAATGTTTAGTGATCAAATTATGCAGTTCCAAAAGTCCCGTTTTAAAGAAATTATTTAAAGTATTTATTATTAGAAATTAAAAATGGGTAACTCTTGCATAAATCTTTTCTCTGAGGAGACGCTTTAGTAAAGCCCCAACGAAATTATTTATTTATACATTTTTTTCCCAATTTCCACAATCCAGATAGTCGAAATGTACTGAACTTTCTCCTGTACAAGTACTAGATGTATTTTGAACCCTTTAAGCATCTTAGAAATGAGTGTGGGCTGTGAAGTTGTTTTCACTGTGCATATGAGAAGAAACTTCCCGAGGAGAACATAATCCTCCTCTAAAATCCACATTTACCCTGTTTATTCCTATCGTTGCAGAGGAAAATTCCTCTTTTGTGACCAGTATCACTTTTAATCCCCCCCCCAAAAAAAGTAAATTAGGTTTGAAGGATATATAAAGATTAATGAAGGGGAAGCGAAATCGGTCATAAAAGGGTAATCTTCACCATGTAACCTTTCCAACGATGCAGGTCAGAAGTTTACACCTGGGTTCCACATGAAGAGAAAATAATAATAATAATAATAATAATAATAATAATAATAATAATAATAATAATGACCTTCCCTTCTCTTGGATAAATTTGTAAGCACAGACTTCGGGCAATTTAAACAGCGTAAAAAAATGAAGTTTGATAAGAAAAATCATTTAAATAAGATCAGCTCTCAATACTACTTTTAAGCTTTAAATTTGAAAATTATCACATGTTATGTGAGAATTGAGTGCATCAAAAGTCGTGAAAAATTTACAAAATTATTAAAGTACAAAAAAGAATCATAAAACATTGCAATTTGCACGAATAAAATTAGGGGGAGATCAGAGTTTTTTATGACAAAAAAGCTGTAATTTAGAAAGCTAGCAATAGGTGGCTCTGATATGCATACTATAAAGGAAGTTTCTGATTTAAAAAAATAAAAGAAAAATACGATTTCTCTTTAATTTTTATTTGTATAAAGGCAAACCGCAATTTTTTTATCATTATTTGTTCCTTTCAATAAATTTTTCAAGTTTGCACGCTTTTGACGCATCCTTGATACCTCAAATTTTTGAAAATTCATTAAGAAGGAACAAATAACTGTAAGTGCGGTTCCACTGAATAGAATTAGAGATAATCTTTTTATGTATGTCAGTATCATCTATAGCTAACTTTTTGAGCTACAGCTACTTTTTTCTTCGTCAATAAAGAAACTAAGGGCGAGATTCCAGTGAAACACAATTCGAGCGTTTTCCGCGTCGAACAGGAGAAACTTCGAAATATATCAATGTTTCTTATTCAACTGAAACAAAATAATCGTGTTTTGATCACGTGACAGTGCGATAGATTTGTTCATTGGAAGCATTCTGGGGACTGAAAAACGTTCGATTCGAACTCGATCGCGCGCGTTTCACTTGAATCTCTCCCTTATTCTATTCGTGCAAACCAAAATTTTTTCATCACTGTTCTGTTTTAATGAATTTTTAGTTTGCGCGGACTTGACGGGCTCAGCCCGAGCCCGGGCCCGAACCGGACTCGGGCTTTGTAATTCACGACTATGTTGGGGCTCGGGCAAAATTTCTCCTACGTTGAGCATTCTCCTTGTAAACAGACTTTTAAAAAGTGGTTCACGGGAGAAATAAACTAATTATTATTGATTGTTAAACTTGAATCTAAAGATTTAGAAAGTGCCTTCAGAGTTTGCTGTTATTATATTTGTCTTTAATTTGCACAAATGGCAAAATTTATGATATTCTGTCAATGAAGTCATTGACTTTTATTTATCTGTTAGCGGAAATTTCGGACTCGGGCTGGCTCGAATTAAAAGTTTTCGGGCTCGAACTCATCTCCAATGTGCAGCAGTAAAAAAGGAAGCTAGCTGAATAGAATTTTAGGGAACAGCAGCTCAGAAGGTGAAAAAAGAAATAACCAAAGAAAATAACTTTGGTTATTTCTTTTGCGGTAAAACCATTTACCGCAACGTATATTTTACCACCATTTGCGGTAAAATATACGTGTACAAATGAAAATGCATACATTTATGGCTGCGTTTTACGAAAAAAAAAAGACATAAATTCAATATTTCTGAGAAATATACTTGGTAAAATGTACTGCACATACACATACATAAAAATGTTATCGGCAATTTTATAAACACACTTGATAATTAATCTGCATACTACAAAATCTCATTAACACAGTGGCAGGATTCAAAGAATAAATAACTCACCGCGAGGCATCGATGAAGTAGATGATTAATGACGCTATACTAAGTAGGAACACCAGCACCACCTGTAATCAACAACAGCAATTACTCAAGGAGACAGAAAAAAATACTTGTTACAAGAACGTTAAAAGTAATTTGGTTTATAAGTGAAAGGGTATGCTTATATTATATAAGGGTGTATGCCAACTTTACAGATGATTCATAGCTGAAGGCTGACAGCTACGCAGGACTGTTTCAGTAGCTATTAAACATTTGAAGCGCAACCATTTCCTAATGCTGAAAAAAGGGGCAGCCGTTGCCATTGCTCGATTTAACTACCAGCAGGATGACGGTAGATCGAATCGTTCGTCGCGTGCCACAGATCTAAAGACATACAGCCAGTCTGTGTCAAATTCTATACAGGGTTACTGGTAACTCGACGTATTCCTTGTAGGACATGATAGGGGAGATGTGATAGGAGATAACCCACATTTTTTGAAAAAAAAAAATACATCTAAAGCGCGTGAATAAAAATTTTGAAATATTTTCTACTTTTCATGATTACGTTAGCTTTGTTAGAGTGTAAGCTATGAAAATAAATTAAAAAGAACGGCGATATCTTGATCGGTTGACGAACGATTCTACATAATGAACGGAGGTGCATCCTTTGACACTTTTACCTACGCTATAAGTAAGGCTCACCCTTCTTTGCGAATTACAGGTAGGGGAAGTTGCGGAACAATCCAACATGCCATCTAAAATCAATAGGATTTGTCACAGAAAGTTGAAACTCACACACATATTGTATAAATATATGTTCCAGTTACTGATTTGATTTGGGGACAATCGCATTTTTACAAGAGATATTTTTACATAAGAGAATTTTCACCACTGAATGTCAATTTCGTTACAAAAAGTAATTTTGTTTTACCTCCTTGTTTTCATAGTATAATTATTTTTTTTAACTATCGTGATCACTATGATGTGGTCTTCATACTTTCAAAGCCAGAATTAAAAATATATATTAGGAATTAGTAAAAATGTATTTAGTTTGTAACTTAAATTTGGGGTACAATTTGCAAATGAGGTGACAAACACTTGTAAATGGGGTGAATGAATTGACTTAAAATAAAGATTTTGCTATCAAATATTTAGATTGAGATCTCCATAGAGCACATAAAGTTAACAAGGAATTGTTTTTAAATCGTACTCTATCTTCTTCAGACTCTGAAGATGGTGACAATCCAGATTGTCTTTCAACTAACATTCCAAACAGTACAGATTATGAGCTATTCTCACATAACATGTATGACACAACCAGTATCGCTCTAAATGATTATGTTTTAATCAAGGAAGGTGAACTTAAATGTAAAGAAATGTACTCTTTGGGGATATAATAAACTGAAATCAAACGGAATGCGAAGTTCTGTACGTAAAACGACTCAAGTCCAAGCTTCAAATTTGTGCATTCTTCGGAAATATATATTTTTGAAACAGTTCCAATTGTATCAAAACTACCACCTAACGTTCTTTCAGGTAGTA
Organism: Cheiracanthium punctorium; assembly: GCA_038373885.1. NCBI lineage: Eukaryota > Metazoa > Arthropoda > Arachnida > Araneae > Cheiracanthiidae > Cheiracanthium > Cheiracanthium punctorium. Next base: position 194,393 of record JAWZYV010011209.1, read on the forward strand.
CAGAAAGGGAAGCAGAAATGTTAATTTTTGAGTTTGATTTAAGTAAATTTAATATCAAATGAAAAACTATAGGCTAACCTCTAATAAAAGTATTATGTTTTCATCTCAAGCTATAACAGTTTAATTAAATTTGTTTTTTTCCATTTAAATTTCATATTTATGTCTATTAATGTTTACTATAAATGTACATAAAACATATATGCTGAAATTTGAATTTTGACTCATATTGTTTGAGTGTTTGTGAAGTGCTATTAAGTGTTCCATTGTACTCCGAGTATATGGGGTACAATGAAACCCTGTCCACCTTCACCTTTTGCAATTTTTTAAAAATCAGGATGCTATTTACATACTCATAAAAATCCATTTAGATGGAGAAAAGAGTAGGTTAAAAGTGTCCATTCACTTTATTTTCGTACATGCAAATTTGTGAACAGGGAGATCAAAAGTGATTTTGTTTAATTTTATCCCAACTTCCCCTATTTAGGTGGACTTAAATACGTTTTTGGATAGCAGAAATTAATCGAGCTAGCAAGGGGGGGTTAGGGTATCCCCCCCTGAGAAATTTTTGCATAAATTGTAATACTTCACTATCACCATATGTATCTTATAGTTGCGTAGTCTAACCCTCATGAAAATCGCTACCCCTTTTGAATGTAAACTTACGCATCGTTTTTCGAAATAAAAACGTCTGTGAGGAACTTGACGAAATTTAAAAAAATACATGTAATAGCTCGAGAATTTATATTTTAAGTAGTTTTGCACTTTTTATGATTACGTTATCTTAGTTAAAATTTCATCTATGAAAATAAACTAAAATGAAACCCATTTATTAAGTAGATTCTTTAAAATTCGCACTTGAAAGTCAAATTTTGGGTTATTCAAGAAAAAAGTTTACAATTCAGTTTTCTCAAAAAATAATGATTTTTGGCCATACATATGTGTGTGTGGGGTGGGGGGGGTAAAAATTGTAGTATTTTGGCTTCCCTATCACGTCTTAACAGAAATACGCCGAGTAACCCGGTATATGGATTTCGTGATAATCAACGCATACTTAGTAAGGTTAGAGCACAGACTGAGAGGAAAGCAAACCTGATAACAACTTTCAATGTATAAAATATTTAAAACATTTAGAGCACAGACTGAGAGGAAAGCAAACCTGATAACAACTTTCAATGTATAAAATATTTAAAACATTGTAAAATAACACTCATAAAAGGTACTTATCAATCTGTATACGTGTTTCAATCGAAAAAATTTCGATCTTCTTCAACAGCAGCAGAAGTTGAAACACAGACTGGGACTGGGGACTGAAGAAGATCGATTTTTTTTCAATCAAAACACGGGCACAGTTTGATAAATACCTTTTATTTGTGTTATTTTACAAAGTTTTAATTATTCTGTCTTTTAAACACCAGTTTCTTTTGAGTGTGTTTTATTAGTTTTCAACATACTTGGGAAAAGGCTAAAAATCCAGCTGGAAGAATAAAAAAAAAACTGCTTGACGTTAATTTTTACTACAGCAAGCAGTTTTCTTTCTTTTCTTTTTTTTTTTTTTGGTAATAAGAAGATTGATTTCCCTTTCAATCTATTGAGGCTATCCGTAGACAAAGAAAATTTCATCAAGCAGACTACTATATTGGGAAAATACGAAATGAATCAATCAATCGCACTACTGTTTTTTTCCCCTCCGAGATGAGTATTGTTGTTTAATATTTTTCTTTTTTGAGCGAATAAAAGACGTTAGCCCTCGATGTCAATAATAAATGTCAATGTCTTCTGTAGCTATGGTTACCAATAACGAAAAACATAAATATTGAAGAGTTCATGCGATGAAAAATAAGGGAAAAGAAATAGAAACAATGACAGAAAAAAAAAAGAAAAATTATGCTTCAGATGAATATCGTGTTCATCATTTTTTTGAGAGAGGAACGCTGTTTCTATATATTTTTATAATTCGAATACTGACAAAGTATAAATATTAGAATAATCAGGCAGTTTTTTTTTCTATTATGCCTTCTGACAACAGCATGCGGTGCCAGATCCACCCCAGATAGGGAGGCGATGGGCAGAGAGGGGCGCCTTCCATTTTTAGTGGGCCTCAGTGGGAGGAAGTCCGATTGACCCCGGTGGTCCCCTAATTTTGAACCCATTCCAGAGGAGGGACCAACCTCCTGAAATCAGCACCCCCAGAGGTATCGTTTAACAACTTGGAGGGCATTGGAGCCACGACGGAATTTACGTGCACCAGCTCCCATTAGCGTACACGGTTCCAGACAGTCGAGCCGAGAGGGGGAAAGTCCCTCCCAAGCACTGGCCAAGCCGGATGCTGCTTCACTTGCCAATCAGGCAGTTGATGTAAAGCAGTGTAAAGCCAATACAATAGGATTTGAACAAATTGAAACCACATTTTATATAATGTTGTACACAGTAGATAAAGAAATTAATAAAGACACAGAAAATTCATTGATGATACGCTTAATTTAAAAAAAAATTCCTTTAAATGAACCTCGACGGCAGGCATTAGCTTAACTGAAAGGGTGTTATGAAATCTTCATGGAAAACATACCCCACCACCCCTCCCCGAAGAGATAATTTTCCTCCTACATTAGCTATAAAATAGTAGATTTACCTCCGTCCCTTTGATTTCAAATATTCTATTAGAGCCAGAAGTAAACACGAAAAAATTTCAAAGGGGGAGGGCGGTGATAATTTTGAAGAAGCACTTTATAAGTTTTCTCGAACGAAATAAACCTTTTCTTTCTTTCTCTTTTCTTTTTAATTATTGAACTTAAGTTCAGCCTTTTCGCTAGGGAATGCAATCCCGCATTGTTTTTCGTCCTGCGGGATTTCGGGATTGAGATTCATTGATCCCGCGGGATTGACATTTCATTTAGCTAGGACCTCATTTCAACAGAGAAAATTAGAAAAAAGTATGATTTAAGCACTATGAAGTTTAAATTTAATAATAATAATTAAACTTATGAGATATTAATACAATAACTTACAGAAATATGAAAATATAACCATGATGTTCAGAATAATATACTAAGTTATGTCTTATGTTAGTTGCTAAAAATGAGGAATTCACAGAAATATACAATTTATAGATATGCTCACATATTTACTTTATTTTCTTATTTGATGAAAAAAGAATGTACAAAATCGAACAAATCCAATGAATCCTTTCCTAGTCTAGATTTAATTTTTGTAAAATAGTTAAAAGTGTGGATTATATAAAAAAATTAAAAACTAAAATGAAAACTTGTTATAATTAATTCATGTCTTTTCGCTAAGAGATAAAATTGTATGAAATACTTCAGTTCATTTGGAGAATGGGAATTTTGCGAAAAATTTAGATTACAATGCTTAGATTTAGAGTTCAATCCAGACTCCCATTGGAAGATAATTTAAAAAAATAAAACTTTGAATTAAAATTTGTAATTATTGATAGATAAGAGACATAAATACTCAAAAATTTTCGGTCTATTGACTCGGACAGCATCGTTAAATTGTAATAAAAAATAATTTTTTCTCAGTGTCAATCCCGCGGGATTAGGATTGTAATCCCGCGGGACTAATCCCGCAAACATTTGTGCGGGATCCTGCAGGATCCCGTTGGGGGGATTGCATTCCCTACTTTTCCCTGCTTTACTAAAATAGTTACAAATTCCCAAGAATGATTTCGTTTGTTTTACTGATTTTGGTACCGCAAATTGTTGAATTTTATGGATGTTTTTTTCCGAAGGTGCAAAACCTTTCTTCGAAATTCTATATCCTAAAAATGTTATCGGGATTGCATTCCCTACTTTTCGCTCTCATCGTTGAAAAGACGCAGCGGTGAAGATTACCGATGATAGTGTTGTTTCCAAGAATCGCTCTTTTAACACGCCCAGCATTGACGTTTGCTCAAGTTTAGGTCCGATCGAAGTTTATACTGGTAGAAAGTGGTAATCAGTTCACCGCTGCAAAATTCAATGATAAGAGGAAATAAGAGGTTATGTACTTGGGTCAGTTGTGGGCGAAACTTCTTAAAGTGTCAGATACCTTTAACCCTTTGAGGCACAACACTTTCCGAATGCTGAAAAAAGGGCAGCCGTTGCCATCGATCGACTTAACTACCAGAAAGATGGCGGACGATCGAAACGTTCATGTTTTGACGACAGCTGGCTGTCGTCAAAAAAGGGTCTCTAGATCTGTGGCACGCGATGAACGTTTCGATCGTCCGCCATCTTTCTGGTAGTTAAGTCGATCGATGGCAACGGCTGCCCTTTTTTCAGCATTGGGCAATCTATCCAGCTGTTCTCACATTCTTCCATTTTCCAGCAGATGTCAAAGCTGTTAAAAAATAATCGTGACAATTTTTTTGACGGGAAATGACGTGCTAAAAAGTAAAGGATTCTGGTGGAGCTATGTCACCCGCAACTATTTTTATAGAAATCAAATCTATTCTTCGTGACTGGCAACAGTCAAAACGTCAGAGTTGGGTGTTCCCAGAGCAGGAACACTGCGCGTTAAAGGGTTAACACGCCGCTGCAGCCCAGCATTGCGTTTGCTCAAGTTTGGGTATGAGCGAAGTTTATACTGGTAGAAAGAGGTAATCAGTTCACCGCTGCAAAATACAATGATAAGAGGAAATAAGAGGTTACATACTTGGCTCAGTTGTGGGCGAAACCTCTTAAAGAGTCAGATACCTTTAAAATTGATTTTTAAAAAAATCATCTCATATGAAACTAATTCAGTACACGTTTCAGCTCTATCATCACTGCAAGATTGAAAAGAATTTTATCATCCACATATATTCATCTGCCGAAGCCAATATCTATATGAATTAATCAACCGGGCACTTCATCACTTAGAACAGGAATGGCAGGAATCACGTACCCGAATTATATAAGTGGTTAATGTATATAACCTAACCCTTAGCGTAACTAATTGCCCAGTGCAGAAAATTATTCCATTAATGAACTCAAGCCTCTTCTCAAGCTAAACCAGTCATAAAAGATTATGTATTTTTGCGATATTATAATGATTAGAATGGCAGACTTCTGGTTGAAAAAAAAAAAAATTAATTGCATCCGTGCCAAGAACAGCGGAGGGCATGAATAACGAAAATACTAATCTTTCCTAACGGATAAGCATCATTAAAAACACATTCCGGAGGATACTTAACAACAAAACTTTGAAAATTCCTTAGTATCCAACGCAGGATCCAGTCTTTGCTCTGCTGTTAGAGAAGTAGTTATGTTATTTGTTTCCCAAAATTATCGAAATGTTATCGAGACGTAATTTTTTTTCTGGAGCTGTATGGATTTTTTATTATTTTTTATGTGGTATCCACCGACCACCCAATATGTATACTTTTAAAGGTAATATAGCGTGCATTTATCTACTGTAAGTTAATATGTAGAACTGAACACGTTTCTAAGGCCACTGTAGAAACCGTTTTATTTATGGCGCTATAAGCGAGATTCTGTTTTGTGGTCGAAATAATAAATAACACATAATATTTTGATTCTATAATTGTGTTACTGTAACAGACAGCAAACGCACGTTTAAAAACCCACTCTAAACTATCAATTTTGAAACAGGATATCTGTTTAGGTCGTTATGTCCGAATTTGACTGTTCATCTTTGTTGTAAAGTGATTTAACCCTTTAACGCGCAGTGCTCCCGCTCTGGGAACACCAAACTCTGATGTTTTGACTGTTGCCAGTCACGAAGAATCGATTGGATTTCTAGAAAAATAGTTGCGGGTGACAGAGCTCCACGAGAATCCTTTACTTTTTAGCACGTCATTTCCCGTCAAAAAAATGGTCACGATTATTTTTAATAGCACTGACATCTGCTGGAAAATGGAAGACTGCGAGAACAGCTGGATAGATTGCCCAATGCTGAGAAAGGGCAGCCGTTGCCATCGCTCGATTTAACTACCAGCAAGATGGCGGACGATCGAAACGTTCATCGCGTGCCACAGATCTAGAGACCCTTTTCTTGACGCAACTGGCTGTGCCGCACAGCCAGCTGCGTCAAAAATGATTGTGCTCAGGGGCGGCCGTATACGGTAAGCATCGCATCGGGGTGCCATCCTAAGCCATTTCTAACTCTAAAGCTGAGAAAAACTTGATCTAGAGCACAAAAAGGGGGACGTATATTAAGATTTCAGCGGGGGGCACATACCCTAGGGCCGCTCTGATTGTGCGTTAACGACGTTTTTGTATGTCTGCATTTGCACACACAAAGGAAAGGAGAGAGGAGAATTTTAAACCGACACAATAAATATGTTCGTACTAAACTTTGTAAAAGACACTAAAACCATCAAGTAAAGGATATCGATCACACTAAAGCTATTAGATAAACGATCTGGTCCAAACGCAGTTCTTGTGATCAGGATTACCAATTGTACCAGCACTTCATTTATTTAGTATAGATGGTGCTGTACCCATTGTATAGTTTAACCTTCAAAATGCAATTTTAATTTCTTTAAATAACTGAATTTTTTTAAAAAATTGCTTCCTTCAGATGAGGAAGAAAAGAGAAATTTTTCAGGTTGTAGGTGGGGCCTACTTTTGCATAGAGGCCCAAGGCCTGCAGAAGTCTTTAGACGTACCCTGACTATGGTTCTCAAGTTAGTATTAAAAAATATATAGATACAGAAAAATTTCTAGATTAAAGTAGGTAGTATTTTTCTTGGAAAACCCGTGAAACTACCGTGTTTTTAAATTTTTATAATGATTACGAAGTACGCCAAGGTAGGATGTTGGCGAAATTTCGCTGTATTCAGAAATGGAGGTTTGCGCCGGCCATTAAATCTAGGCAGTTTAAGTCACACTCACACGCATGCAAAGAAAAAAAGAACGGCAGAAAACTGAAAGCTTTTTTAAAAACTCAAAAACACGCAATTTTTGCCCGCGAGGTGCGTGCGAGTACGTTTTAAGCTACGGGAGGTAATTAGCATGAAAATGGGGAGAGAAGACTTCATTCACTCCGTCGAAACAACAAAACAGATTTAAATCCCGTTTTGTTCATAGCAGATGAACAAAATTTTGCTTTTTGAAATACTCACAAAGAGGATTGTTGAATTTGAGCTTTTTTAAAACACAGGGCACGATATGCGCCACAATGGAAATATATTCGTACAAAAGACGTTTCAAATGAGGTATCTATGCGTATTGTATTCTTTAACATGCGTGTTTACCGTTTCGATTTGTCTCTCTGACTCTCAGTGATTTGATTTTTGTATTAGGTGTACCGGAACGTATTGTCGTTTTTTCGTATGTCAATATTTTGCCTAGCCAAAACTACAGAAGCTTATAATACGAAATTTGCCAGGTACGTGAGTTTTATAACATAGGCGCTAGAAAACAGAGCATTTTCCAAAATTTGTAACTCATGGGGGATAGGGGGCCAAAACGTTCTTTTCTGATATCCTGTGTGATCTCAAAGAAGAAAAGAGATATCCATAAAATTCTTGCCTTAAAATACAATGCTCACGAATACCTAAAAATAGATTTCAGAACATTTCGAATAGAATACTCCAAGGAGGGTAGACGTGAAAAAAGGGGGAGGGTGGCCATTTTACTCTGAGAGGGAAAAAAAAAATATTATCTATAGAATTCTCGCTTTGAAATTATGAGTCCTGTGCTTAGGCACAGCTTGTTTGTTAATTCAATAATTGATGAAAATTCATTTGTTTGAATATTATGTAAAGCAACGACATTTTTTTTCCGGTACACCTAATAAATGCTCATCCATTGTTATATACTTGCTGCTGATGAATACTACGCTATCTGGAGTCGTTCTTTGTACGGAGTTAAGTGGATTTTTTAGTATTACGGTTTGTTGTAATTACTATTTATTGCAATAAATAGATATAGTAAAATGGATATTGTGTAACTATTGTCCGTGTTCAATAATCATGCATACCAAATTTTTAATGATTGTTTGAACGGTGTAGAAGGTGATGCGGCGCAGCGCCATCAAGTGGCAAGTTATAGCAAAATGGATAACGCGAAATTATTAGCCGTGCCCAAATATTTATGTATATCAACTTTCACAGCGATCATATGAATGGCCAATAAGTTGCTACGCTGCAGAGCCATCTAGTGGCGAGTTAGGAATAATGCAATGCAGTGCCATCTAGTGGTGAGTAACAGTCAAATGAATAGTAAGAAAATATTCTCAAATGTGTAAGAATACCAATTTTTTATAGTAATCGGTTGAACGGTATACAGTTAGCCGTTCTACATCGCCACCTACCGGTGCGTGGTTTAGTGGACTCAGGTAGGACTTGGCAGTGCCTTATATGCTAAGGCCGAAGATGGTTGGGTTTTTCGTTGCAGATTTTGCAACCCAGATAAATTTTCGGTTTTCCGATCGGAACTTCTTGCAATCAGAGGAGCCGTAAATTTCGCCCTCCGATTTGAAAATAACTACACCTATATTTTGACGGACATCAAGAATCCAATTAAATACTTAAAAAATTGGCCGAATATTTTAGAGAAAAAAAAACGGACAGGAAATTATTTCCAAAATTGCTACACTTTCAGAGAAACGCAGAATTTGTATTCAATGGATTGCTTCCCATGTTAGAGTGTTCGACAATGAGGTGGCGGACTTACTTGCAAAAGGGGGTAGTGCCTTTTGCTGCCTCCTGTGAACTCTTTCAGTCCGAGATTTTTTCTATACACAAGGCTAAAGCAAATTCTATTTGGAGAGTCCCACCCGAATACGATTGGTATGTTGGTAACAGGTCTGGTTTGTCTCTACAGTCCGGATACACAAGATCTGCTCAGACGGCACTGGCCAAACTGCGTACTGGACACATCAAGAGCCTGAAATTCGTCAACAAAGGAAATATTTATTCTTCTTGCCCTTGCTCCTGTCTGGTCTCGTGTCTTTTTAAAAAGTAACATTCGAAAACTCGGTGTTCAAAATGTTCTAATACCTTTAAAAATATACTAAATACATTAGTTTAGTTTACTCTTTTCATGTAAAAGGTATACATTCAACTCTTACACGTACCTATTATATGTCTATTTTTTCTTTGAATTCCACATGACATTAATGTCTTGACAATTTTTTCATTTATGCCATCATTTAAAAGTATTCGATTTAGCTAATAGTTTCTAAGCACAAATCAATAATTGTGAAATCAGAACGGTCCGAATAATACCCGGACTTTTGGCGTCTTATTACTAATGTATCGCTTCATTAAGAAGCTGCCCAAATTGCATAGCTGATGACACACCATTCTAGCACTCTTTAGATCAGGTTTCGAATCCCAACACGTGCTTAGGTATTTGTGATGTTGGGGGGTAATTATGTCCACCCATTGGGTGCACTTTCACAAATGGCCATCAAGATTGGCGACCCCCCAGCCAAGGCATAATGTGTCAGTGCTGCGCGACCACGCTGTAACATCTCATTGAAATCTCAATGTCAAACGTAAGTCCCAGTGTGGCTCCACAGTGACGTCGCATTGCAACGTTGCCGAGAGAGGACATTGGACAGTCATGGCGACTCGGTGACTTATTCGGGACGGCTGTGCGACGTCGCAGTGACTTCGCCTTTAGATCACGGTGCTAAAAGAAGTAAGTTTCATTAATAAAATGAAAATTTGGTGTAAGCTATTTATCGCATGATAGATATGATTAATCATACTTATGAATTCAAAAGTAACTCTTTCGACATATTTTCCAGTCTATTACGTACAGAAAATGTATCAGAACAAAATTTATGTAGTATGTATGTATATATATATATATATATATATATATATATATATATATATATATATATATATATATATATATATATATATATATTATGTACACTTTAACACTTAACACATTTAACACTTTTTTACGGTAAATCGACTGCGCTTAGATTCATAAATTCGACAAACGTAAGTTTAAAAAATGGGAGGGAAAAATAAGCTGTATTATATTTTATTGTTATCAGAAACAACTTACAATCTTTATATCATTATGTCATAAAAGCATTCGGTTAGAACTTAATTTAAAAAATTGTTCAGTGCCATCATTTACAGAAACACACACACACACACACACATATATGTATATTTGTTTAAAACGATGATTCATTCACGACAACTTCGCTACTGAGGCATATTAGGTTATCCGTCCCATTTCAAGTACTGCTCACAGAAAAGCATGGGGTTTTCAAACCCCAAAACGTATAATGTTTGAAAAAAATAAAAGTAAAAATCTTCTCATCTTCTACATTTAATGCGAAATTGATGATCTTTGCTTGCTGAGTACATATAGGTCAAGGCGACAGAGTAAGTACTCCTAACATTCGGTAGTTCTAGGGAAAAATCGATATTGGCCAAGCTAGCCCCCCTTCCTACACACTCCTTTTGCCATCTCCGTATTAACGGATGGAGCCCTAGTTAAACATATTAGCCTTATTTTTGCCCGCCGGTGATAGTTAAAAGTTTGATTGTCGCAGTTAAGTGTATCATGTTATCAAAGCTGGAGCCAGACAGTCTTTTCATGTTTCAGTTTTTTTTTTTTTTTTTTTTTTTTTTTTTTCTTTTCTTTATTTTTCTTTCCCTTATTTGCTGCGATATCAGAATTTACAATCTTCAAAACAAATTTAGGAATCAAAAAAGGGGGGCGGGGGACGGGTATGGAGGGATGAAAATGTCTAGATATTCCTTTTTAAGGAAATATATAAATAAATAGTTTTTATAAGATATTTCATTTTTAGCTGATATTTTCAGACATTAATTGACAAGATTTATACTCAGTAAAAAGTTTATTAAATGCATTTGGAAATATCATTAGCTCTTATCTGCTTATTGAATCCATGTTCTTTTCTTGTGTCTAAAAAAAGCTTTCAAGAAACTAATAATTTAAAGCTGTAGAACTTTTTTTAAACTCTTAAATGACATGTGTTGCCTTTTGGCAACAAACCTAATTTAGTTTCATAAACATAAATCAAACAGAATAGAAGCTTTAGTTGCAAAGTTTTTAAAAATCATGTGTGTTTAGTTCTACAAAATTTTATCACGAAATTTTTCTCTTTTTAAAGCTCTGTGTTGTGTGTTTAATAAATAAAAATTATAGTGCATTAGGCATTTAAGGGTTAATATTTAGGCCTCTGTAAGCTCACTACATAAAGGTTTTAGTACGTGATTGATATACCAATTTGAAGTCATATCGAATAGTTGATATACACGTTCAAAATTTCAAGCTAATGGTTCAACGGCGTCCAAGATCCCTTCAGAGTTGAAAAAAATCGAGAAAATTCAAGCAGTGAATTTTAAAATTCGCTTATTCTTAAACTCGCCATGAAGTTTTCTGCACATCTTTTCATGGCATTGAACCGATGGATCTGACCAGTGTCAAAGGCATTTTTACTGAGGAGTCGAAAATGTTGCTAAATCGCTAAAAATCGAAAAAAAAAAAAAAAAAAAAAGATTGGGTTTACATATTCTTTATATCAGTAAAATTTCTTTTCGTTCTTCTGCAGATGGGTGTAAAATAACAAACCATTTCATTTCAGTGTGAAAGGTGCCTTTTTTTTTTTTTGAGTAGAAAACAAGATCTGCTAAAAATCGGTTATTTTAAAGTCTCAAGTATTTTACTCCATATCTTTTTACATATACAATGCACAGAATTTCAAGCCTATCGGTCCAAAGATAAAGAACTGTGCAAAAGACTGTTTTTGCAAGTTTGTATATTAAATATCTCAATATGTAAAATATGAGGATATTTATCAGCCTGGTTCTAGAGAAACTCTTCCAAATGGAAAGTGTTTCACTGTGTTCCTCTTCCCAAGCCTTTAAAATGCACAGTTTAGACGGAAAACATGTAACACGGGAAAATGAGATTAAATTCCCTTTACCCTTCACGTTTTGCGATAAAAATAAATACGAAAAAAAAAAAAACTGAAGCATGTTTTCGGCTAAAAAGCTTACACTACGTGCACCAGAAAGAGATATGCCAGTAATAAAATAAGCCCAAAAAAATCGAACAGAAAAAAGAAAAATAAATAAAATAAATAAGTAACGTTAAACATGTTTTATTGTGAAACAACTTTTGGGAATTCTTTTTTCCTTTAGCCTTCCCGCCCCCCCCCTTCCAAGTTCGTGACCTGGCTGCGTTATCACCATTTTGTGCTGGCTTTGAAGAAAAACTTTTTAACTTTCACTTCTGATGTGGCATCAGTGAGAGTTTTTCCGCTCATTCTTTCGCTTTATAGGGTTTCTTTTGTGGAAAGATGTAAAGTTGTAGAACTCTCTTTTTTTTTTCGGTTTAATATTTAACCCGCCTGAAGCGCACTACTGAAACTCCCCCCCCCCCCCCCCAAGTACGTGATTATTTTATATCCGTTTGAAACCACCCATTTAATGGATGCGTACCCGTTTCTGTTCAGAAAAGCGTTTTTGGCGTTGTGAGAGATTATTTATATCTATTTTAGGATTTCAACCCATTGAGTCTTGATAAAAGGGTATCATTGAAGTTGCTTTCAGTCTTCAAGAAGTTCGAGCAGCGTTTCAAAAAGCTGAAATGGCCGCACCAAGGCCAGCAGCTGCATGGTTTTGTCCACCGCGAAACAAGCTTCACCCGTTTTTTCAAGAAATTCCTTAAGTTTTACTAGAAGAAGAAATTTTCTGCTGCAAAGTTAAAGGCAGTGGCGGCTCGTCATTAAGGGCCAGAGGGGCCTGGCCCCACCGACTAACCACCGTCTAAATCAAAGTATCTTCCTATTATGTTAGACAGTTCTTTCAATAATTTAGCTTCATTGAAAAAATGCTCGAATTTTACTCTATTTTAATACTATCCATTAAAAAAAGCACTTAAAAAAGCGATAATTGTACGATTTCCCCATTTCTAAAGCATGCATGGGCCAGCTTGCTCTGAATTGGGCGTCTTTTCTCCGTTCACCGGATTGACATATTTGGCATTGAGCACAAAAGCCATATTGACGCGGCATTAGCTTGGCTTCCAAACGGCTTATTTGGCGCTGACTTCGGGCCCTCGCATGGTGATCTACACGACTGTACGGGGAAATTTCGGCAGTCGGTAGCTATTGGCGAAATGTTCCGCTTAGGAAGAAATCATTTTATATGGGCGTGATCGTATTTTTGCAGTGCAGTCAGATATTTTTCTGTTTTGTTTTCTTGATTTACGAAAAGCGATGTACAAATGTCTTTTTATGTATGTTGATATTGATTTTAAAATAAATAAATCATCTAGAAATTATGAACAAGCAGCTATAAAGAACATAAATATTAAATAATTAAATGTGGCTTTTTGTTTAGTAATAAAGTAAACTTTTCAATTTAACATAATTAGATAAAAAATAGCAGAAGTTGTATAGTAATTTTGATAATCATTTGTCATTTGAGAAATTTTAAATACTTACGTTGTGTGCACGTGGGGATAGGTTGTTCTATATGTATATATATTTTCGCGATTTTAATTGGCACTATTTTTTTTTCGGGCCCCACCACTGAAACAGGTCACAAGCCGCCAAAGGTTAAAGAACAAAGAAACTCCCTTGCAGCAAGTACACGTGGTTTCTTTGAGCCTAATGAGCCTTATCTAGTAGCGATTGGAAATGCGCGCCAATCTTTTTAGAAATTTCGGGGTAGGGAGAAGGGGTTCGAACCATAACCTTTATATACCACAGACCTCATTCTGTTGCATACGGCCTTAAACTTAACATTTTAAAACTGAGCAGACCGAAATGGCACCAACTACTCATCGTTTTGGCGACAAATAGGAATCTACAAATTTTGAATGGCCACCAGGTGAAAAAGATAGGGACCGTTTCGGCAACCATGATATTCAGTTCACTGGAGAAATTTAGTTCAAACAATTGCGTGCCTATGGAAACTATGGGACTTGAACCCCCTATTGAACCCAGGATTAGCCAGTTCGCTCCCATCTTTGAGAAAAGAAAAGATTCCTCCTTCTGAGACCACTGTTGCGTACCCGATTGGGTCTTTGAATTCCCTGCTGGGTTGCTCTTGCATGCGATGTTAACATGAAAAACGGACAAAACGTCAAACAGCTGGAAGCAAGTTTAAAAACATTTCCAATTAAATAACATCAATCAAAAATTATAAATCATTTTTCTGCACGGTCTTATCTAAGCATGTACTCCTGCTGAACGCGCAGTTAACTTTTCGATGCCATCGTTCCTCTGCAACGATGGGAGTGACTAGGCATCATTTATTTTAAATCATTGTTCTTAGAACTTAAATCTACGAAACTTCTTTTGTGTGTCCATATAATATATGTATGAATACTATGTACACTATTTTCGAGTATGTGAAATCTTTAATAAACTCCAATATTAATTTTGTTTTGTTTGAAATACGTAAACGTCTCTGAAAGAAAGAATGACTCAAAACTGGTTAATAAAAATACTCTTGTTTTGTTGACAGGAATTTTCTAAATATTTGAAAGGGCTGTTTGTTTTAAAAGTCAGGCTGATCTACGTACTTCTTCAAAGATTCATAATTATAAATAAAATATCAAATGCGCAGTTTTCGAAAAAAAAAGGATATTGATTAAATTATTTTTTCTCCACATAGAAAATTGTTAACAATTTAACACGTAGATTAACAATAATTGGATCTATCGCAAAACACGGTACGGCCGCCAATTTGCCGATTTTTTTTTTTTTTTGCGCCATCTTTTAAACCTTTGAGGCGCAATCCTTTCCCAATGCTGAAAAAAGGGCATACGTTGCCATCGCTCGACTTAACTACCAGCAAGATGGCGGACGCAGCTGGCTGTGCCGAGCTGTCGTCAAAAAAAGGGTCTCTAGATCTGTGGCGCGCGATGAACGTTTCGATCGTCCGTCATCTTGCTGGTAGTTAAGTCGAGCAATGGCAGCGGATGCCCTTTTTTCAGCATTGGGCAATCTATCCAGCTGTTCTCGCATTCTTCTATTTTTCCGCAGATGTCAGTGCTGTTAAAAAGAATCGTGACCATTTTTTTTTACGGGAAATGACGTGCTAAAAAGTAAAGGATTCTCGTGGAGCTCTGTCACCCACAACTATTTTTATAGAAATCCAATCTATTCTTCGTGACTGGCAACAGTCAAAACGTCAGAGTTTGGTGTTCCCAGAGCGGGAACTCTGCGCATTAAAGGGGTCAAATTACACGGGCGAATAAATTAAAACTGCAATTACTACTTAATAACCCCATTACTTATATACTTTTACTAATATATATTTAAAACCGCTGTCATTATTACCAAAAAGGAAATATTTCATTTTGCTCGGCAACCCACTTGACGCTTTATCCTGCTTCCATTTGGCGGCCGTGCCGTGTTCTGCGATAGACCCCCGATAATTATTTTAGAGGATAAGAATGCCAGTAGAAATACGATTTTCAAGAATGGAAAATGTATGATAAGTGGAATTAAAAACAATGAAGACAGGGCGTGGGCCAAAATGCGGTTTCATAACATAAAATGATTGAATGTATTTTCAGAAATGAAATATCTTAAAATAAAGACTGCCAGTCTCGGTAAATTTCCGCAACAAAGCAGTTAAAAATTGATTGTCTCAAAGACAAGGCAGTTGATCAAAATGCTTATTCGAAGTGGAATGCTTCAAAGGTTATTTTGTAGGTCAAAATAGTTAATATTTGACATCGACGAATCGCAAATCTTGAAAAATTTCAGTTCAGAAGAGCCCGCTGTCTTCGAATGCAATAATTGGTTTTAAGAATTAGATGATGGCCAGCGTTTAACAAGAAAACGTAATGTAAAATGGTGTCAGTTGGTAATGAAAACTTCCAATATTCTGTAAAAGTTGTTAACAAATGAATGTCTCAAAAGACAAATAGTTTATCAAAATACTAATTCAAAGTGGAATACTCAAAAGCAGACTGTAGGTCAAAATTGTAATATTTAGCAGTGACATCAATGGATAAGGTCTTGAAAAAATTTAAGATCATGACAGCCTGTTGTCATCAGATTTAGTTATTGGTTTTACGAACCAGAGGATGAGCAATATTTAGCAACCGCAACAAGAAAGAACAAATGGTCTCAGTTGCTAATGAAAATGTTTTTGGAAAAGAAGAGTATTTTCTATTGTAATCCAATTTTACAAAGTCACGGCAGCTTTTCTTCAACAAAAGAATGACAAGAAGAAAAAAAAAGAAAAAAAAAAGAAAACATCTGTTGGTGAAGGAGAAAGCTGGATGAATTCATGAATGAAATAATGTCATTTTCATACATATCTTTTGCTACAAAGCTTTTGATTTCCTTTAATTGTCAAGAATTCAAGACGAGAATGTATGACGAATTTAACCAAATAAATAAGGATCGACCGATCTTATAACGCAGGTTTAAAAGGAGGATAATGGAATTTCTTCTTAAATACTTCAAAAAGGAATATCAAAGAGGACAGGTATGCCTACGAAACGGATTACAGTTCAATGTGTCAGAATTTTACGTCAATTTTGACAAGCATTTTTGAAATAAGGTAGCCCCTTTATAACGAAGTCTCCCAATAACGAATTTCTCCCTATTATAACGAAGTTGTTTAAATAGAACGAAACGCTTTATTATTGAAAATATTCTCCATGTAAAGAAGTGGCTGCCGAACGAATGTGAACGAATTTTTTTAGACTTTTATTTTAATGCCACTAGAATGCTATTTTGTTCACGCCGGTGTTTTCAGTGGACATAATTTGTGTAATGATTTCCGTTGAATTTTTTCAATAGGGTTGCCAGATAGTGGGAGGGGGGGAAGGGATAAAATGTTAAAATTCGCCCATCTTTCCAATTTTTGATGATTCATCACCAAGTTTGGAGGAAAGAATAAGTCCCCAAAACTGAAACTAGTTTGTTGATATCCAATGAGGAATGATACCTTTCCAAACTTAGTGGAATAAGGAAGAAAAATGGGGACGACGCATGGATTAGGATACGCTTTTAATATATAACACTTTAGTGCGACGTTAAAATATGAAAGTGTTTCCGCTTTTTTTTTTTTTTTTTTTTTTTTTTTATTGACCAGAGATGACGTGGATTCTGAGGATGAAGATAGTATGAGCTTGGCCGAATTGAACGAAAAATGGAAAAAACTGAATGGAGAATGAAAGAATAACTGATGTAAATAACAACGGCTTTTCAGAAAGGAATTCAGAACTGTCAGTTGGCTCCATGTCCAGCATATGAAGACGAGATGAGATTTTGAAGCGTGTAATCGACAAAAATGAAAGCCAGAAAATTTTAAAATTGAAGATGTATCACAGCAGACGAAACCTGAACATACAGAAATGCTACTATCATTCGAAATCATTATTTAAGCACATTTTTAAATTTTAACATTTTGTGAAAATTTAACACTTTAAATTTATTGTACTGGTAGTTCTAGAGATAACACATATGTAAGGTGATTTTGTATTTGGTGACAGCGTTATTTGCCAAGCTCCATCGTATGAGAGTTGTCCCGTGACTCATTTATTTATAAAGGCTTTTAAAACATAAAAGGAAACCGCTTATTATAATTATTTCAAACTCGCGTGATTTAAGCTATAATTTTATCAATACGGCGCTGGTTGAAATAATGTTGTGAAAGCGAAAATATTTAATTATTACTCGATACACGTAATATTATCAGAGTAGCGCGATGTTTCGTTGCATATGACCGCCAGGGATAGTGTAGCTTTCTATTAGTGAGAGAATTTCTGGAATAGGTTCACTAATTCCAGAGATTACCCCCTACATAATCAAAATTTACCTCTATATTATATTACTATAGATGTTAATTTATTTTTAAGCGAAAGCATGGTCGTCCGTATGATTGTTTGTAGGGGACAGGGCAAGTCAGGGTCCTGCACCAGATAGATACTACATTACAGTGTTCAACCACTTCTCAGTTATACCAGTACGTAAATCATAACGATCATATGGTAGTACAACCGATCTCGTTTCAAACAACAACCTATTTTTCATTGCATTTAACCCTTTGAAGCGCAACCCTTTCCCAATGTTGATAAAAAGGGCAGCCTTTGCCATCGCTCGACTTAACGACCAGCAAGATGGCGGACGATCAAAACGTTCATCGCGTGCCACAGACCTAGAGACCCTTTTTGACGACAGATGGCTGTACCGCACAGCCAGCTGTCGTCAAAAAGGGTCTCTAGATCTGTGGCACGCGATGAACGTTTCGATCTTCCGCCATCTTGCTGGTCGTTAAGTCGAGCGATGGCAACGGCTGCCCTTTTTTTCAGCATTGGGCAATCTATCCAGCTGTTCTCGCATTCTTCCATTTTTCAGCAGATGTCAGTGCTGTTAAAAATAATTGTGCCATTTTTTTTTTACGGGAACCCTTCTCGTGGAGCTATGTCACCCGCAACTTTTTTTATAGAAATCAAATCTATTCTTCGTGACTGATAACAGTCAAAATGTCAGAGTTTGGTGTTCTCAGAGGGGGAACACTTCACGTTAAAGGATTAATACGCTGCATTTCGTACGCGATTGCATTTTGATTTCGTACGCAATATGTTGCATTTCGTACGCAAAAGAAAGAACACTTGCGGAAAATTTTAATTCATCACTTCATTTTGTAAAAAAAAAAAAAAAAAAAAAAAAAAAAAAAAAAAAAAAAAAAAAAAACTGCTGCTGAAACATATCGTGTACTTCATGAAGCGTAGGAGAACACGCTCCACCGAACATAATTTGTAAGGAATAGTTTCGAAAATTTAAAAATTTTGATGTGAAACACGCATAAACTATACACAACCATAGCAACCGAAAATGTTTGAAGCTGTGCCGAATGGAGAGCCTTGTTGGTAGAAGATTCGCACCTAAAGCAAGTGCAACTCGTAAAACAAGTACAAGTTTCACACACACACACACACACACACACACACAAAAAAAAAAAAAAAAAAAAACAGTCAGTCGTAGGACTGCACGTCAGAAGTGAAAACTTGTCAAGCTTTCTAAAATTTATATTTATGCAGTTAAACAGGTTTTCAGACATTATATTATTTTTATTAACAAAGAATAAACAATTATGAACATTTATTCACATTTTTATACATTTGAAATTTTTTGTTAAAAAAATTTAAATGTTTTTCTTAAGTATATAAGGGTATTGCACATTTATTTATGACTAGGTAAAGTACCCGTCGTTGACGGGTTAGTACGTAATGCAAATTTTTTTAAAGACCTGAATTTTTGACAGCATAAATTGTAGAAAGAACGGAATTGACATATTGGCAAAAGTATAGAAAGCAAAATTATAACTTCTGTATATTTTTAAAAGATTCCTGCTAAATTTCGTTGTATACCCTCTTATATACCCTTTTTAATTAATCTGAGAACAAACATTTATACGACTTTTCTCAAAATACCAAAATCTAACATGAATCCGAATTTCATTCTATTCCATTGCCATTTTTCGGGAATGGAACAAACATGTACTGAGTTTTCACAGCATCACAAATTCTATAAAAAAATTTTAAGTACTTTGATGCCTATAGTTTAAATGACCACCTGTAACGATGCTAAATTTTATTTCATTCGCTTGAATGGTGTATGCGTAGTCGGCAATTTTTTTCACATTTTCAATAATTTTTTGGGAAAATCTTTAATCAAAATTTAAAAAAAAATTCGACACCTATAGTTTAAGTTAAATGACCACCTATCATGTCACCAAATTTCATTTCATACGTTTTAGTCGTTAATACGTGATGCGCATCAAATATTTAAACATTTTGAAACGATTTTCGCAAAATATCATATTTTAATAATTATTTTTTAACTATATGATGCACAAACGATTTTGAAATAATTTTCGCGAATCGGAAAATCCAATTTAAAATTTAAAAAAAATCGACGCGTATAGTTTAAGTTGAGTCACCACCTATCATGTCACCATGCTTCCATTCATTAGCTGTAGTCTATATTTCGTGATGCCGGAACAGAAATTTACCCATTTTGAAACTATTTTCGCAAAATCTCAAAATCTAATCAATTTTTTTTTAAAAATTCGACCCCATATCACCCAATATTATTTCATTCGCTTTAGTCGTTATTAAGTGATACGCGAACAAAGATTTACGCAGCTTGAAACGATTTTCGTAAAATCTCAAAATCTAATCAAAATTTTAAAAAAATTCGAAGCCTATAAATTAAATTGAGCACACACCTATCATTTTACCAAATTTCGTTTCATTCGCTTCAATCGTTTTTACGTGATGCTTAAACAAAAAAAGCGTCACTCACAGAATGACAGAACGACAGACAAAATATTTTTAGACAGTCGCACTGGATTCCCAGGTGCTTAGAAGCTGATAGAATTCACAAAATTTTTGAATTCCAAGTAATGTACAGACAAAAATCTAATCTTATTTATATATATATTCTCACAATTTCACATATTTTTGTACTCTTGTACACATTTTAACGCAATTTTCACTGTGCTAGCTTTGAAATTTTTTAATTTTTTAATTTCATTATTCAAATTTCGTTGCTCGATTTGTGTACACATTTAAAATTTAAAAAGAGAGAGGGACTGAGCGCATAGGCAGCAACGTGATAGCTGGTATGTATATGCGTACGGTATACATGAGGGATACACATTTTCCTCCACGTGTTGGATTTTGTTCGATTTAATTAATAATTCTTTCAAGGCCGCCGACAAGATTTTCGGGCCCAGGGCAGGTATTTACGACGCCCCCTCCCCCTAAAAAAATCTTTCATTTTCTTATTCAAAAATATTTTTTAAAAACTTTAGAATTAATACACTTTAAATTTATCGTAGGCCATATATACAAACCTTGTACTTGATAAAACACAAAAAAGCAAGTATTTTATCAGAATTATTTTAAAGTAATGTACATATGATTCAGAAATTCTTCTTTATTGCACACAGAGAATCATTTGATACAATTAAATCTAAGACTTTTTTAAATGCTAAGTACTCGCTATTTAAAAACTGGGGCAGAGTTATAAAATTCGCAGCCTAATGAATAACGCAAGCAAACATCAATAAGAGTTAATGCCGCAGACCGATTTCTGTAAGTTTGACTTACCAACATCAGTGGGAGAATCTATCCTCGCAATGATGATGGTAAGCCATATTTACCGAATCTGGTTTGCGGCATTAAATCTCATTAATGTTTGGAAACCTTCTTTTTCTGTGTTAGAGCAGATAGTTACTTTTTTTTTCAAAGTTATTGGGAGAGACAAATATTTTATTTTCCCGCGGAATTTGTAAAAATAAATTGGTAACATACGTCCTCCAAGCCAGGGTCCAGGAGCAATTGCTTCCCCTGCCCCCCCTTCACTTGGCAGGCCAATATAATTATCTACTTACGTTTCAATAATTATGTACTTACGTTGTAATGAACAGTAATCCTATTTATTTCAAATGAATGATGGACTTATAATTCAAATTCAAATGCACTGTAGTATAGCCCTTAAAATTCAAATAATGTACACTATGTAATTATTAACACTCTCCAAATTATCAAATTAACTTTATTGAGCAGTAACTATATAGTTATCCAAATTAAGTATAGTTTTTTAAGTAACTAATCGCGCGCGCGCGAAACTTATAGCACCTACCCAGCTAGAAAAAGTCAGCATTTTTTTTTTTTTTTTTTTTTTTTTTCCAAAAACATATAGATTGTGCACAATTTGTACTTAAAAATGGGTATTTTTTAATATTTTGAAAGTATGCACTTGTTGTGCAAATTATATGCAGTTTTTATGCATACTAAAACAAAAATTAACACGGTGTGAAACAATTTTCCGGAAAATCTCAAAATATAATCAACAAAATTTTAAAATCACTTATAGCTTAAGTTGAATGAGCACCAATCATGTCACCAAATTTCATGTCTTTCACTTCAGTCGTTATTGGGTGATGTGCGAACAAAAATTTATTCAGTTTGAAACAATTTTCGGAAAATCTCAAAATCTGATGAATTTTTAAAAAATTCGAAGCCTATAGTTTAGGTTGAGCGACCACCCATCATGTAGCCAAATTTTATTTCATTCGCTTCAGTCAGTTTTACGTGATGTGCGAATAAAAAAAAGCGTCACTGGCAGAACGACGGACAGGCAAACTTTTTTTTTTTTTTTTTTTTTTTTTTTACCGTCGTGCTGGGTCCCAAATGCTTAAAACGGATAGCAATCGCAAATTTTTTTAATACCAAGTAGAAGACAGGCAAATTTCATTTTTTGGTTTGAGAGGTTGGTTGACTAAGACCCTTAACCTGGAGGCTGTCGTCTCGATTGTTCCGAAGCGTGCAGGCAAAGTCTAATTTTATTTATCTCTCTATTCTAGAAAAAAGTAAAGGCCGCTGTCGCCGCTGTCAAAGCTTGTTGACCTATCTCCTCCTAAACCGTGGGAATTTGAGTTTCGGCTAAGGTGCCCACAGATTAGAAAAATTCCGAGGAACCTGATAAGCTGACTTCAACCCTATGAGCGCGTCTAGGAAACGGGCAAATAATGTAAAGTTGTTTTCACGAGTAAAATGTTCATGCAGATTTTAAAACTATAAATATTAAAATAAAATTTAGATATAGATATTTGTAATTATTAAAAAATGAGCTCTTAAATGATAAGCTTTAATAGCAAAACATATTTTATGTTATCTGAGTGTTACAAATAGTTTAAATTATAGATGCATGGCAGTGAAAACTGGAATGAAGTGGACGGAATTTTACGTCACAACCGCTTGGAGGGTTAAATTTCGAAAATCGAATTATTTTAGAAGATGTAAATAAAAAACTGAAAAAATAAAACATAATGGTTGCCAGATTTGGCATAAAATCATTCATTCTTTTGCAACAAAGCAATTTCAAGTATATAGAATAGCGTGAAATTGACAAACATAAAATAGAATTACGTCCATTTTACGCCAAATTAAAAAATATTTGAAATAAATAACGCAAAGTGCGTTACAGAAAGTTGACAATTCTCAAATAGTAAGTTTGCTTCGACAACAGGAGTTTAGAATGAGCGATTATTCGTTTTTCCAAAACAGAATAACTAATTCTAACTGATTTTAAAAGCGCCCTCTTGGCATTAAATACGATCTGGTTAAATGGTATCTTTTCAAGCAGGGTGAATCTAAACCGCGAACTCAAAAATGTTAGAACCCAATATCTTGAAAATGAAAAATAATTAAAATGCAGATTATTTTAAAGCCGGTTCGGTCCAGCTGGACTATCTGCTACCAGTAGAAATATTTGGTGGCGTTAACTATGCCATTTTAGCAGTTATAGTACACTTTGGATATTTGCCAGCGCGGCGAGATGATATAATTCGTGGTGCTAAATACGATTTCTGCAATGGATTATGTATATGAAAATATGGATAACGGTTTTCCGGGAACCTCACATGAGCAGTAATTATAGGTTGTGAGCATGTGTAAATCGGCAAATAATGAAGTCGCCATGGGTGGCAAGCTATCCTAGCTGTTCCGTAGTTTTTATCAAAGAAAACTTATAAAGTACTGTTTTCTTAGAGCTAATTATTAACTATACATGTACGCAAGTCGCCAAGTAATGAAAAATCGCCATGGACGGCAAATACGGAAGGTGTCCAATAGGTTTTACATATTTAAAAATACAGCTGAAACAGGTGTTCTGGTTTTATTACGCTTTAGCTCCTAATTATTTATTTGCCAGGAGAGGACAGCTCGCGTCACTGAATGTGTCGCTTAGAGCTACATATATGTCCTTCCCGGAATTTCCCGCCACAATTTGGAAACTCATCAGAAAGTGGGGGACTTCTGAATATTGGCACCCCTCGGAAACTGCTAGCGACCGCCGAGAGGACTTTCGGAACCACGGATTTAACGTGCACGTACACCGCATGTACACGATGGTCTTTAGTGGTACGCCGGTATCGAACCCACAACCTTCCGGTTACGAGTCCAACGCCTAAACCACTGGGCTACCACGGCCCTCTTTAGCTCCTAATTAATATAACTTTTGAATGGCAACATTAAATATCATTGTGTAAATAATTTTTCCAGCGATTATAAGCGGAGTCCGCACTCCAGGTGGAGTATAGCTCAGGACCCGTGCAACACAGATTCCCATAATAAAATATCTTCCGTGTTATGGGGGGGGGCTACTGTAGTGTGAAGTTTAAATTTTTATGTACCAATGAACACGCAAGAACCAAGCAATGTGTAGCTCAATAACATCTTATCTGATCCAATCGTTGAGTTTTGTCTGTTGTAATTATGCCTTTTTTTACGAATAAGCCTTTTAAGGGCCGAATGCTTCATACGAAAAGCGAGCGTAGTCCCCTAGTTTATATACATAAAAGTTGCCTTTCCGAAATTGAAACAACAATCACTTCACACTTTAGTAATGTCATCCTGAGTTGAACCCGTCTGGTGGTTAGAACGCTCGCCTACCACTCCTTTGGTCCTCGGTTCGATACCAGTCGCAGAAGCTAGAAGGACACAGTTTAAAAGTAATTTGATGATTTTACGCATGATGGCAGCACTAAAATTCAAATAAAGGAGAAATAAATCTCAGCAGGCTGGAGACGAAGTCGCTTTGACGTCCAATACACTTTTCCCCCATATGTATCTGTGCCTGACGGTCACGCAAATTAAGTGCTTTTTTTCCCATCCCAAAAGGGCCCAACGTGCCAAAAGAAGTTTTCACTTAAAAAAAAGACTTTTACCGATCGTTAAACAGTGGGAAATATTGTAAAAGAAGATTTCACTGAAAGATGTTGGAAAACTAGTACACTTGGTGAGATAGTGTTAGAAAGTGTTTCATAATCAGTGACATTTCTCATGTTTTATCTTACGTGTGATTTATTATCAGTTTTTACCGGATCATACAAGGTAGATTCTTCGGCAGTACCATAACACATACATGCTTTTATCAAATAAGTTCCCAAAGGGGAAAAAAAAGTTGTACGAAAACCACCGCTTGCTTGCCTTCTCTATTTTTAGCTGCTTGCATCCGCGCCCCCCCCCATCTCTCTAACACACTTTTAATCAGATAGAAAGGTTTTTCCTGAAATCCAGACTGCGTGTTACCAAAGATCTTACACCATTAGAACTCGTTTTGGCATTATGTAGTCGTAGCTGTATTGCGTTCACGGAAAGAATAAGATTTTTAGAAGGAAAGAGAACAAAAGTGCGAGCACGGGGGGGGGGGACTATTGGGGCTAAAAGCTCCTCCACTCCCCTAAAGGGGAAGATATAGCATAAAAATCTCTTAAAAATAGAGAATCGTCACTTAATAAGTGAATTAAAATATTTCGTTTTAAAAAATTGTCTTCAGATTATTGCTAAAGTACTTTTTACAAAAGGAAAGTAACGACACTCAACAGAAGACTGGTATTTAAAAGAGATGAAATAATTGAAAGGTTTTAAAATAACACACATAAAAAGGTAATTTTGGTTGAGGTTACAGAACGTACGTTTCGGGTGATGCAAAAAGGTTCACCACCTTCATTGCTCTCTCATCTGCACGCCCCACCGGTGGCATAGCGCTAGTGCTTTGAATTGGGAGACGGAAGGTGCCTGTTCGAAACCAGGTAGCGTCCACCTACCTAACGACTCGGAGTTTATCGTGGTTTTCTCCGAAACTTCGCGTAAATACGGATTAGGACCCCTTAGAAAGTCCCCCAAGGAAGGTAATCCCTCCTCTCTAGATCCTCAGCGTCGACAATCGACCGTAACCCACATTTCCATTTCTCATCTGCTCTTGTGAATAATAGAACATTTTTGCAGCTGACGAAGGGTAAACCTATAATGTGTGTTATTTTACAAAGTTTTAATTATTTCACAAGGAAAGTTAGTTATTTAATAAATACTTACAGTTAGTGCATGATATACAGTTGAACTCGGTTATAATGTTAATGAAAGACCAGATACCTATTTATGACGCTATAATTAAGTTACGTTAATAGTGGGATTGTGTTCTATTGGTGAAGTGATGCGGAATATTTTTGACGTTATTGGAGAGTTGTCACTATGCAAGTATGAACCAGGTGGCTCGGAAATGCACAGAGGGGATAAACTTGTGATTTATCGCCACATTTGGCGATACTGCCAAATCTACTGCCAACAGAGTCATTACAAACCCTCTTGACTGAAAAATGATGCGTGTGAGATCTTGCCACATGTCTGCTGCTGGGACAAGTGCCTCAAGTTAGGGTTACCAAAGCGTTCTCTATCCCTTATATCTGCTCTATGGTCGTGACTCCTACTCAGAAATGTATTGATGTTTACGGGCCATCCTTTTGAACTTTAACCACCATTTGAACAGATGAACATGCCTAAAATGCATCTCAAACAGTGACATTATAGGGTAGGTGCACCAGTAATTGACACTTTGGCAGATAATTTCTTATAATAAGCTTTAATTTCAGAACTGTTATCTAATGGTGCTATTTAGTACCCATTTAGACATTTGTCTTTAATTTTATACAATTTCCTTTTACCTCCAGAGGGTTCTAGTTATCGGAAATTGAGATTTTAAATTGAGTGCTAAAAAAAAAAAAGCCTGATTCTCAGTAGCTGGCTTAATCCTGAAATTAAGATTAGTTCATTATCAACCTATTTCTATTTGAAGCAGATTTCTTTTTAGAAATCAATATAAAATGAATTTTATTAGATACGTTAATATATAAAGTAAATATATATTTTTTAATAAATAAATTTATTTATTTATCTGAAATGGGGTGTCAATTATTGGGTAAGAAAAAATGGATTTCACCAATATTCATTAGTAGTACTTATGATAGTTATTGGTGTTTTAGGCAAGTTCATGATAATTGCATATAATTTATAGTAAATGCAATGAATAGTTATTGAGAAGATTATCTTGTGATAATTTTTTTAATATACAGAGTATCGCAAAAAGGTGGTAACATGCTTTAATTCTTTATCTAATAGAACTTTTATAAAATGGTGCTCTAGTAACAATTTAGGCATTTATCTTCCTTTTTCTTAACAGCACTTTTTTTTGTCTTCAGGGGTACTAGGTATCAAAGTTGCGGTACAGAGATGCCGATTTAACTATTTGGTAGGCATTTAAGAACCGGACTAGCCAGAAATTTTCGAAAATGCTAACTGTGGCTTTTCTAGGCACATGTTTTCATGTTTTCAGTTTTAAAATATTTTTAATACTATACCCCAGAAAATTTCTGCAATACGTAAAATTACACAGTCAATAAATTATTGAAAACTTTAACAAATTTACTTCGTTTACTACTGAAAGACAAGTTCGTCCTTGTTTAAAATTTACAAAAAAGTTTTGTTAAACTTGTCCAAAATTGGATGTGCATTACTTGTTTACAATATAATAAATTAGTATATATTAAAATTAGAAATGTCTTTTATCTAGGTGTTACAAATTATTTTTTTAATTTTCGGAATTTTAACGAACTTTTCGCCAATGAAACATGTTGCTATTAATTATACCAATAAGTTCATAATAATTATTTCTTAAAAATTAGTAAATGATTGTATGCGAGTTAAAAATTAATTTTATGCCTGAAAATCGAGAACAATCGCCATCTCCGATAAACAAGGTCCGCGCACTGAAAACATGAAGTGGCAAAATGGCGCATTATGTAGTCCCAAGTTCCGTAGTTCTTTAGAAGTTACGAGAGTAACTTCGCTGGAAACATTATTTAAACTTTTGTTTCCTAACTAATGTTAACCAAGAACATGGCCTATAGAGATATCTTTGATTTTCATAAAGAAATACAGCTATTGGCAAAGCCTAGAAACCCCATGGAACTGTCAAATGTTGAAGCAGACCTGAATTTGTCTCAACTTGTATAAAAAAAAGATGTCTCTTTGGATGTTCTAAAGTGTCTCGCCTTGGAGACTATTGAGACTATATATTTCTAGGATGAGTAGCTAGGGATTTATACAGATGGTTCTCAGTTTTCAAGGCTTCAGAACGTTGCAGCTGGTGTTTTCTCGAAACTATTTTCCTTCTATACAGCTTTTGGAAAATGTGGTACTGCCTTTGATGGTGAAGTAGAGGCGATACGCATCGCCCTTCATCAACTAACCTGCCATCTGTATAAAATTAAAAATGTAATACTTCAATCTGATTCACAGGCTGCCATTCAATCCATCAGTTCTTTTCAGGATCCACTATCAAAAGAAATTTTCCAGTGCCAACAATTGCTAATTTTGCTGAGGTCCCAACAAAAGCGTGTTGTTTTGCAATGAATCCCTGGCCATTGCAATTTATATGGCAATGAGCAGGAGGATTTTCTTGCCAAAAAGGGAGCAGCACTGACACACTGTGCAAAAGGAGAAATCTCTTTCCACAACTCCAAAAGCTCCAAATTACTTATTAAGTAACTCATGCGCTCGACTTATCGTGAAAAGCTTCTATCTAGACTTGTAGCTAAATATGGAAGTAATAACTCCCTAGTCGACATTCCTGACAAACCTAGAAGAGAGGCAGTGGCTGCTTTTCGTCTTTTTACCGGGCATGATTACCTTGCCGCCCACCTCCATCGCATCGTCATTCCTGACAAATCTAAAAGAGAGGCAGTGGCTGCTTTTCGTCTTTTTACCGGGCATGATTGCCTTGCCGCCCTACTCCATCGCATCGGCATTCCTGACAAATCTAGAAGAGAGGCAGTGGCTGCTTTTCGTCTTTTTACCGGGCATGATTGCCTTGCCGCCCACCTCAATCGCATCGGCGTTCCTGACAAGCCTAGAAGAGAGGCAGTGGCTGCTTTTCGTCTTTTTACCGGGCATGATTGCCTTGCCGCCCTACTCCATCGCTTCGGCATTCCTGACAAACCTAGAAGAGAGGCAGTGGCTGCTTTTCGTCTTTTTACCGGGCATGATTGCCTTGCCGCCCACCTCCATCGCATCGGCATTCCTGACAAATCTAGAAGAGAGGCAGTGGCTGCTTTTCGTCTTTTTACCGGGCATGATTGCCTTGCCGCCCACCTCAATCGCATCGGCGTTCCTGACAAGCCTAGAAGAGAGGCAGTGGCTGCTTTTCGTCTTTTTACCGGGCATGATTGCCTTGCCGCCCTACTCCATCGCATCGGCATTCCTGACAAACCTAGAAGAGAGGCAGTGGCTGCTTTTCGTCTTTTTACCGGGCATGATTGCCTTGCCGCCCACCTCCATCGCATCGGCATTCCTGACAAATCTAGAAGAGAGGCAGTGGCTGCTTTTCGTCTTTTTACCGGGCATGATTGCCTTGCCGCCCTACTCCATCGCATCGGCATTCCTGACAAACCTAGAAGAGAGGCAGTGGCTGCTTTTCGTCTTTTACCGGGCATGATTGCCTTGCCGCCCACTCCATCGCATCGGCATTCCTGACAAATGTAGAAGAGAGGCAGTGGCTGCTTTTCGTCTTTTTACCGGGCATGATTGCCTTGCCGCCCACCTCCATCGCATCGGCATTCCTGACAAATCTAGAAGAGAGGCAGTGGCTGCTTTTCGTCTTTTTACCGGGCATGATTGCCTTGCTGCCCTACTCCATCGCATCGGCGTTCCTGACAAACCTAGAAGAGAGGCAGTGGCTGCTTTTCGTCTTTTTACCGGGCATGATTGCCTTGCCGCCCACCTCCATCGCATCGGCTATTCGCTCCGAGGCTGCCTGCCCTCAGTGAATGAGCCTATTTACAAATGCCATCTGCGTACCTGTGGAGTCCTCCATGGTGCTACGGACTCTTCACGATATTGGGAGGCTAGAGGACTTTGGGGGCAGTAACCTTCGGTTATTCTATTTGTATTTTATCTTTGTACATTCTGGTTTTACCTCTTTTGTATTTGGCCCCTGCCATTGGAAATTAAAAAAAATATTTTGTTAATTAAATATTGGTTTTTCATGCACTAAGTATATTCTTTAAAATAGTAATACTTTCAGTAATTTAAACCACAAACTTAATATGCTTTAGAGGATTTTTCGCAATATATAATAAGTTAATTTAATGTAAATCTGATTTTTCCCCCCTGCTACATAAGAAAGTTACTACTGAGTTAAATAAATCCACACACACTCATTTGAAAAGACGTTCAATATGATGTAATAAATTTATAAAGTGGATATTTTTTTCAACTTAAAGTGATAAGTTCTTATGAAGAATTTTTCTACTTTTATAAAGGCAGTTTTATGTGAATGGAATTTTATTTACTGTTCAAAAAGAAAAGGTATTCTGTGCGTCAAAACTCATGAACGCAGAGCACTAGACTTCGGTGTCGGCCATTTTGAATTGCTGTGGAGGCCTTTATTATGAGAAGTGACGGATCAGCACTTTCTAGAATTTTGTCATGTTCCTCGTATAAAATTGAGAAATTTTATAAATGATAAAATCAGGTACGCAGCTACTGTTTCCTCATGGGAGGGCTGCAGCTAAAAGAGGGTGGGACGGTCCATTCTTACTATAAAATTGATTGACAGTAAATTTCACTATAAATATCCGGTAAAAATTTTCAATAGCACTAAATTTTTTTAATTCTTTATAGTAATTGTGTTTGGTATTATAAAACTTTCTGATACAAACTGAATTATAAAACTTACAATATTAAAATAATTTTTAAAAATTTTAATATGAAGTTTTCAAATTTTACACAAAATTTAAATCTTTTTACCGTAAATTATTCTGAGCTATGGATTCAAAATGTAAATATTTGGCTATAATTAGCGTTTGTCCATAGACTAGGTGGGTGTCCAGCCAGACAATATAATCCCCTCCTATACGTCCATGGATAGAATGCAGTACAAATGGGTATTTTAATAACATTAAAATATTTTTAAATAGATAAATAATGAAATAATATTAGATGCAATAGTAACTTTTTAACTTTTTAAAAACATCATGCCACGAACAGTTTTATGAATAAATTACTCCAAAAAAGTAATTAAATAAGTAAGCCAAGTCTTATGATTTTTTGCGATTTGCGATCTGCGCATATAAAAAGCAATCTTTCTGCAGCAGAATTATTCTCATTTGTATAAATGAAAACTATATTCAACTAGAAGTCAAAGCCCGTTGCAGAGGTAATTTACAAAGGCGCTGGAAAAAACATCTGACGAAAATATGTCTACACTCAATGTAATACATCTTCGTCCACCTAAAGTAAATAACTTTATATTCAATTTTTAGTATGTACCCAAATCAAATTTCATGCTCTTCTTTAAACGTGGGAAAACTTTTCGCATTTGAACGATTTCGTTTCGTTTAAACAGCCCCTCTAACACCAATGCTTCATGCAGACGAAATCAGTTTAAAGAAAAAAAAATTAAACTATGTTATATGGAAAAACTATTTTAAACGAATTGCAATCGCAACTTTCTCTTCTAAGCCTGATGACCGTGACTTCAATAAGACGTCATGTCAACTACGACAGCTATTTTACACAAATGATTCTACTTTTTTTACTCTCGGAAATAAGATGAGTCAGGGATCAGCGTAACTACATAGTAGGACACATTTCGTATTATCTTTATTCATTTAAAAAAATAATCAATTTAATAGTCTATTTAGCCTCGCCGTAATAAAAAAATCCATTGTTTCCACTTAAGCTGTTAAATTCAATAACTGAACGAAAACTGGAGTCATTTCTAGTATTCTTAGACTCGGAAAATAAAACTAAAACGATTTGAAACAAATTGAACATTAGCTCGGTGCTACAAAAATATTCTTTATCAAAAATACCTTCAATGATATTCTAGCTTTTTTATATTTTGTTTCTTTCACATGTGTGGCAACCTTTCCAGTCCCCTAGCAAAGGCAGCGACGTCTAATGTCGGAAAAATTGAAACCGTTTTGAGAGCCCCGTTAGATTCTTGCAGGAGAGAATAATATGGGGGAGGCATGAGGGGGAAAACGTGGAAGCCACAACTGTAGCCATGGGCGCCGGCAGCATAGGGCAAGGGGGGGCATGCCCCCCCTGGATTTTTGTATGCAGTGTTTTCCCTTGTTTTTTTGCTCTTTTCAACATGGTAACCATACGTTGAAGTAGTCTTTGCCCCCCCTTGAGTAGTCTTTGCCCCTCCCTGGAGTAGTCTTTGTCCCCCCTGGGAAATATTCATTCATTGAGCGACGCCTCCCAAGACTACAGTTACGCGTACAGTTACTCCATTTTCTCCCCATAGAAAAACTAGCGGATGCTTACTGCAGCGTAGATTATATCTATCCTTAAGTGTGGATGCCAACAATGTTGCAAAAATTTCTCTACAGGTGTTTGTTTCTGTTTTTCTAGAAGTATAAATACATACATACATACATATATATAATACTCTTAGTGCTTACACTCACACACACACACACACACATATATATACAGTGAAACCCCGATTTAACGTCATTCAAGGGGCCGGAAAGAAGTAACGTTATATGCGGGAAAACGCTAAATCGGGGCTGTATAAAAACAAATTAATAACATTGAAATAAAGTCTAATTTAAATTCCATTCCTTTTATTTCTTTGTATATAATGCTTCAAAATTTTATTTTCAAAATTATATCTTAAAGAAATCGGTTATTTTACCTTGAGTTTTGTTCTTATTAATTGCATTACAAATGTCATTTTCTATACAAATGAGTTTCTGTAGATTTTTTTCTTGACCCTCACTACTTAAAAGGAATGCTTTCACTTTTTTTACAGCTTGGATCGCTTCACTCGCAGAGGGAATTATACTTCCCTCTTCATTATCATTTTGTTCTTCCTCAGAGCTATCCGATTCCGAGTCAATCAAATCATTGATTGACGGAATCTCTGAAGTCACGACGTTTGCATCACAGCATCATGACAGGACAAGAAAATCATATGACAAAGGAAAGAACTCTTCTCTCTTATCACAATCATCATCAGAATCCTCGTGTTCCAGTTCATTTGTTACCTCCTGGAAACCCCCTTTTGCAAAAGAACCCTAGATGCATTTCTTCCCGACTTTTTGCCATGCTGAAGAAATAATGTTAAGAGCTTCAAGTACGTTTATAGACTTTTTTCGTTCTTCAGATTCTATACTGTACAAGTACATTTTTCAAAAGCTGTTTTCTATACAGAACCTTGAATGATCGTATAATCCCCGGATCACAAGGTTGAATTTTGCTGGTGCAATTGGCAGGAAGAAATTCTAGACGTACATTATGTAACTTTAAATTTACTTTATGAACTGTGCATTGATCAAGAAGTAAAAGAACTTTACGTTTTTGAGGCGCATTCAGCTATCCAATTTGAGAAGAAAGTTCTCAAAAATTGTCCTTGTCATCCAAGATTTTTTGTTCGAATCGTATTCAGTGGGAATGCTCTTCACGCCCTTAAAGTACCTTGGTGTTTTGGATTTTCCAATAACTGGTGGTGTTAATTTTTCACTACCATCGGAGTTAGTACACAGCAAAACAGTCAGCCGAAGTTTCGATAGTTTTCCTCCGTGGCAGTTTTCACCCTTTACTGCAAAAGTTTTGTCAGGAAGAAGATTGTAAAATGGTCCAATCTCGTCAGCATTGAAAATGTTTCTTCTAGAATATTCTCGCACCAATAATGGCAATGTATCTTCCATCCAATGTTTGACAGTCTCAGAATCTACTTCAGCAGATTCGCCACATACAGACTTGTAAGATAAATTGTGTCGCTTCTTAAAGCGGTCTATCCAGCCATTTGAAGCAGTGAATCCTTCAATTCCTAGTTTAGAAGCAATTTCTAATGCTTTTTCCTTCAAAACTGGTCCACTTATAGGAACGTTTGTTGCACGTACTTCGCTGAACCATTTAAAGAGAATTTCTTCTAAATTCTCAAAAGGTAATGACTTTACAGTTTTACTCTTCTTAGCCAAGTTTCCTATCTTTTCGGAGTTTTGCTCTACAACATCTGCTTGCTTTAAAATCGTTTGCAGTGTTGAATATGGAATACCAATTAAATTAGAAAATCAGTTTTACTGCCTTTGTACTCTTTACCTTAGTTGAGGATATCCATTTTTTCGAGCAAAGAGAATCGCTTTCTTTTACAAGCTATAACTACGCTCCAAACAGAGCAGCAAAATACTGAAGGAAGACAGCGGAAAAGAAAACAGCTAGCAAGTAAACAGCATCTAAACTTTTCGAATTCTAAAATGTCCGAGGTCTTCACGTGACCAATGGTATAGGAAATGAGCTGTATACGCATGTGCGAACTGCTGTGATAAACAGATGCTTAAAAGATACTACAGAAAAGCAGTTTATTATCCCTTCCATGAATTGTATTCATGGATGGTCAGTTTAACTCTTTAGCTCCCAAAGAGAATCTCACAGCTGTTGGTTCCCATCGAAACGGCAGAAAATGGCCTGTCCTCCCTCTCCCCATGTAACTCCCCTTTGTGCGTGCACGTGAAAGGCTTCCTGCTGTGAAAATCCGAAGATGGTCTATTGTATCTACTCCAGAATACAGGAAGGTAGCAATGACAAAATTTTAAAGTAAATTTACGCTTCTCTCCCACTCTACCAGAAATTTCCCCAGCACTTAAACCCAATTCATCAAAAATCGTCCGCCTCATTCTTCAAGCTTGTTAATCCAGGCACACCCGAAACACCCGTAAGGGGGGGAGGGAATTCCTAGAAGGCTACACTCCGTTTTTATGGGAATGAAGGCGCTCGGACAGTTGGAGGAGATAAAGAGTAATTTTCCCTCTTTTTATCCAAATAAAGGAATAGGAATGCGCATTGCCGCCATTCTGAAGAACTATTTCCTTCCCATCACAATTACTGTGACTTGTTTTAGAGAAAACGCATCAAATTTTTCTCGCCGAAAAAACGTTAAATGCGGGAAATCTAACGTTATTGACGGGAATTTTTAACATTACAAGTATAGGAAGATATTTGGAACCAATAGAAAATGACGTTATAGGCGGGAGAACGGTAATTACGGGTAACGTTAAACCGGGGTTTCACTGTATACATATAAAAGCACACTCTCTGACTGAAATACTTTCCCTTTCAGCCAGCCAACAAGGCATCTCTCTTTTTAATCTTTGTTCAGCGTGTTAAGGAGACCTCTTATTAATGTCAAAACGTCATCTGGGTGGGACTCTTCCCTCTCGCTCTTCTCCTTCCCGCTTCATCAAATATTAACAAGCGCAAAAATCTTGGCCCCTTATCTCCCACCCCAATCTACACGACGAACGGGCGAAACTTAAACTCCTGCTTGCGCCATCACATCTCTCGCTCGCTCGGGCGATGTGCACTTCCAAAAATAAACCCCGAAAACTCTTTGGGAAAAAATCCGTGGCAGCAGCGGACAAATATCGAGCTGCGGATCCGTTCCTAGCCGTTCCGCTATTGGCCCGATTGTGGGCTTGGTTGGCATGGAAACAGGAGAGAGAAAGAGCCAAGGCCCCACCAGAGCCTGTTGCTTTTTCCCAGAATGACGTCAATCGAAACGTCACAGAACAATCTCGAAACGAAAACGTGATGGAAACTGTAGTGAGATCGCCGGGTGCTGGAATCCTTTATTTGACATTTACTGTCGGGGGAAGAACGGAAGGGGGTTGCTCTGTTTGCCTGTTTATTTTATAATTTACGTAAACGATGCCGTTGCTTCTTTTCGGTGGAGTTTTCAGGGGAATTCCTCGGGTATGTTAATGCCAGAATAATATTTTTTCCAGGCAAAAGAATTCAGTTCTTCAAATTGGCAACTCACTTTACTGCGCTGCTTAAAGGAAAAAGCATGATTAGTGTTTAAGGGTAGGTATCACCTACGGGGCTAAAACTCTCAAAACGGTCTGAATTTTTCCAACATTACCAGACGTCGCTGTCTCTGTTAGGGGCCAAAAGCATTTGCGCATGCGCGGTTCTGGTAATTTTGATGAAAGATCTGTTGCAAACACATGCGAAGGAAACAGTATGCAAAATAGCTATAGTAGCATAAAAAAAAGTGCCGGTAAGTTAATGTTCCATTTGCTTCACATTTATAAATTATCACTTTTCGTGTCTAACAACGCTAGAAATAACTGCAGTTTTCGTTGGATGGCTGAATTTTACAACTCAGGTGGCAATAATGAATTATGTTACTACGGTAACTGTAATGTCAAGAATAGTTGGGCATTACAGTTGCCGTAGAAATTATTTACTTCAAGTGGACAGAGATGAAATGTATTGAGTGTAGATTTCATTTATACAAATAGAGAATTATTTCGTTATCAGAAGACTGCTTTTTTACACAGGTAAAACTCAAAATTAATATAAAATTAATAAACAACGCGTTTTAAAATAATGCACAGATCGTAAAAAAAGCCTAGCAGTGGAAATGCAGCCTAATGTCGGCTTATTTGAAATCTTTTTTCACTACTGTATACCTGTCCTTCTATTTTGATCTATTGGGAGGAAAGCTTAGTGATAAATGAATATTTAACATTAAGTTGCTAAAAGCATATCATAGAAGTAATGTTGAGGAATCAAATTGTGATTTTCACTGAAAATGTAAAGAAATGTTGCAGCTTAATACAGTATAAGAGCATGCTAGTGCTGACTGTAGGTTTTGTAGGTTGTAACATCTAGTTGTGCATCTCGATTTTTGGTTCCAATCTACTGGAGAGTTTATTTACAGGACCACCGAAAAGAATTTCAGTACCTTAATGTCTATGGACATCTTCAATATAATACAACTGTAGACAGTCATTGTTTGGTACATGCCCAAAATCTCGCCGTCTGTCCTCGACCTTGGCGAGTTTTGGCGAAATATCGCCAAATTTGGCGATAGTCAGTCATTTGGTCCATGCCTAAAGTATCGCCATTTGTCATCATTCTTGGCGAGTTTTGGCGAAATATCGCCAAATTTGGCGATAATCTGTCTTTTTTGGTCCATGCTTAAAATCTCGCCAAATGTCGTCGACATTGACGAGTTTCGCCGAAATATCGCCAAATTTGGCCGCCAAAATTATTTCGTATTTTGTATAACTCTAAAACTTTAACCCGTAGAATTTTGAACTTTTGTCTTTAGAACTATATTATAATATCCAACTGTTTTCAATATCTTTTTTGACAGCAATCGACTGGGAATTTATTTAGAGGGTGAGCCAAATGACTTTAAATACATTAAGGTGTATGGATGCATTCAATTCATTGAAAGTCTGTGGTCAATGACTACTTTGGCTATCCCCAAGATCTCGCTGACTATCTCAAGTTTGTCGGCTTTTGGTGAAATATCGCCAAATAAAGTGTCAGAAGGAAATCTTTCAAATTGAACTCAGCTTGGCGATATCGAAATATTTGGCTAGAAATCGCTAAACCTTACTATTATTGATATTTTATCTCTTTCAAACAAATAAATTTAGAGGAAGTGCGTCGAAAATATTTTTGACCTAATGGACGTGCAAGGAAGTCATGTGTTGGACACATCAGATTTTTTTACAGCTTGGATCGCTTCACTCGCAGAGGTAATTATACTTCCCTCTTCATTATCATTTTGTTCTTCCTCAGAGCTATCCGATTCCGAGTCAATCAAATCATTGATTGACGGAATCTCTGAAGTCACGACGTTTGCATCACAGGATCATGACAGGACATGAAAATCATATGACAAAGGAAAGAACTCTTCTCTCTTATCCCAATCATCATCAGAATCCTCGTGTTCCAGTTCATTTGTTACCTCCTGGAAACCCCCTTTTGCAAAAGAACCCTAGATGCATTTCTTCCCGACTTTTTGCCATGCTGAAGAAATAATGTTAAGAGCTTCAAGTACGTTTATAGACTTTTTTCGTTCTTCAGATTCTATACTGTAAAGTACATTTTTCAAAAGCTGTTTTCTATACAGAACCTTGAATGATCGTATAATCCCCGGATCACAAGGTTGAATTTTGCTGGTGCAATTGGCAGGAAGAAATTCTAGACGTACATTATGTAACTTTAAATTTACTTTATGAACTGTGCATTGATCAAGAAGTAAAAGAACTTTACGTTTTTGAGGCGCATTCAGCTATCCAATTTGAGAAGAAAGTTCTCAAAAATTGTCCTTGTCATCCAAGATTTTTTGTTCGAATCGTATTCAGTGGGAATGCTCTTCACGCCCTTAAAGTACCTTGGTGTTTTGGATTTTCCAATAACTGGTGGTGTTAATTTTTCACTACCATCGGAGTTAGTACACAGCAAAACAGTCAGCCGAAGTTTCGATAGTTTTCCTCCGTGGCAGTTTTCACCCTTTACTGCAAAAGTTTTGTCAGGAAGAAGATTGTAAAATGGTCCAATCTCGTCAGCATTGAAAATGTTTCTTCTAGAATATTCTCGCACCAATAATGGCAATGTATCTTCCATCCAATGTTTGACAGTCTCAGAATCTACTTCAGCAGATTCGCCACATACAGACTTGTAAGATAAATTGTGTCGCTTCTTAAAGCGGTCTATCCAGCCATTTGAAGCAGTGAATCCTTCAATTCCTAGTTTAGAAGCAATTTCTAATGCTTTTTCCTTCAAAACTGGTCCACTTATAGGAACGTTTGTTGCACGTACTTCGCTGAACCATTTAAAGAGAATTTCTTCTAAATTCTCAAAAGGTAATGACTTTACAGTTTTACTCTTCTTAGCCAAGTTTCCTATCTTTTCGGAGTTTTGCTCTACAACATCTGCTTGCTTTAAAATCGTTTGCAGTGTTGAATATGGAATACCAATTAAATTAGAAAATCAGTTTTACTGCCTTTGTACTCTTTACCTTAGTTGAGGATATCCATTTTTTCGAGCAAAGAGAATCGCTTTCTTTTACAAGCTATAACTACGCTCCAAACAGAGCAGCAAAATACTGAAGGAAGACAGCGGAAAAGAAAACAGCTAGCAAGTAAACAGCATCTAAACTTTTCGAATTCTAAAATGTCTGAGGTCTTCACGTGACCAATGGTATAGGAAATGAGCTGTATACGCATGTGCGAACTGCTGTGATAAGCAGATGCTTAAAAGATACTACAGAAAAGCCGTTTATTATCCCTTCCATGAATTGTATTCATGTGTGGTCAGTTTAACTCTTTAGCTCCCAAAGAGAATCTCACAGCTGTTGGTTCCCATCGAAACGGCAGAAAATGGCCTGCCCTCCCTTTCCCCATGTAACTCCCCTTTGTGCGGCGCGTGAAAGGCTTCCTGCTGTGAAAATCCGAAGATGGTCTATTGTATCTACTCCAGAATACAGGAAGGTAGCAATGACAAAATTTTAAAGTAACTTTACGCTTCTCTCCCGCTCTACCGGAAATTTCCCCCAGCACTTAAACCCAATTCATCAAAAATCGTCCGCCTCATTCTTCAAGCTTGTTAATCCAGGCACACCCGAAACACCTGTAAGGGGGGAGGGAATTCCTAGAAGGCTACACTCCGTTTTTATGGGAATGAAGGCGCTCGGACAGTTGGAGGAGATAAAGAGTAATTTTCCCTCTTTTTATCCAAATAAAGGAATAGGAATGCGCATTGCCGCCATTCTGAAGAACTATTTCCTTCCCATCACAATTACTGTGACTTGTTTTAGAGAAAACGCATCAAATTTTTCTCGCCGAAAAAACGTTAAATGCGGGAAATCTAACGTTATTGACGGGAATTTTTAACATTACAAGTATAGGAAGATATTTGGAACCAATAGAAAATGACGTTATAGGCGGGAGAACGGTAATTACGGGTAACGTTAAACCGGGGTTTCACTGTATACATATAAAAGCACACTCTCTGACTGAAATACTTTCCCTTTCAGCCAGCCAACAAGGCATCTCTCTTTTTAATCTTTGTTCAGCGTATTAAGGAGACCTCTTATTAATGTCAAAACGTCATCTGGGTGGGACTCTTCCCTCTCGCTCTTCTCCTTCCCCGCTTCATCAAATATTAACAAGCGCAAAAATCTTGGCCCCTTATCTCCCACCCCAATCTACACGACGAACGGGCGAAACTTAAACTCCTGCTTGCGCCATCACATCTCTCGCTCACTCGGGCGATGTGCACTTCCAAAAATAAACCCCGAAAACTCTTTGGGAAAAAATCCGTGGCAGCAGCGGACAAATATCGAGCTGCGGATCCGTTCCTAGCCGTTCCGCTATTGGCCCGATTGTGGGCTTGGTTGGCATGGAAACAGGAGAGAGAAAGAGCCAGGGCCCCACCAGAGCCTGTTGCTTTTTCCCAGAATGACGTCAATGGAAACGTCACAGAACAATCTCGAAACGAAAACGTGATGGAAACTGTAGTGAGATCGCCGGGTGCTGGAATCCTTTATTTGACATTTACTGTCGGGGGAAGAACGGAAGGGGGGTTGCTCTGTTTGCCTGTTTATTTTATAATTTACGTAAACGATGCCGTTGCTTCTTTTCGGTGGAGTTTTCAGGGGAATTCCTCGGGTATGTTAATGCCAGAATAATATTTTTTCCAGGCAAAAGAATTCAGTTCTTCAAATTGGCAACTCACTTTACTGCGCTGCTTAAAGGAAAAAGCATGATTAGTGTTTAAGGATAGGTATCACCTACGGGGCTAAAACTCTCAAAACGGTCTGAATTTTTCCAACATTACCAGACGTCGCTGTCTCTGTTAGGGGCCAAAAGCATTTGCGCATGCGCGGTTCTGGTAATTTTGATGAAAGATCTGTTGCAACACATGCGAAGGAAACAGTATGCAAAATAGCTATAGTAGCATAAAAAAAAGTGCCGGTAAGTTAATGTTCCATTTGCTTCACATTTATAAATTATCACTTTTCGTGTCTAACAACGCTAGAAATAACTGCAGTTTTCGTTGGATGGCTGAATTTTACAACTCAGGTGGCAATAATGAATTATGTTACTACGGTAACTGTAATGTCAAGAATAGTTGGCATTACAGTTGCCGTAGAAATTATTTACTTCAAGTGGACAGAGATGAAATGTATTGAGTGTAGATTTCATTTATACAAATAAGAATTATTTCGTTATCAGAAGACTGCTTTTTTACACAGGTAAAACTCAAAATTAATATAAAATTAATAAACAACGCGTTTTAAAATAATGCACAGATCGTAAAAAAAGCCTAGCAGTGGAAATGCAGCCTAATGTCGGCTTATTTGAAATCTTTTTTCACTACTGTATACCTGTCCTTCTATTTTGATCTATTGGGAGGAAAGCTTAGTGATAAATGAATATTTAACATTAAGTTGCTAAAAGCATATCATAGAAGTAAATGTTGAGGAATCAAATTGTGATTTTCACTGAAAATGTAAAGAAATGTTGCAGCTTAATACAGTATAAGAGCATGCTAGTGCTGACTGTAGGTTTTGTAGCAAATAAAATGGAATGCTTACCCGTCTCGGTAAAACGCAGGGAAGATCTTTAAGCTTGATATAGGAAAAATAATATCAGTGACTGGGTGAAATAAGATGATTCTTTCTTTTAATAACAAACGAAAAAAATTATTTATAGCAATTATACACGAGGGCAAATATTACATCACGATAAAGACAGAATCGAACTTAAACACAACAAGAAAAAAAAATAGATTGGCAAAGAATTCTGGAAGAGAAAGCGTGTTTTTAGAGAGAGTTAAATAGTTTAGTTGTGCATGATTACATGCCACACTGACTTCTCCAGAGGTCGATAATTTTCTTCCACGCTCTTTCAGTTCCCGTTGACCACTCATAGGAAGGGAAGGGAAAGAATAGGAAGGGATATAGGAAGGGAAGCAAAATCCCGAAGATTTTGCTTCCCTTCCTATTTGCCAAAATGCAATAAGAAATGTTGACAATTTGGCCACCCTTGAGTGCTGCACCCGGAGACAGATGCCCATGCTTGTCTCCTGCCTCCTCTGTCCACACCAACTGAAGCCCACATTAAACCAGATCTTATTTCAGCCCTGCAGAGTACTCTGGGTTATTTAAACTCCTATCCCCGACCTACCGAAAATATTTACTATTGATATTGAGAAAAATATTCCAACACACAGCCATCTGTAAAATAAAACCTTTGTTAGTACCATTATCTTTCCTTTGTTAATGTCATAAACGTGTGCGATGCACATAATAAGCTTTTAAATAGTGTGACGCTAGTTTCCAGATGTAAAATACATAAGAGCAAGCAATTTATCTTATTTTGTTGATAAAAGGCATGTACAGCTGCGGAAAAAAAAGGCCCACTTGCTCTTTATTTCGCCATCGTTCGTCGTATAGCAAAGTTATATATATCATTCGTTTGCAAATAACGCGTACTTTAATTTACTATTAATTTAATTTGCATAAGGGGCCGTCTTCATATTTAATTCTGCATCAACTTCGTTTTTCTCAATGGCAACCCCATATTTTGACTTTATTAAACGAAAGAAAACCTTCAAATTACCCTAAATATAATTTTTCACCCAATTTCTACGATAATTTCCGGAGATATTGCGAATTCATTTGTGCGCGTTTTTAAGGGACTTTCGGCAAATTGAAAAACGCTATTTGTAGGTTCCGAACTTTTCGCCTTTCATTTATTTGGCTCGCGAGAATTAAAAGAAATTAATATTATTTTCAAGGAAAATATTGTTCCCATCTCTCTTAAAGTTTTTTGTACTGAGAATATCAAGAGTAGAATAGAATATTTAGTCTGTGGTCCAAATGACACGTGAGTTCATAACTTCCTTGGTTCGTACACGATTTAAGGGAAAAATTCAAAATGACTGCTAAGGATTTTGAAAATCTTTGTAATTTTGAAATTGTTATTCAGTGTTTCCCTTGATGTTTCTCTTAGACAGCTGAAATGTTGGCAAGAGTTAGAGGCTGCTCCCTGCTCTTCTGACTACAAGCATGAATATTGCTCGACTCAGCTATGGTCGAACTTAAAGAATGGTTTCATGATTGAAAATTTATTTGTTTGAATTTCATGTAAAAAACGCAATTACTTTTTTGCCGACCCAATATTATCACTGTGTTTGTTATTTCACTTTCTTCATTTAATACTATCGCCTGCAATGTGCAATATTCTTAAGACTTTTGGCGGTATTTTAATTTATAGTTAAATGAAAATTTTTTTACAGAAAAACATGATTTTGAATGTTTGATAAAGTATGGGGAATTCCAAAGACCTAATGTTTCCGATATTAAAAAAGGTCACATTCATGCCTGGAAAGTTG
Source organism: Cheiracanthium punctorium (assembly GCA_038373885.1). Classification (NCBI taxonomy): domain Eukaryota; kingdom Metazoa; phylum Arthropoda; class Arachnida; order Araneae; family Cheiracanthiidae; genus Cheiracanthium; species Cheiracanthium punctorium. The sequence goes on from JAWZYV010011209.1 coordinate 237,385, forward strand.
AGGATGTTAGTTTTTCAGAAATAGGACGTTTTATTAGAAGACATACATCTACTGCATCTAATTTTATAGCTGGAAAATATTATAATTTGGCGGAATATATATAATTATATATAATTTGGGGGAATATGGTAGCGGACGCAACAATACACGCTTTATAGAATCCCCAACAAACTGTAAAAACCTCTAATTTATTTGCTTCAAAATTTGATATTTTTAATACTGATATCTTTTACTGTGTTTTTGCACAAAATAAATCTAATTTACATTTATTTTATGCAATTTTCAAAAAATTTTCACTTAATAAATTTATATAGGGTCCCATAACTCATGAAAATAACACATTTTATTTAATATAAATTAAACTACTGAACGTAAAAATTTGAAATTTTGCACAGCCATGTAATATTAATTTCTGCATCTATTTCCATCGAAATTTGGCTAGGTCGCTATTCATAATTATTTTGAATATTAATTTAATAATTCATAATTCATATTAATAATTTATTAAAAATCATAATAACATTAAATTATGTTTGGGTCGTTTAGTTCTAATAGTACGAATAAAAATCAGCTTCTTACTACCAATATTATAGGAGATATGAATTGTATGAAAAAATATTTTAACTCATAACTCACTCATTTTCTGTCCAAATTTATTGAAAATGGGTGTCCGGGGTTAAAATGAGCTAAATTTTTGAAATATGAAGTGAAATCTAGGGGTTGCTACTGAGAAAAAAAAAGTTGGTGCGAATTTTAATATGTAGATGGCCCCTTATGCAATTTTTATGCATAGCAAATTAAAGTTTGCGTCAATCGTAAACGATTGACGCTGTAACTTTGCTGTGCGACGAACGACGGCCGAAAAATGTACAAGTGTGCCTTTTTTTCCGCAGCTGTACAATGTACACTCTACTATAGTCCGCATATACACTCTACCATAGTCCGTATACTATAGTGTAAAAAGGTATGTACTCTAAACGCTACATTTCAAAGGTGTAAGAGTATCATACTTCATGTATAATCGTAATGTATGATTTTTTTTACAAAAATGTGTGGATCATGTACGTGACGTCACATTCACTATCGGTACTAAAACAAATTATGGAAAGATTTTTTGATTTTGGAAGTCTATGACATCATAAAATGTTTTTCTAGATATGCGTGTGTTTTAGAAAAAACAGTTTATTATAAATTTAGCATTCAAAGCAATTTATTTATCTTCTGTTATGTAATTATATTGATATTCGAAAAATCGATTAAACTTTATATTAAACAAAAAAAAATTTTCTTTCCTTTTTTTGTTTGTTTCTAATGGCAAGAAAAATAATACAAAAGAAAAAATACAACAAAAGTAAAACAATTAAATATACAGAATTTTGTATATACATAGCCGAAGTCATCGCCTTAAGAAAGAGGTAGCCAATACAAAGTCGTCTTGGATTTTCCACGAAGTGACCTACAACAACGAATGCGAGCTTTAATCATCGACTTTTTTGTTTCCTATAAACTTCACTGTCTGTTTTTCTTTTCCATTAATTTCATTCAAAAACAAAGAATCTAGTGGCAATAAAGAAAATAGTTTTTATTGCCTTTCTTAAGCTGTTAATTTCTATCTCCGTGCCATAACCCTGAAAGTGCTTTCTTACTTATTTTTTTTACTGTATTTCTTATTACAATTACAGCATTTCTTAAACACTGTTAAAATTTGAGTGAGACATAAAATAGAATATTTTTATGACATGAGAAATATATGCATTACGAGGAAATTCTTAAAATAGATTACAATTTGAGGAACAGTGTGGATTTTTCCGCTGTAATTTATTCAAATTTTCAAATTAAGGAATAAATTAAAAATCGGTGTAAATGTTTTACAAAAAGTATTGAATTATCTGATTAAAAAAAAATACATTCATAAAGATTTCCTTTATTACTTCTTTTCATTCCTTTTCGGACAAATATTATTAAAAATACAAACGAACATATGGAAGAGGTGAGGATTCATATAAATAATAACGATTAAACTTATTTTTAAAGCAGCCATTTAACTGAAAAAACTGCTTGATTTGAAAATCCTATTTCCTTATTTTTTTAAGTATGTTTTTCTTTTTTAAACTCTGCTACAGTATAACCACGCTAAATTACATGCGCCTACAAAAATATATTATCCGATTACAAATTCCACTCCTTAAGTAAAAACCCCTTGATTCAATACTCGTCTAAAAATTCGGCACGTGCAGAATGTTCTGCCGTACATTAAAGCTGCTCAGTCGATAATTCTAATAACGGAAGATGAAAGCTACTTCGTGATTACTCGGCAGTTTACCTCCAAGACGAATTTTAACATTTTGCGAAAAGTTACTCATTAGAGTGCTTACTTTTCCAGCGCTGCGACGCTGCTTGCAGAGTAAGTAGATTTACAGGCAATATATGGCGGGGGCTAGAGCGACCGTTCGGAGAGGGTTTTCAAGTTAATGGATCTGCGCGTGTTTTCGTTGCTCTTTAAATGAATGTCACTTTGCATCAACAGCAAAAGAGAAAAACAATATATACCGGGAAGCATGCATCCCTTGCCTAAGCGCAGTCAGTGGCGCAGAGAGGGAGGGGGAGCAGGGAAAATATCCCCAGGGCCTCACCTTGGGAAGGGGGCCCTACTGTAGCTGCTTCTATATAATACTTAATTGTGTGTTGTCAGTTTTGAAAAAAAAAAAAAAAAGAAAGAAAGAAAGAAAATGTCCAAATACAGAATATGTCCCCAGAAGTTTCCAATTAATTTTTAAACAAAATTACAAAAACCTGCAGGAGCATAATTCACCAACTTCACAAAAACGAGAAGTGTTAGTGATTTAGTCTTCTTTTTCAAGAAAAGTTTTTTTTTTTTTTTTTTTTTTTGAGACACACTGTTAAATAGTGGAAGAAAGGGCATAGCCAGAGAGAGACTATGGACACACCCAACCAAATAAATTTTGATTTTTCCTTAACAAAATGTTAAAGACTTTCTATGAGAGATTTTGAACTTTCCAGTTTTTTTTTTTTTTACTGCTGAAATTTTTTGGCTGCCTGCTTGAATGGAAGTACTATGAATAAAAATATTAATTTTTTTAATACTGAGGAAACATGCCATGCAAAAATATTGTTAATGTTCCAAATACAGTTTCTTTATGGGAGTGACAAAACCTTCAAAATAAAATGTTGGTATTTTTTAGAGCACTGATGTTTATTAAATTACAATACTTTTAAATTAACAATTTTAATTCTATTAATTATTTTCCAGTTACCATTAATTTAAAGTTTCTTTAAATGATTAATAATTTTAATAAGGAATAAAAGACTGATGTAATACGACACCAAAAGCAATAGAAAATTCTTGACTATAGGCACAACTCTGGATGGGGGACTCCCTGACACTGATGTAGGCAGTGTGAAATTTCCAAAGGTAAATGATTGTCAGGCAGTGTCCTGCTGTCGAAAGTCTGGGCTTTTTTTTCCCAAAATGGCAGCTGTCTATTATCTTGCATGATGAATTTAACAAACAAATTCAATCTATATCATTGAATCTATATCATTCAATCGATATTCAATCTCTATCTATTCAATATATGAAATTCATTCTGTATTTAAAATGCCTAAGAATTTATAACTTTTTTTAACCCCTGGCTATAAATGTCAACCAATCATCCAGCAGATTGGAAACTTGCTTAAAATATTGTTTGAAAAAATTTGAAAGGATAGAAAGGTTATATAAAAATCTGCAATTAAAAAAGATAAATTACGAAACATTGAGTTGAGATTTTGTCTTCGGAGGATCCAATATTCGGGCAACCTAAGCCCGGGCCTAATTGGCGTATTTGAAAATAAAGACCTGATCGAAAGGGTTTCTGGATAGCAAAGCGATACTGAAGATTTTATCCCAGGAGCCCCGACTGGGCTCTCTGTGCCTCTGAGCGCAGTGTTTCCGGGAAACTCTCGTATTTTCAGCCGTTCGAAATTAGTACCGGGTGTTTTAAACAGTGTTGCCAACGCTGCCGGACAAAAAGAGGCTGAAATCGAAGTTAGAAGTGGCTAGAGCTGGCTAAAGATGTTTTTAAGCTGAAAAAAAATTAATTAATCATTGGCTTTTATTTCTTAGTCCTTATGATGCTAAAATGTGCTTGTATGCCAGTGTTTTTGCAGTCATTTTGACTCGCATTTCCGATTTACAAAATACTTCGGTATGGCCAGTTTTCCAGATCTAGCCACAAAGTGACTAAATAAGCAACCCTGGTTTTAAAAGTCTATTGACAACTGCATAAACGTCTGGTGAGAAAAAAAGTAATGTGTAGTAAAATAATAACATAACGTTAAGAATAATGTATTTCCACAGTTATGTTGATTCCTAAGTTTTCCAGGATATTCGTGAAATGTTTACAATTGGGGGGGGGGCGGGGGAGAGACGGCCGCGGTTCATTCAGCTGTGTCTGGGCCGCGCTCTCCTGACTATCCCTACACTTTTTTTTTTTTTTTTTTGCTTGGAGAGGGGGGGGGAGGTTCATGAAGTCGAAGGTGTACGCAGTGAAGTTCCACTCAATTGGAAAACGAAAACAATGGATAACTGATGCAGAAGCACAAATAGAAACACAAATGCGTGTAGATGTCTTTAGCGACAACCAAAAAAATAGAGCCTACGCTTAGACTAACGGTGCAACCACACTGTGAAGACGTAGTGCATATTCCTTATACTTACTCACCGCTTATTCCTTATCGCCGCTCCGCGGATGCCAGAAGGCATTAGTAACGAAAACAATAACAACTTATTTGTTCTAGCAAGTTCGTTAATAAAAGCAATTTTCAGGAAAAGGTCAAAGGACTTTCGAAACACTCTGTATATATATTGATCGAAACTGGTGATGCGTCGATTCAAACGAAACGCGATCGGTCGTCTCCAAAACGATCGTTTTCTCTCTGGAAGTTCGATTGCTTTTACAAGCGATCGCAAAAGTGTATTCAAAGTGAAACAAAATAGACGATCGAACTTACAGGTTTGCTAGATCGAAACTTTATCGCCACAGAGTGAAAACGCAACTTCCGGTGACGTAGAAAGTCGCTGTTAACCAATAAAAAAATTGCATCTTTCTCTGGAAAAAACTTTTAACTTAATGGCGACGACTAACTGTTTATTTATTTATGTTTGAGCTGCAACGGACAACAGGCTGTGTCTTAATTTTTTCCCCCAACAGTATTGTAGGTTAATGTTTTAAAATTTTAACTGGCTTAGGTTGACATTTTTTGTATGTTTATAATCGTGGAAATACATTTTTAATTTATGAAGATTTTTTTTTAGAAAATTATTAATAATAGTATTGTTCGTCATAATTATCATGTCGAATTTTCGAATTATCGAATAATAATTGTTCTCTAGTACTACATTTTATTTTTCTGTAGCAGAGAAGCTGTTTATAATTATGATGGAGGGGTAGAATTAGTATATATTTTATGTTCTGATATATAATTAACAACCAAAGACATGCTTAATATAATGGTATGAATATTTGTATTTGTTTAGGAGGGTTGCTAGGATGCTTATTTTAGCGAGAAATTATTCGTTATTCAAGTATTTTTTCGCGCTGTTTCAAACATCAAATTTACCCAGCAATAAACGATTTAAAATAAGGACTATAGATGGCGCCTGCATCGTAGTGTCTGCTAGAGTGGAACTCAAAGGCTGACAGAAAATAAACCCTACAGAAATTCTGTTCTGCGAGAAAATTCAGCTTTCCGCAGGCCTAAATCTTTTGCAGAATTCCCTGTCTGATAATTCCAACGGATTGCTTCGTAATTTTAAATAACGAGTCTTCGTTGTTGTTGTAATCTTCTTATCAATCATCCGCCGATCGATCCGCCATGTTCTCGAAAACGATCGCTTTTGAAAAAGCGATAGCAAAACGCCGATCGCAGTGTCACGTGATCCAAAAGCGATAGCCAGGTTTCACTTGAATAGGAAACATAGGAATCAGTCGAAAATTTCCTCGATCGCAACAGAAAACGAAACTGAGGGTGTGGATGTGCTAAGGATATTTTACAATATTCACGGATGTTGATCTTTTGGTGTGATCCGAGTATGGGTCTTGAAATGATTGCGAAGTTTTGAAGTGCAATAATCCCTCGTTTATGACGCGGATTAGATCGCAGTAACTACCCACGATAAATAAAACTACACGAATTAGCACTGTATTTATTTTCCGTGTGTTTTTACCTTCATAAACCCTTCCCACACTTTAAACAACCCATTTGCGCACTTGCGGTTCTGGGTAATTTTGATGAAAGATCTGTTGCAACACATGCGAAGAAAATAATATGCAAAATAACAGCTACAATAACATTAAAAATCCAAGAAGTTTTGAAGTGCTGAATTTTATGTTCCATTTGTTTCATATTTATGTATTTTCATTTTCCGTGTTTTCGTTGGATGGCTGAATTTTACTACTCAGGTGGCAACAATGGATTCTATTACAGCGGTAACTGTAATGTAAAAGAGAGTTTATGAAATTATTCATTTCAAGTGGACAGAGATGAAATGTATTGAGTGAAGATTTCATTTACACAAATAAGAATCATTTTGTTATCAGAACATTTACTCGGGGCCATCGTGATTCTACCAGGCCTGCTTGTGCACTGTGATGAGTCATCCAAAGAGGCCTACGGATGCTCACTTATTGGTTCCAGCATTTAGGTACGTCATCTAACGGCCGAATCTAACCAATGAGGAAATGCCCGTAGGCCTCTGTCGGAGTGCACAAGCAGTCCCGGTAGAATCAAAAAGGCCCCAACTACATTACTAACAACTTTTACTACATTATTAATAAAAGCGTGCAAACATAAAGGAATATGAGTGGGACATATAAGCTTACCATAAAAAACGGTGTGCAAGCGTAAAGCTACATGAGCTTAGTAAATAAGTTTCTCATGAATAGCTTACACTCCATAAAAACCCACGATGGGACTGTATCTGCGAAAGGTGAACAGCGATATAGAACGAAGGATACATAACGTTGGATAGACGTTACGTTGTATGTAAGATGTATACAATATACAGCCAGAATGAATTTTTTTTTCAGGTCGAGTACGATGCAAAGCATGGACGTATACACACACATTTTTTAAGTATTTTTAATAAAATGTATGTTTACAAAAAACTAAAGTAATAAAAAGGATAATTGAAGTATTAAACAGATCAATTCCTAACAATTTTAAATGTATTTGAGATATTTTAGATATATCCTGATAATTTGAGTGATTTTACAGTTACATAGCTACAACAGGCATGTATAAACTGTTTTTCATCACTTATTGTTACGATATATTTGCGGATATCAAAACATGATGATACTGGAGTATAAAAATTTAGATATATTATTTGTTTCTAAAGATATGCTATTTCTGTAAATAACTGGTAGTGATTCTAACAAGCTATATTTTCAAAATAAAAATTTAATAAAAGAAATATTCTTCATAATAAATACAACCTTCAGTGTTAGTATGAGTTACAAAATCAATAATCGAATATAAAATGAATCAATAAAACGTTGCTTTTATTTATTTTTATTTATTTACTATTAAAAAATTATTAGAAGATTCGTATTGCCAGAATTGTACTGATTTGACAGAATTGTCTTTTAAACATCATCTGCAGCGATACAGATATAATTTTATCGAGAGAACTGAAGCAGCTCATTGAAAACATGGATAAATTCTAAAATTTAATAGTAGGTAATGAGCAAGAAGAAGTATTTGGCTGCCATAGACAAAAATTTTAAATGATATATGAGACTTCACCCTTTAACATAAAACTTGATCGCGACACAGATTATTTCCTTTAACGAAAATCTACTGTATATTACTTAATCATTCTCCATTATTCTCTCCAGTGATCACGCCGTGAAATCACATAATTCCAGCGCTTTCAGAGCTCGTTGCAAGAAATATAGTTAAATTGACTCCAACGCTGAAAAGTTCAGCCCAGTGCAGCGATTTGACTCAGCTGCTATTCGATCGACCACCATATTGTTGGTAGTTAAATGAATCGATGGCAACGGTTGCACATTTTCAGCGTAAGGCAGTCTATCCAGTTCTTCCTCTATACTGACGTGAAAATTCTTGCATTTCAGAGAGTTAACCCTTCAACGCGCAGTGTTCCCGCTCTGGGTTAAGATAGTACCCAGCTCCACGTACATAGCTCCACGAGAAACCTTTACTTTTTAGCACGTCATTTCCCGTAAAAAAATGGTCACGATTCTTTTTAACAGCACTGACATCTGCTGAAAAATGGAAGCATGCGAGAACAGCTGGATAGATTGCCCAATGCTGGAAAAAGGGTGCCCGTTGCCATCGCTCGATTTAACTACCAGCAAGATGGCAACGGCTGCCCTTTTTTCAGCATTGGGAAAGGGTTGCGCCTCAAAGGGTTAATACCACACAGTGTTCTTATGCATTGTCATTTATCCAGAAAAACCTGAGAGGTCGACTGAAACAATTCTCTAATTACAAAAGATCACCGAAAAAGAATCCTTAGATGAAAACCAAGTTTTAAGTACAAACATTCTGATATCAATATCCTGTTTTCAAGGAATCCTCAAAAGATTAGTCTGGAACCACATTCAATAGGATTACTATCACAGATTTTTTTTTTTTTTTTTAACCTGCGACAGTCAAAATGAAATATATAAAAAGCCTTGCACTTGGTGAAACACAGAAACATTGCATTGAAACAGATTGAATTTTGTTTGTTTGCTCAGTTAACAACAACAAAAAAATAAAAAAAAAAAAATAAAAAATTACAAAATCAAAAATCTCAAAACGTTTTTGCGAAAGCACTTTAAAAAAATAAAGTACAATATTTTGCTTAGTGATCCAATAAAAAATTAATTTTGCCGACTTAACTAAAACTTTTACAAATTCAGTTAAATTAAATTCTGTGAATCTATAGCAATAAAACAGTTTGTCATATCAACAAGTCTCTTTTTCTATGAGTTGAAAAATAATGTATTTTTTAGTATACAAGTAAGACTAATTAACCAACTTCCGAAAGACCTTAAACAAGAACAGATAATGAAAAAAATTAATTAGTGGCCGTAAGTTTGATGCAAATACGATTACTTTTTGACATAGCTGCTATAAAGACTTAATCGCAGCACAACAACGGCATTAATAACAACGGCATTTTTCATATTGGTGTACCAAATTTTCGATACTCTCTTAATAATTGCACCACTCTCGAGCTTCCTCGGTAATTTAAAACCTTTGATCTTTTAGTTAGTTCAGTTGAGGGATGAAGATCAGTCAGTATTAAGTCAATGACCAGTAAAATTAAGTGACACTAACAAATAAGAATGACGCTGAGGGAGCCTCAAAACACCAATGAAGATAGCTGATCCTGAATATACAGGGTATCCAGAAAAGGTGGTAACGGATTTTAATCCTTTATCTATTACACTTCAAAAAAAAGTCCGTTTAACCGACAGAAAAAAACTGTCAGCCAGGACGCCAGTTTATGTACATATATTTTACAGAAGTCTTTTGTATTTTTTTCACTATACGGAAGATTTCCGTATAATAAACTGGCCGTAAAATAGATCTGTAAGATTTACGGAAAACTTCTGTAAAAAAAAAAAAACGGAAATAAACTGGCGTCCTGGCTGACAGTTTTTTTTTTCCTGTAAATTTGACAGACTTTTTTTTGCAGTGTAGAAATAAGTGAACAATGTAAATTGAAAAAATGTTCAAATTGAAGTCGGAAATAAGACTCCGTTAAGAAAAAAATCCTCTCGCTCATATACAAAAAGTGACACATTTTAAATATATATAAGACCCCCCCCTCCCCGCACAAAAACATTCCCAATTAGTAAAATGGGCCACATACACTAGTGGAGGGATGTACCAAATTGCAGCCTTTCATAATACAACGTCTCAGAAATATCTTTAAAGAAAACTGATCGAGAGCTATACATGATTTTAAATGTGAACTTTTGTTGCTAGAGTGGAAAAAAAAAATTCTTTCGTCATTTCTGTTCGACCCCTGACGAAATGCGATCATTTGGCGGGATTTTTCCCACTTCGAGAGCCATTCAAAAGAGGTTCTTCATACTCCTGACTCTTCTAGTGATATAAAACTCAAATTCTCAAGAGAGGCAAGCTACTAAACAGGTAATAAGAACTCATGAAAACTGGTGTTAAAAGATTAAAATTAATAAAACTCAAAATAACGAGCAATAGCACCTATAAGTAACGAGCAATCATTCTACCATCTTTAAATTAAGGATGTAATTAATTAATTACACTTTTATGATGAACTAGCGGGGGTACCCCCGCTAGTTCATCATAAATAGCGGGGGTACATCATAAATAGCGGGGATACATCATAAATAGCGGGGGTACCCCCGCTAGCAAGCGAGGACATGCAACCACTGTTATCATATATACCAGTCTCAAGTAATATCCAATTTCAAACGTAAGCCTCGCCAAAGTGCCAACATAAACCACTTTGCAAAATTTTTTTCAGGAAATCATTCGAAGCATTGACTTAACAGCAATCAAAATGGGAAATATCGGCCACTTATATGGGTCGACGTCCAAAAAGTAAAGGAGGCATTTATTTGAAAAGTTGCAGCATTTTTAAAATTATCAACAACGTATAACGTTTTTTATTCATCGTTAACTCCGATGTACTAAATGCGAAGATTTCAATTTTCTGAAATTTGGCAGAATTCCCCCAACTTAAATCAATTTACTAAATTTGGCGACAATTCTGAAGATATATCGCTTGGAATTAATTAATAACTGCATCATTTCTGCACGGATAATTAAAATTTAACGCTGTATTCTAATAAAACCTATAAACTTGTTTTCAAAAATGCTACTTCCTTAAGCTCTCAGTAAAGTGCGCCCAGGCTAAAACTGTGCAAACCGCTAAGAATTCACTTTCTCAAAATCGGCATGTCAGCCCTTTTATTTTTCGCTAAACTAAAAATTTTACATATTAGCCTTGGAAACATTCAATCCTTATTGTTTTGCGTATAAAACATTTCATTCCTGCTCTGATTTCCCATGCACACGATATTTTAATTTAAAAAATAACCGTACAAATATAAAATAACAAAAAAAAATCATTATTATACTTTTCATTTTACTTTAAGAATTTAAAACTTTTTTTTTTTGGCAAAATCGGCACACATGGTAACCACGATGCTTATTTCACACTTTTTTCACTCCAGGTGTTACAATTACGGAAAGCTTTCTGCGTGGAAAATATTAAAAAATCTCTTAAACTTCCGGAACGGGTGGACTTTCAAAGTTTTAAAGTGGACTATCATTTATTCTATATTATTTTACACATCTGTGCAAAATTTCAGTCTGGTAGGTCCATTTTTTGGGGATTTGCTAAACAAATCCACAAACAAACAAACAAACTGACAAACAAAATTTTATTTTTATTTATGAGGATTTTACTCTCGCCAGAGTATAGTTCGAAAGGTGCTATTTTTTGCAATTTCGTTTTTTAATTCACATCTTAAGAAGTTCGACTTTATTTACCTACATTTTTCGCTGTGTATTGTTTAAGTGTTTTGCATAACAACCGATTTACTTCATCACAACTCATTAAAATAGCAGTGCAACTACTGCATTTCGAAAGTCTAGTAACGCCTTATGATGGATTATTGTCTATGCTTAAATATATATAAACTAACCTAATTCAGTGACCATTCCTTTTTTGAACACCAAATATTCTTTACACAGTTGTAAAAAAAAGATACACAATAAGCAAGAGGATTTATTTTTAAATCATAAAGAGCGCCTTTCATTCATAAGAGTATAAATACAGAAAGAATAAAAAAAGTATGGAGAATAAAATTCACTCGGCAATCATTGGGTCGTGGCAAGATACCTTGGAAACGATCCAGGCACGTAGGTGGCTATTAATATATACATATTAGAATACGTGTTTCAATTAATTATAAACAAAACAGTATCACTATTTCAACAGAATTTTACTAATGCATATGTCTAAAGACTTTAATCCTTTTTCTTTTCCTTATTTATTTTCCGTTAGTTTATACAGCAAGTTATATCAATTGTACAATTATTTTCGTTTTGAGTTGTAATTTTTTTTCTAAAAATCTGGGAACTCAAAACGTATCATGTAGCTTAATTATAGTGAAACTTCGCTATAACGATATCCAATACAACGGTAAATCCCTCTATAACGATAAAATTTTGCAGAATTTCTATATACAATATAATCTTTCCTCGGTGTAGCGACACATCTCTCTAGAACGATAACTTCATTCGGTCCCTTTAAGCATCGTTGTATTGAGGGTTTATTTATCCAATCTGTTTCCGTATCCAGCTGCGGGCTGAAAATTAATCCTTTCATTCATAACAAAAATAAGTTTTAAAAATCGCTTGTTATAAAAAAAAGGTTAAATAGAACAAAGCAATTTTCCTCTGATACCCGGAAACCATGAAATCCTTTGCGACTAAAAATAAAAGTGGGTGGAGAGGTACCCACATAGATATTTTAAATCTCTAATTTTATTTCATACCTATGATAAATGAATGTGCTTTACACTTACTTTTAGTCATAAAAATCTCAATTTTCCAGTATCTCAGAAAAAAAAAATTACTCTTTAATTTATTTTTAAATAAAAACATGTTAGTATCAAAAATTTACTTTGCTGATTTTTCTTTTACTTTTGGTTAGAATTTGTACAGAAATATAGCCTGTTATTTTAATGACACTTTTATTAGAATCCTAAGATTTTCTGTAGAATTCTATAGAACTCTGTGAAAAAATTGCAAATTTTAATTTAACGATGTTCTTACTCTGTATTTAGGTATTTAATTAGAAAATATACTTTTGTAAAGTCACGTAAAAAATTCTGCAGTCGTGAACATAATTTATCAGCAGCTTTTTAAAAATCAAAATTGGAAAGAGAACTCGAAGCCGGGCTGATGGTATAAAAGCCAAGATTGCTGACAGTAGACCTCACGACACTGTCTAGGTCTTTATGTAGAACACTTTCTGGGAGATTTTATATAGAAAGTTGAATTATCTCTTAAGAATTGTTATAAAAATTAAAACCTTTAAGTTAAAAAAAGTTATAATTAATGCATGTATTGTTAGCTAAGATACATTAGTGTCCATAGTTTCAGCTTGATTGACAGCTGCGAAGTTAGTGAAAAATTTATTAAAAGATTTTACCTCAGGCACAGAGTTAAATAAAAGCCTGTAAATAAAGCCAATTACATAAAAACTTTAAAAATTAATTGTCCTCGAAGAAACAGTAAATAGCTCCTTTTGTATTAAATCAAGACAAAATATTCTAAAATCCGTACACTCGATTAAAATGAAACTCAAAGATTGAATCAGAAAATTTTCTGGATTAAATGATTATATGAAAAATCAAGAAACTAAATGAAATTTCAAAGAGTTTTGATTTATTAAAGAAATGAAACGTTTAACGAGATTAACTGACGACGACTTTGTTAGTTAATTACGCTATATGACGAAAGTGACGTACTTAACAGATAATAGACACAGGTGATAAACAAAGTTTCATTTTCTCTGAATTTAAGTTTTTAGAATATTTTGTCTAGAATTCTTAAGAGAGGGTTTAGGTAATGTTGCTTTAGAAACAGTTGTTAAACTTTTTATAGAATTAAAGTCTTTGTTTACACGCTTTTATTTGATTCAGGCTCTATTTACGAGGTCAAATCTTCTAATCAATTTTTCGCTAAATTTGCAGTCTTATAAAGCATGAGAAAAATAAAATTATAAAATTGATGGTGTTGTTAAGTACGTCTGTTTTGGCGAATCGTGTAATTAACAAACGAAATCACTGTCGGTTAATCATCGAACATTTTATTTCTCTAATAAATTAAAACTTATTAAAACATTTTTATAATTTTATTTTATTGTTTAAATATGAATTTAAAATTAAACCTGTTTATTTGCGAAAAAGAAGCCGAGGTTACCGATCTGTTTCCAGTTTTTCTTACAATTGGACTTTCCAGAGATTATCTTCACAATTTTACAAAAATTATCCTCTGAATTTTTTGCGAACATCTAACGATAGCGAAGAATTTGAACTTGATAACTCGTTAAATATAATCACTAATTAGAGTCAACCTTGCAAATCACAATCTCTTATTTGCCGAAGGAACAGCATTTTCTTTAGCGGTTGGGATAAAATATTTACTTTTTCCCTAAAAAGTAAAGATACAAGGCGCTGTATCATTAATACACTCCTTATGATTGAAATATACATGCGTATGTCTAAGCCAATATTATACTCATCAGAACTGAATTGTTTGAAACATTCAATTATTTTGAACAAAAATATTTTAGGAAGAAAAACATTTGAAGACTGAAATTACTTAAGCAAAAGCAGAAAAGACATGCCAAGTATAATTTTAATTAAAATGTCTAGTGCTTTAAATCGGAGTTCAATTTCCGTTAAGCAGTCTTTCAGTAATACTAAATACTGCAGCATTTCACAGACGTGCAAAATTAGAACAGGTGTCAGATAGAGTAGTTTGAAATAACAGGGCAGTTACAACTTTAGATATTATACTTTTTAGGTGTTTCTTTCACATTTTGAGACGTCTGGTTTTTTTTTTTTTTCCGTTGCTTCGTCAGCTTGCACAAAAGATGAGAAAATAAAGTAAATAATAATAATAATTATAATAATAATAATAATAATTTATATGTATACTGCTTTTTTTTATTTCAATAACTATTTTTGTGAATTTCACAATCTATTTTTGTGAATATTTGTACCAATTTTTGTAAACGTCACGTTTTTTCTTAAAATAATTTACAAAACAGATTAAAATGTACGGTAAAATGCCAACTAAGGATTGTTTTAATCTGTTGTATTTCTGTGAAGAGCTGTTCTAATCGATTATAATTTTATGAACGGGGCCGTTCTAATCGATAATAATTTTGTGAAGGGGCTTTAGAATGGAAGCAAATTTCGTCAGCATCGATCCCTGCTCGTTATGAAGAAATTGCTCTCAAGCTGAACCTGATTATGAAGATCTGTTGATTACTGCCTTTTTTTGCTTATTTCCATGCCGTGAGTGACGCCTGATGAGAGTCATAAGTCTTTTTTCCTTTGATGTATAACCACACACATATAAGGTATAACCATGTACGTGCAGTGACGTAACTAAGTACATAACCTTTCTTCAGAATGTTTATTTCGTGTTTTAGAGAAGACTGATAATTGAGAAGGTTTTTGGCAAGCGAGACAGATAAGTCCGTCTTTTATATAGGGGAATGGCGGGCAAAATAGGGTTGTAGGGCAAAAAGGGGTTTTTGATTTCCCCGCTTATAAAGTTCTGGCATCTCTATGCCATTACTGTAAGTTGTGCATAAAGTGTCTTTCTCTCATTTCCATGCGGGATAAAGCAAGTAGAGTCACAAACAGATACGCTCCTAAGATTTATAACTTTTTTCATTACCCTGATCTAAGGTAAGTTTTATTTTTAGGATATTTTTTGTTAGGCTCGTATGCAGATGCCCTAACGTGACTGTTTACACTTGCTAAAAGCGTTTTTTAAGTAAATTGCTTGAAAACGTCAAACTACATTTAGTGCGTTGGTAGTTAGGTCTAGTTGTTTTGAATGGCTGTTTGTACGGGAAAAAAGGAACATCTCGAGGAGAGGCAAAATTGGGTACTTTATCTGACCTTGTCTGAGGCTGTGACAAATAAAAATGGTAAAAATATCGGATGTCGGACAGTTCACAGGCTAAAAGACGTCCCGTTGCTGAAAGTCGAATATTTTGTCTAGAATTGCCCGTTGCTGAATGTTGAAAGTCGCCAAGGTTTGCAATTTATGATGATTTGTCGCCAAAAAAAAAGTCCCCAAAAGTAAACCTACCTTGGCGATATCTTCGCCATTTGGGAAGGAACTGGCAAACGCTACAGTTTATTTATTACAAAAGGGAGAAGAAGTATAGTTAGAATACGTCTGACGAAGATTGTAAAACAGTTTTAGTCAGTGATTTTAATATAGATTTTAATTCTGAAAAGTGTTTCATGGAACAAGGAAGACAAACACGGAACAATCGTAGATTATTATGTACATTCCAAACAGGTTTTTGTAAAGGCGAAGTATAGTTAGCATATGCTTGGCGAAGATTGTAAAACAGTTTTAGTAGGTGGCAATTTTAATATAGATTTCGGTTCCAAAGAAGTGTTTTATGGAACAAGGAAAAAAAAAATACGGCATACTCATGAATAATCATACACTTTCCAACTTATTAAAATAAGGAAGAAAAATAGGGACGACGCATGGATCATGATACACTTATAATGTACAGCATTTTAGTACGTATTTAAAATCTGAGTTTCAGATTTTTTCATGCGTTTCTTTTAAATGTTTTAATAATGAAAGTGGATTATCCTGTGCTCTTAGCCTCCTCGGGTAAGGGGGAGGGGGGTGTCTCGGCATCCTGCTCATTCTGCCACCCTATTGTTACGCCACTGGTAATATGCCTGGCATTCTCATAGCGCTATAGTAATAAACGTACAGAAAGGGGCACGCAGACTTTAATTAGTTGCCTGTCTTGTTAATTCTTTCTGGCCGACATTCAATTAGCGGAGGAGCAAGTTCTATTACCTGCAATATTTCCCCTTTCAGATGGCGGCTAAATTATTCATTACGGTTTATTCACAGACTACAACTTGTTAAAGTGGATCTTGCTCGTCGTCGCAAACTGACGCTAATGGATAAATCGCGTGCGTACATTCCAGTTGCTGATTGATCGCAGTTCTTTTATTTTATTTTTTTTTCATCAATTCATTACGTAATTAGTTATACTTAGACTGAAATCGTTTAGCTATAGGGTAAAGCTCTAAACTATCTTCAGGAAAATGAAATTTCCTCCTCGTCTGCCTGTCTTCAGTGTTTTGAAACTGCTTTTCAACGATTTTCTACACACCTGTGAAGTTCATAATTGATTCTGAAAGAAAGAAAACATGAAGGAGGATATTTTTTAAATAACCCTTTGAGGCGCAACCCTTTCCCAATGCTGAAAAAAAGGCAGCCGTTGCCATCGCTCGACTTAACGACCAGCAAGAGGGCTGACGATCGAAACGTTCGTCGCGTGCCACAGTTCTAGACCCTTTTGACGACAGCTGGCATTGCAGGCACAGCCAGCTGTCATCAAAAAAGGGTCTCTAGATCTGTGGCACGCGATTAATGTTTCGATCGTCCGCCCTCTTGCTGGTCGTTAAGTCGAGCGATGGCAACGGCTGCCTTTTTTCAGCATTGGACAATCTATCCAGCTGTTCTCGCATTCTTCCCTTTTTCAGCAGATATCAGTGCTGTTCGAAATAATCGTGATCATTTTTTGACGGGAAAGGACGTGCTAAAAAGTAAAGGATTCACGTGGAGCTCTGTCACCCGCAACTATTTTAATAGAAATCAAATCTATTCTTCGTGACTGGCAACAGTCAAAACTTCAGAATTGGGTGTTCCTAGAGCGGGAACACTGCGCTTTAAAGGGTTAACTGTGCCCATTGAAGCAATGGATCTCTACTTCTCTGAAAGTAAATTGTGTTTCAAAATGACCTGACATTTTAAGTTGCGCAGCATTTTCGTTTGCTGTGAATGAAATTTTATTTTGGCAACTTGCTGTAATACAGCTATAAATTTTTTCAACTTGCATTGGGAAATATTGAGCTTTAACCATGCTGAATGGCGCGATCGAACAACGAATATAAATTGTAAAAATCACAATGTCAGTTGTTCCGTGGTCGTATAATCTGGTGCTGTAGCAATGTGCACGCTTTAAAAAAAGGAGCTAAATTTCACTCCTGAGGAGCAAGGATGACTCCGAGGATTTGAAACTGGGACAAGTTTGTCTCGATTTCTAGTCCTAGGAGTGAACTTTTGTTCATTTTTTGAAGCGTGTGAATTGTGCAACAAGATTAGCAGCTATATATATATGTAAGTAAGCCGCTAACCTTCATAAATAAATTTATCCAAATCAAGAAAAAAAAATCGAACGAAAGTATATGAATAAATCGTAAGCTACCGACTAAACCAATGTGACAGAACACAAGCATAAAATAACTTTGAAATGGAAAATGATATTTGTATACGCTAATTCAAACAGTAGGCATTGGATGCATACAAATAAAAGTGTTGCAATTTTGGTAGGTTACTTAGCAAAAAGAGACAAGATGTTCAACCAAGAGGGCGCGACCAATGTTATAGAGACAAATGTGGGAAAATGACACAAACAACGTGAAAAAACAAGAAAGTTGCCAATACAAGTTCCAGAATAATGTGTTGCTATCACAGAGATGGGAAAAAAAAAAGAAATCGCGAAACTGCGTCAAAAACCATGAAATTAAAAGATAAATAAAATATCCAACGTATAAAAATATTAATTTTAAAAACGTGTTAAAAATGCAAAACTAAAAAAAAATAATATTAATTAAAAAACAGCAAAACAAATTATTAAAAAAATGCAATAAAGCCAAAGTATGGACAAATAATACTAATAGTTAATATAGAGTAGTTCATCAAGTGAATAATATAAATAGTGCTAAAATAGTCCTAGTGCTAAAATAGCCATAGCAATCTACCTCAAAATAAATAAATACAAATATAAATAAAAAGTCTAAATGTAATAAATTTTATCATTCAATAATTTAGTTTGTGTATATTTATGTATGGGTGACCATAACTAAAGTAGAAGTGTTTAGAACCCGATAGTGAGAAAACTGTTGGGCCAAACTGAACCAAATTTGCAGCAAATACCAATTAGACCATGGGTTTTTGATTTAAAAAGAAAACATAGTTCGGTTTTGTCTCACCAGGGGCAAAAGTGGCGCTGTAAGTCTTTTTTTTTTTTTTAGTGAAATAAGGACAGAAAGTACAGATAGTTAACATTTTACAAGCATTTTGGTAGTGATACCACATTTTACATTCACTTTTGCATTTTACATTTTACCAACTACTTTAGCAATGACTGTCATAAGCAGTAATGTGTTGTAGTGAATATGCAGATTTTCACGGAAGAAAGGTGCCAATCCAAAGTCTGATATACCATGGGAATACGAATAATTTCAGACACTTTGAAGGACCGATTAACATAGCACGTAAAGCAAATCAATGGAGATCTGCTGCATTCTGCTTTAGGGAATGCTGTCCAGAGAATATACTTTTTGAAACATCTACAAGGAAAGCATATTGGACGACACATGTCAATGATGACAATTCACTAGTAAAGGTTAACTTTCTGTACTTTCTATACCTACCCCAAAAATAGACCTTACAACGCGACTTTAGCCACCTGGTGTCGAAAATCGGAACCCTTTTTTTTTAAATCAAAATCCCATCGTCTAAATCAGGTATGGGCAAACTTTGAAATTTCCGGGCCAAACTTTAGGATGTCAGCGAAGTCGCGAGCTGTATGATTGGGATTTATATGGGAGTTTGAATCGTTTATATGGGATTTTCATATACTCCGCTGGCCGGATCAAAAGACGTGATGAGCCACATCCGGCCCGAGGGCCGGAGGTTGCCTATATGGGGTCTCAATAGTATTTACTGCAAGTTTGGTTCAGTTTGGCCCAACAGTTTTCTCATAATCGGGCTTTAAACACTTCTACTTTAATCATGGCCACCCTTCATTTCGGGGAAAGTAAAAACTGAAATAGAAAAGCGTACACATTTCTATTTTCCAACAAGCAAACAGAACGTCAAGTTCAGGGACCTCTTCAATGTCATTGAAGAAAAAATTTTTCATTCAGTAAAAGAGATCACGCAATGCATACATTAGACGTATATCACATAATGAAATTCATTTGAATAGTGGTTTTATGTGGTTAACGCTTATACAAGGCGTCAAGGCACGCAAAAAGAGAAGACAGCTCCTGCATACTCGATGAAAGTAAGACTCACTCATTCATTAACTAACACTGACTGCACGCTGTTGACCATATAAATGGATAATTACGGGATCTGGACCCTATTTTATGCCAATTTATTACTTCTCATTACAGCTGCTCGCTCTGCTATGCTTTGCCAGGATAACATGCATTCTCACAATCAATACGCGCCTCATTATGGCACAGCGGTTATGTCACTGGAAATGGTAGACGGGCGAAGTGTGAAGGTCCCGGGTTCGTGTCCCATCACTCGTCCGTCGACTTAACCGTTCGGGGTTTTCCGTGGTTTCCTCCGAAACTTAGGGTAAATACGGGTCGACCCCCACGCAGGGCACCCCCCTTGTGTTGTCCTTCTGACAAGGATTTATAAGCGGGCATCGAGTCAAGCACGCAAATCCGTTATACAAGTTCACAGCAACAACAACAACAATTCAATACGTAAAACTGCTATTCTCGGTGGATAATTGCCTGATTTAGTGGAAGCATATTTACTTTCCGAACATGTACCATGTAAGGAAAGTATTGTTATCAAGAAAAAATTCAACTTCGAGATTTTGGTGTATTGACACGTTTTGAGGTCTTCTGAATTCATTGATGCTATTTTTACGAGATGTATGTATGTGTGTATGTTTGTGTGTATGTAAGTGAACACGATAGCTCCTATACGGAGCAATCGATTGATCTCAAATTGGGTATATATGTTATAAACCACAGTCGCAAGACCTATATTGAGTTTGGTGTGTATAGGGCTTACACACCAAACTCAAGTTTTTCTACAGTGCCCAGGGCTACCTATAATTTTTCTACAGGGCTACAACAAAGATATCTTTTACATTAATGGCCTATGGGGAGAAATTCTTGAAAGTGCGCTAGCGCTTAAACGGTATTCGACTGAGCTCAGATTGGGTATATATGTAATAAACCACCATCGTAAGACCAGTATTAATTTTGATGTGTATAGGACTTATGGTTTTTCTACAGGGCTACGACAAAGATTTCTTTTACAATATGGCCTATGGGGGAAAATTCTTGAAAGTGTGCTAGCGTTTAAACGGCACATTCGATTGAGCACAAATTGGGTATACATGTTATAAACCACCATCGTAAGACCGGTATTGAATTTGGTATGTACAGGACTTACAGTTTTTCTACAGGGCTACGACAAAGATTTCTCTTACATTATGGCATATGGGGAGAAATTCTTGAAAGTGCGCTAGCATTTAAACGGCGCATTCGAATCATGAGTGTTCGGAAAGTCGAGTGGAGTCACTCCAGATTTCTTTTATTATTACTACTACAGTAAAGTACCGTTTATACGTCTTTGAAGGGAACAGTGGTAAATGCCGTACAAATGAAAAATTAATAAACAACTCATATTACATTCAGGCTTAGCGCTTCTATGGTAAATTTGTGTAAATACAGTAATTTTAATTTTTTTCAGGTACGAATACAATGAAAACAGTAACTGAATTTAAAAAAATAAAATACTTTTCATAAAAGTGAAACAAATCATACCTTTATTGTACTATGTCTTAAATTCAGCCTATCTTTAGTATGAGTATAATACGCGTTTCATATCGATTATGATGTGATTTATGTTCCATAGAGACACTGAATTTAAAAAAAAAATCTTTCATAGTCTTCTGATTATTTTTGATTATTAATTACAGTATTACGAATTGAATTAAGTTCGTGAAATGTTTTTTCACTCGTGTTATGACATAACAAAAAAAGTTTTTCTATATATAGTTGATTGCGTGTGTAAAGGCAAGTAGTTATAAGTACATTAATCCTTACATTTTCGAAAAAGTTTTTACTTAGAGAAATAATGACTGAGACAGAAAATTTTCAGAGTTTAGGAAGATAAACACGACGTATAACTAAGGTGACCATACGTCCTCGAAATTCGAGGACAGTCCCCAAATATAAGTTTTTTTTTCATTTTGTCCCCAAAAATACTTTGACTTCTTGGGGACGCGAAAAGTCCCCAAATTTAAAGATTTGTACTTTTTCCCAGAAAGTTTCAGTTCAGTTTACTTCTTTCAGAAAAAAAACTGAAGAAATAAAAAAATAAAACAACTAAAAGCGCCTTTTACTCAGAGAAACAATGAAATTCGATCTCTGAAAACGTTTGTTGTCATTGTGTGTGTAGCGTGTACAGACATTCAATAAAGTATTCGACTATGAGCCAAATTTCCCATTTCAATTTTTTTAAATGATTAATCACTTTTCATGAAGAAGCATGCTTTAAATATGAAATTGACGTTCGAAATTTTTCTTGCACGCGAATACTTTTTTTAGAGGGTGTACAAAGTTTCATGAAAAATTATCACAAAATGAGCCAATGTAAAAAGCAATGTCTTCTGAAAAATACAAATACTATGCCAAGAGTTCAATTTTGAATAAACTGCAATATTTCAACAGGATGTTCCTTTCATATTTCTGGTTTAAATAAATATTTATAAATGAATGACATACTTCCATTAATTTATTAGAAATAAGAATGCACAATTGATTTAAAAAGCTAGAGTTCATTTTTAAGTATCAAAGTCAGTCAAGATATAAAGTATGGGTATACTGGTATACATGGTAATATGTTGTGTCCTCGAATAAGTCCCCAAAAATATTTTCTAGTGTCCCCAAGTTTTCCTTGGATTCGAGGACAATGCTTGATTTGTCCCCAAAATACTGTTTAGAAATAGGGTCGCCTTACGTATAACCGAAATTGCGCGTCTTATAAAAGAAGCATTTTTGCAATAAAATGAATAGCAATGAATCGAGACCTCAAGAAAACGACGTATAAATGTGAGAGTCGTATAAATGAGAAACCCATAAACGGTGTTTTACTGTACTATTATTCCAGGTATTTGAAAAGATATGAATGATTGGATTTTCCTCTTATCAAGAGGCTGTAGATGCCCGATTCCATTTCAAATAATGATTTATGATGCATTTTGCAGACGTATTGGGTAAGAAGAAAAATGTAAAACGCAACCACCGGGTGTTTTTGAAAGGTTGATTAGTGGATTAATCTTCGAATGGTGGTCCTAGGGGAATAGTTGTACTTATAAAATTGGTTTAAATAAAGCGAACAGAATTTTTTTTTAAAACCCCAGGCTGTATTAAATCACGTATAATTTAATCTTTATAATGTCTCTATTAAAAAAAGAGATTATACAGTCGGGATTATAGGTTAAAGGAATATCCTGCTTATTGTAATAAATTTTCACTGAACCAAACTGTAATAATTAGTGCATGCGATTCCGGTTAATGGAATATTCCGCTTATTAGAATAAATTTTCTTGGCCAATTGGCTATTTCATTAAGCCGGTTCGACTGCAGCAGCAAAACGAAACACGAAAAGTTGCAGAATTACTGCCCGTACTTTTATTAATATTTAAAAGAACTTTACGCTATTTTGTACAGTTATTACTAATATACATTTCAAGAGGTCGTCCAAAGAAAAATTTTATGTGGGATTCAGTCTTTTAAATTTTCTAAAATTTAAAAATTTAACCTAAATTTTTTTCTATTTTCAACAAAAAGTTGTTTATTTCATTTAATTTTGCGTTATTTATGTGAAAAGGGAATTTTCTAAATTTTTAACACTTCTATCAAAATTGTTTCAAATTGTTATTTGAAATAGTAAAAATGATTTTATTTCATCCTTTTTGGTATAGGAATCTTACTTCTAACACTGAAATACTGTGTTACCGTGTTATAATAAATGGAACATATTTAAGCAAATAAATCCATCATCATCAACTTAACCTTTTGAGGCGCTGTGCGCGAGCACAGCCAGCTGTCGTCAAAAAAAAAAGTGTCTTTAGATGGGTGGCACGCGATGAACGTTTCGATCGTCCGACATCTTGCTGGTAGTTAAGACGAGCGATGGCAACGGCTGCCCTTTTTTCAGCGTTGGGCAATCTTTCTAGCTGTTCTCGTGTTCTTCCATCTTTCAGCAGATGTCAGTGCTGTTAAAAATAATCGTGACCATTTTTTACGGGAAATGAACGTGCTAAAAAGTAAAGGATTCTCGTGGAGCTATGTCACTCGCAACTATTTTTCTTCTACCACTATCTATTCTTCTTGACTGGCAACAGTCAAAACGTCAGAGTTTGGTGATCCCAGAGCGGGATCACTGCGGGTTAAAGGGTTAAGGAGTAGACAGGGTGCCTGTTCCGGCTTCATTGGTCAATCCAGCGCTTTCTCGGACGTCCTCGGTCTCTTCTGCCCCTCGGAGTATAGACAGACTAGGGCAGTTCAGGGGAATCTTATCACTGGCGTGCGTTGTATACGGTCTTCCGCTTCAGTACCATATATTCGTGCGCTATCACGTAAGTTGAATATCTTCAATTTATTCCTGGTGTCTTCATTTCGGAT
Organism: Cheiracanthium punctorium; assembly: GCA_038373885.1. NCBI lineage: Eukaryota > Metazoa > Arthropoda > Arachnida > Araneae > Cheiracanthiidae > Cheiracanthium > Cheiracanthium punctorium. Next base: position 261,708 of record JAWZYV010011209.1, read on the forward strand.
CTTTTCGGTGATTGTGCAGCCCTTTATTGATCTTAGATGTCTCATCTCAGTAGCTTGGATTCTACTCAGATCCTGGTTTCGCAAGGTCCATGTCTCAGAGCCGTAAAGCAAGACAGGTGTATCCATGACTTTATAAAGCTTTAGTTGAGTTTCTTTTCGTGTTCTCTTCTTGAGGTTTTACACAAGGTTCCACAGATATGTTGGATTTTATGCAATTTTTTTTTTTTTGTATCTCGTTCTCATAAGTAAGATCACATGCTAGGTAGGTGAAGTGTGATACTTGTTCTATGACTTCATTTTCAATGACGATTTTTATGCGAATAGGTTCTTTACCTTCGAAAGCCATAGATTTGTTTTGTTTTGTTTTATATCGAGATTTTCATTCCATAATCTTGATAAATTTTGTGCTGTACGTCGATCACTGGAGTAAATCCTTTGTAATGAATTATATGAAATAGATTAGTCTTTGCATTTAATAAGCTTTGTAAGCGTCTTAATTTACAATACAGGGTGATTATAATTAAACTTCTCCAATAAACAGAGTTTTACAACTAAAACATGCGAGCCGATTGTAACCAAATTTTTCTTTTGTGCCAAAAAATCAGTACATTAATGTGGAGATAATTTATTTTAGTACTGCAAGGAATCATTTTTTAAACTTCTAAATATATAACTTTATCAAACTGTTACTAGGCAAGTAAGGTCACATGGGGGAATTGTAGGTCAAAAAACAACATAATAATTGTTTCTAAAATATGAAAGATAAAATGATCTAATTTGGCAGGGAGTAAGCGCAAATAATTTAGGAATTATTCAAATAATCACTTCACCTAGAACTGAATTATTATTTCTTTTATTTCTGTAATTGTGTGACTGGGAATTACCTCGGATTCGGTCAATTATGGGTCACATATCGGGTAAATATGGGTTCCCCCTTTTTTTACTAGTAATACATGTCAAAAGTAAAAAATATTTTAAATTATAATTATTTAGCACACAAAGAGATTTTTTAATTATCTAATGTGTTGTATTAAAGGAGAAATTCATTAATTTAAATAATAAGAATCATTTTTACTAGTTTGTTATTTTGTTTTTGCTTTAAAGCCCACAATTCCAGGCAGAATTTCTTGTAACATTTGTACGCTAGACTAATCCTGTTACTGACAACAACAAAGAGATTATTTCTATTTAAATTAATTGGCCCGTAGAATATGTACTTGTTTTGAATTAATTCCAAAACGTCTTGTTTGGGCCAGTGAAAATTTCCAGCACCTTGATCCAGAAATTACCTTTCCATTTTTTTTTCCTGGTCTAAAATTTTAGTTATTTTCAGCCCGTAAAATGGTTCGTTATCATAATACACAGCAAAATATTTCTGCTCTTCAAGTAGGAATTCTTTATAGCACAGCCTTAGCATATTCTAAGGAGAAGTTTTTTGCAACTGTTTTATTGCAATTTCTTCAATTTTATTTTCATTGTCATTAGACAGTTTTTTGTCACTAAACAGTTCCAAATAAGCTCGTTTTGCGTTCGGGGGGACTGCCTACATCCTCTTGGGGCGATTTTACTTTTTTAGCAAGCAAGGTTTTTCTTGATGCTTATATTTTTATGCTTTGGAATATTCTTTCACTTCTTTTCATTTGATTTCTCTCCTATTTCTTTTTCTCTTGCAGTTACAAAATCCAAGAAAGTTTGGTTTGTTATAACTGCCGAATTTGTGTTAATTTGTCTTCTTATTTCGGAATTCAGTACAATAGATGTGTACCTTAATTGCTGACTTAGTATTTCTTCAATGCTGGAATTCATATGAGAGCCAAATGAGTGTGAAAGTTACAATTAAAGTGTAATATAATATTACAGTAGAGTAACTGCCGCACAAATTTTCCAACAGTTGTTTGGCAAGTTGAATTGCTGAACTTGTGTGTGTGTGTGTGTCCATATACAACAGAAATTGATAATTATTATTTTCTCTCAAATAGAAATTTTAGTATCCTACATGATACGGTGAAACCTGTTAAATTGACCACCCAGTGGTTCCACGTTTTCGTGGTCAACTTATCAAGGCTGCAATGCTTACTTTTTTATTTTCGTATTTTATCATCTACATACTTATACAACATACGTATATGTAGTATACTAAAAAATTATATAAAATATGAAATCAAAATGACATATAATAGGAGTAATATTGCTTATTAGGGTAATACACTAATTACGTAAATAGGAAAAATTGTGGAAGTGGTCAACTTACAAAGGTTTTGAGCTGTGCTTTGGGACAAATTCTACCTAATTGCCTGGTCAACATACAAATTAGACAGGTGGTCAAGTTATAAAGGGTTCATTCAATTTTAAAGTAATTAAGCCATTCCGTTCTTGGTCAATTAGGTGAACTTAGGTGTCTAACTTACAGAGCTGGTCAACTTCACAGGTTTCAGTGTATCATATTGGTAAATTATCATGACTATCTATTTTTTTTATTAGGGCAGAATGTTTTACCTTTTTCAGTTCATGGAACACAACATCAATTTTTCAAAATCGCCATATTCCACTTCTGCATCATCATAATATAACAATTTTCAATACAATTCACGTTAATCTCGAAAGGTAAAGAAGCCTGCAATTAGCTGCCTCAGGCCGTACATTAAAATGTAAACTAATTTACGAGGAACGGCTGCTTCAAAAGACAAGTTTGATTTCAATTCAAATAATTCTTATGTTTTTTAAGGATTCTTTTTTTTTATGTATGTGCGTGTGTGTGTGTGTGTGTGTGTGTGTGTGTGTGTGTGTGTGTGTGTGTGTGTGCTACAGTATTTTAGATATATATGTTTCTCTAACACAGAATTATGTTCAAAGAAGATTCTTGCACGGTTGAGAATTTTATATTACATTTATTTTTTCAGAATTTTATATTAAATTATATTAGAGTATTTTAGATATAAATGTTTCTCTAACACAGAATTATGTTCAAAGAAGATTTTTACACGGTCGAGAACTTTATATTGGGTATATTTTTATATATTTTTATGATTTTTTTAGCAATGAATGTTTTGTGCTGGCGGCAGAAATGGACCAATGTCGGTATATTGGTATCGACATTTTTTATGGAGATATTTCAAGTGTGAACTAAATACTATATTTCCTAAACATTTTTTTTAGCGTTGGGGGAGAGGGATGTGTATCCTTAATATTGGCTTAAGATTTTTAAAAGAGTAAATCTCGAATATTAGCCCCATGTGGATAGTCAATATCATACAAACTAAAATACTCTAATATAATAGATATGGATGCAACTCTGCTCAATAATTAATGAAATCGAAATGATTTACGCAAATTTAGTGACGCAATATAATTTGTTTTAGATATATTCCATATGAATTTGCAGTAATCGGCCGATTTTAGCTCCCAAATAATACCAAAAAAATGCTTCTTAAATATTTTAAGTCGGATGATTATTATAAAGTTAATAATTATTTTTCGAGGTTAATTCAACGTTTATGTTGAATTTTTAATTTCTTTTGCATAACTTTCTTTGTTTCTCACGATACATTTTTAACATCAAGTGGATCTATTTAAAACAGATGACTCGATATATCCCCTGCGTTCAAAGTACTAAACATTAATTGAATTCTTTCAATTAAGCTATTTGTGGACATCATTTTCCAACCTCGTAAAAAAGTCATCATAATTTTGGCCTCAGTCCAAAAAAAAAGCACATTACAGCTGAAAACAGACTCTTGGAAAAGGTAAGTCAATAACGTTGGTACTTAACTTCATGGTGACACAGTTTTAGAAAGTGCGGATTTTTAAATTTGACGTACCACCTACTTATTAAATAAGAAATAAATATTGCTTGTTTCGCATTCAGTGAACTGGAATTCAAAGATTTTAAAAGTGGGTAGACTTTTTTTTAAAAAAATTTCTGTGTATTTGAGCAAATTTTCAAATTTATTAATCAAAAGCTCTTGGAAACTTTTTTAAAGTTAAAAAACAAGGTATTTTTGAAAAAATTAGGTAAAGGGGGCTTTTTCAGTTTTAAAGAATAGATATATCCGCCCCCACCGCGCCTATATTTCTATAAAACTTCAGGTTAATCAGCCTAATTCATGCAACGACAGAAACCAAAAGACAAATTTTTTACATTACATATATATAAATATTTGTTGCTAATCAATGTATGGCTGTGTTACTCATACGAAAAAATAACGACTAACAAACTAGTTTTAAAAGGATTAGCCCAGAGCAGGGACGTAGCCAGGGGGGGGATATCGGGATATATCCCCCCCCCCCGAAATGTTTGGATTAGGGATGAAATTCCGTCTATTTATACACATATAAGTTCATATCCCCCCCCCCGAAAATTTTTTCCAGGCTCATATCCCCTCCCCGAAAAAATTTTCTGGCTACGCGCCTGGCCCAGAGAAGAGAAATTTTAGTACATCATTGATATTTTATTTAATATTAAGATCATTGTGTAAGGTTATTAATTTTCTGTATTTTCAAATCCTGCGTAAATGCATCCCAGCCGTCAGAAATGTTGCAAAATAATGTTCTTTATTACACACGAAACTTCAAGTTTGACAAGAACATGTAATCACAATATTTTTGCTCAAGCATGACACAACTCTCATGCAGTTTGCCCATGCAGAAGCATGTATGCATAATACGAGTCCGGTGCTTTTGGAACGTTCAATAAATTGTTCACAGTTTCAACATTGAGTTGGCTGCTTAGCATTCAGATAAAAATTTGTTCCATCATCATACTCTCACAAAAATTTCAAACAATCAAGCATGCTTGGAAAAAATGTGTGAGCATACCTATCAAACTAGAAGATATGTATGTCGCTGCACTAAGGCATTTTCCACGTTTTCTGTTTCAGGTGGAGTGGTGCATCATTACTTTATTTATTAGGTTTTTTTTTTTTGTTGTTAGTTTAGAAAGTGCGGATTTTAAAATTTGACACCCCACCTTTCTTATTAAATAAGAAATAAATATTGCTTGTTTCACATTAAGTGAACTGGAATTCAAAGATTTTAAAAGTGGATAGACATTTTTTTAATATTTTTTTCTGTGTATTTGAGCAAATTTTAAATGAACTTCGTGTGTTTGTGTACATAAGTATGCTTTCTCAAACACAAAAATCTATTACCTTCCCATAAGTATTATATATATATATATATATATATATATATATGAGTGTGTGTGTGTAGGAAAGAAAATTTTAGCAAATTTTAGGATCTAGGATGTACCTAAACATTTTTTAAAGGAAAATTATATTTTCCTAAAAATTCACTTCAATTATTTCATTGATTGCAAATGCAGTTATTGCTTTTCAGACAACACTGTAGTCAATTTTCCAGGTTAACGAACTCAGCTGGGGAAAAGTTCAATTATCGATTTTTAGAAAGTATCAGACTCGATTCGCGTTGAATTAAAACAGCTTGTTGATAGTGATGATGTCGATACGCTTACTTTTTTATCGGTAAACAAAATCTAGATTAACTTTTCCCATTTAAGATATAAAGAAGAGAAAGTGTCATATTATTTATCTTGTAGAAGAAAATATACAACTTTAATAATTAACACTATAAAAAAAGGTTTTGATTCAATTATTTTAAAATGTCCTTTTATTTTATTTTTAAGAGTCAAATTATAAAATAAACATCGAAACTGTCTTCCATGGGACAATTTGACGGAGTGATCAATTTAAAAGAGTACCCGGTGGTTTATCGTATAACCGCTAAGTCTGACGAATGTGGCAACTACTCTAACACTGAAATATAATTTCTTGAAACTCGTTTGAGAGATAATTTCCAACACTGTTGGGTTGTTACTAATATATTTGGGAGGTAAAATGGAAATTGAACTAATGGAACTTAATCCTGTGACCTTTTTATTTTTGAAAAACATAATTTAATTCAAATTTTTTACATTGTCACTTCTCACAGCAAATGTTGAAAATGTTCGCTACCATTTTAAATGTAAAAGTGAACACATCGAACTAAGTTTCCTGAATGTCTTCTCAACAATGTTGGTGTTATTGACGAGATTCCTACAGTTATGGCTTGTTTTAATTCATGGATGTTTGCCAGATTTCTCTCGAAAACCCAAATTGTTTTCCTGTTTGCATTCAAAATGGTGATAGACATTTTCAGCATTTGCTGTAAGAAATGATAATTTAAAAAATTGGAATTAAATTATGTTTTTTTTAAAAATAAAATTATCACAGGATTAAGTAACATTGCGCGTCTCCGTTTCTGTGTTACCTCACAAATAAAGTTGTAACAGTCCAACAGTGCTGGGAATTGCCTCTCTCACTTAACCCTTTAACGCGCAGTGGTCCCGCTCTGGGATCACCAAACTCTGATGTTTTGACTGTTGCCAGTCACGAAGAATAGATTGCATTTCTATAAAAATAGTTGCGGGTGACATAGCTCCCCGAGAATCCTTTACTTTTTAGCACGTCATTTCCCGTAAGAAAATGGGCACGATTATTTTTAACCGCACTGGCATCTGCTGGAAAATGAAAGAATGCGAAAACAGCTGGATCGATTGCCCAATGCTGAAAAAAGGGCAGCCGTTGCCATCGCTCGACTTAACTACCAGCAAGATGGCGGACGATCGAAACGTTCATCGCGTGCCACAGATCTAGAGACCCTTTTTTGACGCAGTTGGCTGTGCGCGAGCACAGCCAACTGCGTCTGATCAAAATCTGATCAAAATCTTTAAAAATTCGACGCCTATAGTTTAAGTTGAGTGGCAACCTATTATGTCACCAAATCCCAAATCCCGTTCATTCGTTTCAGTCGTTATTACGTGATGCACGAACACAAACTTACGCAGTTTGAAACGATTTTTGCAAAATCTCAGAGTCTAATCGAAATTTTTAAAAAAAATCGAGGCCTATATTTTAAGTTGAGTGACCACCTATCATCTCACCAAATTTAATTTCATTCGCTTCAGTCGTTTTTATGTGAACAAAAAAAAAAAAAAAAAATGCGTCACGGACAGAACGACAGACAGACGACGGTCGTACGGTTTTCTCAGGTGTATGAAACGGATACAAAATCGCAAAACTTTTGAATTCCAAGTAATGTACAAACAAAAGTCTAATTTTGTTTATATGGATGGGACACATTTTGCTAATTTGGAATTTTTTGTACGGGGGTCGTATACAAATTTAAAAAGTGTAACATTCAGAAAATTAACGAGAGGAATTTTTTCTTAACGGAGTCGTTTTTCCTGCTTTTTTTTTGACCATTTTCCTCAGTTGACATCGTCACTTATCTGTAAATAGATAAAGAGTTAAATCGTGTTACTACCTTTTTTTGGGACACCCTTTATACTTGCAATATTGACGGTCTGGATGTTCCCTATCATTTACGAACTGTGAAGATTTGGTCTAGAAGAAAAATAAAGGCACAAAATATTTTTTGTTGTTTTCTCGAAACAAATATTGATGGGGTTTTTCCTTTTTTCGTCTCACCAGTTCAGTTACATAATACATACAGTTATGATGAATAAGCAATTAATTAATTCTAACTTAGAAAGTGCCATTGTTGATATTTATGCTTACTAATAAAATTACAAGTACTTCATCATAAGAAAAATACTTTATTATTTGTATTTAAGAGATTTTTTTTCTCAACATTTGACTATTGCCATTACATAAAGACCAGATAAAAAATGATTTCTTACGAATTGGATTTCATTTTCTTACACGTAACAAACAAATGTTGTTGTTGTTCTCGTGTCCATGGATAGACGATCGCACCATCCATGGAAAGAGGTGCCATTGCCACCCCGAGGGGGGTTGGACTTCTGCCTGTTGGTCCCTAATTTTGAACCCATTCCAGATGAGGGACCGGCCACCTGAAACCGGCACCCCTAAAGGTATCCCTTAAAAAAGGACCACATTGGAGCCACGACGGATTTTACATGCACCAGATCTCATTAACGTACACGGTCCCACATCAGTCCAGCCGAGAGACGACTTGACCCTCCCAAGCACTGGCCAAGCTGGATGCTGCTTCAACAAGCAATATTGAAAAAAAATAAGTTAGACTGATTATAATGGATATTTCAGACAGATAGCGTTAGTGACGATGCGAAGCTAGTATTATTCGTACGGTTGAAACCATTTGTGAAAACTATTTGACATCTGGAACTAAGATGCTACAAACACTCTTCTGAATCAGTGGTTCTCAATTTTTTCTCCTTGCAAACCCCTTTAAAAATTCGGAAGAAATTCATGAATCCCTTATGCATACCATTCGTGAACCATTTTATACACCTCGCGAACTCCTGTGGGTAAGCGAACAGCCAACTGAAAGCCACTGTAGTAGACTGAAGATTTTTGGAGAAATAAAAAGCACTGGAATTCGAAGGATTATCCATCGAACTACTATTTATTTATTTATTTACTTTTAGTATTTATTTTCATCATAGCTGTTTATTGACAATTTTAAAGCGTCCTCTATACTGTAAGAAATACCTGTAATTTTACTACACCTATTGCTGTAAAATAATACAACACAAGTGTTGCAGCTTTGGAGTACAGCACTGTGTGTTGTATAGCCACTCACGAAATGACGTAATGACGCTGATAAGCCAATCACGAATAACTTTGTACAGCAAATTGACACAGTCTTCACATCACAACGTGTTGGCGTTACATTTGCCCACGCGTTGTGCTGCAATCTAGGATTTTTTTTTTTTTTTTTTTTTTTTTTTCAGTATTTACAGATCTTTAAAAATAAAATAGATCCAAAAACGGAATTTCGTAAATCAGGAAAAGAAAGCCGCAAAATAGATTATACCATACATCTGATGTTCGTTCGTGCAAACGGAAAATGCTTTATTCAATATTTAATAGCATCCTCAAAACTTCCTAAATAAAGATTATTAAAAGAAGAAAAGAGAGAGAAGAAGAAGAGGTGTTTTCCGTTGAGACCCAGCCTCGTGCAAGCGCAAATCTGGGTCACACCGGGGCCATCTCGATTCTACCGGGCCTGCTTGTGCAATAAGATGAGTCATCCAAAGAGGGCCTACGGATGTTCGCTTATTGGTTCCAGCACTTGATACGTCATAAAATGGCTGAATCTAACCAATGAGGGAACGTCCGTAGGCCTCTTTCGGAGTGCACAAGCAGGCCCGGTAGAATTAAGATGGCCCCGGTCACACCCAGAGAAGTACACTTAACCCTTTGAGGCGCAACCCTTTCCCAATGCTGAAAAAAGGGCAGCCGTTTCCATCGTTCGATCGTCCGCCATCTTGCTGGCAGCTAAGTCGAGCGATGGCAACGGCTGCCCTTTTTTCAGCATTGGGCAATCTATACGGCTATTTTCGCATTCTTCCATTTTTCAGCAGATGTCAGTGCTGTTAAAAAATAATCGTAATAATTTTTTTTACGGAAAATGACTTGCTAAAAAGTAAAGGATTCTCGTGGAGCTATGTCACCCGCAACTATTTTTTTTAATCAAATCTATTCTTCGTGACTGGCAACAGCCAAAACGTAAGAGTTTGGTGTTCCCAGAGCGGGAACACTGCGCGTTAAAGGGTTAAACCCATACTGGGAAGCAACATTGGTCCCATAGGAGGAATATTTGCTGTTGCGTTTTTTCGGGGATAGGGGGGGAACACTTTAAACTTGTGGTTCAAGTCCCGAAACGAATAACTAATTAATCTATTTGAGAAAATTCTGAGCATACCATTAAGTTCAAGTAATTCTAACATCATAAAAACAGTAAGTTTCAGTAAAAATATTATATATTTAAGAAAAAAATATGCCACAAATACAAATATCAACTTTAAAATTAAAACATTCGGAAGCATGATGCAGATGCTCAACAACAACAAAATAGTAATAATAATAATAATAATTCTTCAGTTCACTGATCTTTAGTTTTGCAGTGAAAACTGAAGATCAGTAAATGAAATAGTACAGATTTTATTTAAGAATTTTATTTTTCCTATAGCTGTAAATTTATTTTTAATAATCGGGAATGTAGTACAACTCGAAAAACATCCTTTTTTTTTAAGGACAATTGCGTTCCTCTAAAACGGTCCAATGTAATGAAAAAAATTCAACGTCCTTGTACGTTATAATATTACTCCGTTAGAAAACTAACTGGATGAACTAGCCAACTGAACTAACCGGTACTTCTTGTACGGCAGTCAAAAACATGACACCCCCAATCAAAAATTGGGTGAGATTCTTAAACTTTGGCACGAAATGCACGTCCTTTGAAAGTAAATTCACAATATGTGCAATTCTAAATAGCTCCTCGAGATTATACAGTTTTCACATACTTTAAAATGAACTGTTTTCTTCTGCTGACCAATGGAGGATTTGAATAATAAACGGTTTATTAGATGAATTAAAGCAAATTTATACCTTGTTAATAAATACTTTGTGTGCATTAAAAAGTCTGTGACATAGTTTCTTTTCCTTTAAAGGGCTTTATGTTTTCCTTCTTAAAAAAAAGCCTTGAATCACCCCAAGTACAGTACAAAATACATTAAAATGTGGTGTCAAAGTAAGTTAAAATTAATTTGTTTTTAAAATACATATAAAAGTGCGATAAACTAATTCATACATAATAGTAAAATTAATTTTGCTTTTGAAAAGTTATTTTATTTAACTGAGCACGTATTGTTACAAGGACGTTTTTATGACAGCAGTTTAAAAAATTCTTTATTAATAATGATAACGCTTATATGGTGTATCATACTTAACGTCCCTTAGAAAATACTTCGATATTACCCCGACATTTATCATAACTCTTCCAGTTAGCAAATTTCTGTTGCATTTCCGAAAATTTAAATAGTAAGCTTATGTCTTGTGTTTAAGCAACTAGTTAAATATGACAGTCGTGGTGAATGCATAAAATGGAGAAAAACAATTTTTTTTTTTTTTACTTCTTGCATTGTTTTGGGGAGAATGGGGAATCTTCATCATAAAAAGCCCTTTTTTTTATTTTTTTAACTTATTATCTTTCACGTTTGCTTAAAAGATGTCGAAATATAGAAAATTGATTAAGGAATTATTACACGGCAAAAAGAGGATTTGTCAAAAAAAGGGGAAAAAAAACATATTATGTAAAATAGAATACAATTTCAAAAACTGCATGTTTTTACAACATTTCATTAAAAGGTTGTAAAAAGAAATAAGAAAGGAAAAACGAAAGAAAGAAAAAGAAAATTTCTGCGTAGCATTGAGTTTGGAAAATAAATACATGGTTTGTATTTCTTTAAGTCGATTTATATTTTTCCATAATGAATTTTTTTCGTAATTTGTCGACAAAAGCGTGATTTATCATACATTCAATGCAAGTTATGTGCATGAAATTTTGTGAAGTTAATTTTGGGTGGAATTTTTGAATAAATTTACCTGAGAACTCATTTTTTCATAAGAATAAAATTTCTGAAAACTCTCAGAAAGAGTAATTCTTTTTTTTTTTTTCATCTTTAATTGTAACGTTGATGCTACCATTTTCTCCCCTAATAACGGGCATTTGCCGTTTATAGACATTGTGCACTTCCATGGCCGGAATTACTGGTCACTTTACGGTGGAGGCACCCTGTAAGTGGACCAGCGTTGCCTCCTTTGAAGGGACGGACGAAATGACACGCAAGAGCGTGCTTGAAATCGACCCAGACCCGTGGTGTGGTAGAATGGCTCTTTAATTATTACACGACCCGGGCGGTAATACTAGCAAATATTTTACATTCAAATTCTAATGACAAAATAAAACGCTTTATGCACGTAACTTTAGAAAACAAAGTATAAAGAGCAGAAAGATAACAGTGTTTATGGAAGAAAAAAATGAATGATTATTGTTTTATTATTATCACTATCGAGAACAAAATTTTTCAAAAAACTTTGCTGCGTTGAAATATTCTTTATATAGCATCACACATTTAAAAATAATCATTTTATAATACAATTTAAAAAAAATTATGAATACTCTTAAATATTGATTGAGCAATTTACAGGACAGACGATAAGACAGAGGACAGAATAGATGTTGGTCCTGCATGAAGTATTGATCAAAATTACCTGTAATATAACAATTTTTGAAGGGATTTTTTATGTTTTAAAACTACACCCAACGTAATATCTATAAACATTAGCTACCCCGAGGCGATGTTGATAATTTCCATTTAACTTATTCTAAACATATTCTACTTGCACTGACAAACGTTGCATAATTCATTTCTTAGTGTATTTTTCAACCAACCTTCTTCCTCTTCTATCATAACGACAAAAGATTAATGGAACAACAAACAAACCAACAAACAAACAAAAAAAAAAAAAAAAAAGCTTTTAGTAGGGCGTTAATAATACCTGCTTCCAGGTTGATTCTCTCAACTGACAGTTGACCTGGTTGGCATTTGAAAGATACAAGTGCCAGCAATCCTACAATCGTATTGACAAAGACTTGTTGACAAAGCAGTCTTGCCAGCCTGTCTTGAATGATTAAGTTTAATTATTGACGCAAGAGCAGAACTCTAACAGAAGAATACTTTAATAAACATCTGAAGGGATTTGGGTAAATGAAACCATTAACACTCTGTACAGCCACATAATCCATTTTGTACAAGTTCGAACTTTAATGCCCCTTCCCCCCACAAAAAAAATGATTTTGCAACAATATTATCCGATGGCAAAACCAATTTCCAAAAATCACCTTGTATAGTATTGAAAATATAACCACTTAATCTCTTGAGTTTAAGCTGTTTTCTATGTTAGGGGAGATGAAAACATCAACTTATACCCTTGCTTTATGAATGGGAATTGAGTTTTATTACCTGTTGATGAATAAATTACTGTTTGAACTGAAGCAGTATGAGAATTGAGTTTTTGCAGTCTTTGTAGAGTCAACAAGGTTTTTATAAAATCGTCCAGCTCCAAAAAGCTTAATTCGGCCAACAATGGTAGCATTTGGGGCCTTTGGTACATTCTGAACCCTTTGACCCGTAGGTCTGGGAAGACAACTGCAAAGCAACCTTAAAAGCAGTATTGGCGTTGGACCTAACTGTTTTTTTAAAAAAATGTAATCTGTGATCTCTCCAATAAATTTATGCTTTTCTTTTCCTTTTTTTTTTTTTTTTTGCTTGCTTGTTTCTTTATAAAAGTAAGTAACATAGGGAGTTATCGCTCCATGTTCGTAAAGCTACCACAGATCTTGGCTGAGAAAAGCTGGATTCTGGTTAGAGAATAATTGGTGGCTGGCAATTTAGTCGTAAACCCAAATAGAGTCGGCAGCCAGTTCACCCAAGTTGTTGAGTCTGAATCTGGACCATTCTGTGCTTCGGTTAAATGTGATAGTTAGAGGACTTAAAAAAAGAATGGATTAGTAAGTAGGAAAAGAGGTACTCACCAGTATCCTTCCTGTGGTCGACTGCCCGGAGATTAGCTCCCCGGCCCAGTCTTTTGCTTCGGTCATGAATCCGATTTCGTTGCCACCGCCGGGTTGTACAGCCCCGGCTCCTCCGGCCACGGCTCCTACGGTTTTCACCGGCTCCTTGGGGACGTTGGGTTTCGCTCCCGCTCCTTTGTCCTGGCTCCGGCAGCAGAGGAAGGCAAAGGCCCTCCACAGCAGGATGATGAAGAGCCCGGCCAAGAACGTGAACACGCTTGACAGAAGGAAGCACCACCACTTGCGCTCCTTCATGCATTCCTCGTGGGGGTCCAGGGGCAGGGTCCCGTTCACGACGATGGGACCTTCGCCCCCAGTCTCCTCGGCTTCCATCTTGGATGATTTTTTTTTCTGCCTAAAACCTAGAGATCAGTCGGCTCTCGGACCGGCTTTCCTCTCCATCTTTGAAGAAGGGGTTTGGGGCTGCTTCTTGTTCTGCAAGACGTGTTCGACTGTTCGTTGGTGTTTCCTCTTCCGCCTGCCAAGGCTGCTGCAACATTCGGCCCTCGAGTCTTTCAAGCTGGACTCGCAGTTATCTAGGTGTGGAGTAAATGCGTGACCTTCTTGATGGAATGTGTCGACGGCCGCACCTCTTGCCAATCCCGGGGGAGATGACCCAGAGAGTAACAAAAGATACTCTTTTTTGCTGTTGCTGTTTTTTTTTTTTTTTGTTGATGTTGAAGAGTCAGTCCTCGGAAGTGTATGGGAACAGATAATCCGTTTCTTTCTTCCTAATTTACCTATCACTCAATGTCGGTATCCAGATGGAATTATTGTCTAGGATTCTTAGCTATTGGGTTAACCAATTTAGCATAGGCAGCTGGAATTTTTTTTGGAGTTGTTTTTTTTTTTTACTTCTATTTTAAATTGTGGATCCAGTAGATTGAGTCCGCAAAATTTTCTTTGAGAATGACGTACGTACGTTGATATCCAGCGAAAGTAATTAATTTTTGTTAAACTACAATTTGGTAAAAATTAACAATAATTTCCATCGAAAATGGCCGAATGAAGTTATGAAAAATCTTGATTTATTTTTCTTTAAGTATCGGTAAATGAAATGCAGCTTCAGTTCCAGATAAATGATCTTTTCAAAACCTTAATTTGGAACACTGAAATTGAATTAGAAAAAACAATATCTAGATCCGTTTCGGAACAAAATCAGACTTCTGTTATAATCCACATAACTTTGAAAAGAATAGCTCTCTTTTTCTTTCCGGTTCTGTGGATATAACTCGTTCGATTTAGTTTAGTTGTATCAAAGAAATGTGTTCACTGTTTCAATTTGATTTTGTGCAGTTAAAAGGGAGAACATAAGACGCCGGTTTCGAATCTCCTCCACCCGTTGTTAAGTTCTACGTCCGTGCGAGCACTTAAGGGTTTTCTTGGTGTTGCCAGGGAGTAAACGAAATAAACTGTCTAGTCAGTGCTTTCCAAGGTGAATACGTGCAGTCTTACTTAATATAGTCTGTGCAATAATCTCAAAATATCTCAAAACTTGGACAAAAATTATTCACCTTTCTCTAGACATGTTTTCGATAGTTTTGTAACCTAATTTGCCTCACGAAGCGCAGTGTTTGCATACTTGCGAAAACCAATCCTTTCATGTATATATTTCTATTCATTAGCCCGAGAAGAAAAAATTGCTTAGAAACACTCCTAGCGTTAAACAGACATACAATCTAATCTTTAACATACAAATATTAAAAAAATATCGCTTTTTTGCAGTAATTTTACTAAAACAGCAATAACACCAATACACTTATTTTCAGATAGAAAAGACATTAACTCTAAACCCGGAGTCGTATAAAAAGTTGTAAAATTATGTTCGCCACTATCTGATTTAATTCCATGGAAGCCATTTGTTTTTAAATATCATGAGCACATAGGTGTGGAACAAACTTTCTTTTAATATCAACCACAAAAATGTTACGCAGTAAGAGGCTACATTACTCACAGAAAACTATTGTTACGACTGATTCGAATACTTTTATTTAATACTTTTTGTTGACTTGGTCCATAGAGGAAGTGGGTAAAAAGCACTTAGAATTTAAGGAGGCTTCTCAAACTTATTGAAAGCGATAATTTTCAGTCGTCGGTGCTTTTTTAAACCCCTGAAAGGCTTCATTAGTGAATAATTTAATTTCACCTGACGTTAAATGCGAGGAAATGGCACGAAAAGAAAGCCTAAAATAATTCGATAAATCGTCAACGACTAAATAAAATGTGTTTTTTGGTATCATAGATACTTTTTTTTACCTTGACTTGAAAAATATTAAAGAATAATTGCAACTTCGAAACGAGCGATGGGTTTAATTTTATAGCAGACACTCATTTCTTAAAACGAAATGAAGTCTAACTTTGCATTTCCGATCGATATTAACTGAATAGAATTTATACAATTCTCTTACTGAGGTCTTTTTTATGTTTCATCAAATCTGGAAATGCCATTTCATAAAATTTAATTTAATTGATTTGCATTCTCCGATTACGCAAGTGATAGATAATGCTTTATTATTTTTTTTCTTTCGTAAGCTGGAAAACTTTATTTGAGCAGACGACAATATTTCTCAGGAAATTTCTTCTTTATTTCCATTTTCCTGTGACTGGTTCAATTTTATAACTTAGCAAAAAGTATTTTATTTTGCTCTTTTAAACTGGATATTTAACAGTTGAAATTCACACTTGCAAACGGAAATACCTAATAAAACGGTATTTATTTATTTTTTACTAATGAAGAATACACCAACTGTTTAGTTTTTTTTTTTTTTTTTTTAAATATATATTCCGTTATGCTTTCGCATCAATACTTAGTTTAAAATTAGCTTTGTTTGTTTTATTTCTAATTTTAAAACATAAAATTTAAAGATTTTAAAAACAACATCTACGAATGTAACAAACACAATCACAAATATAGCGACGGTCAACACTGAAGAAATTAAATTTCGGGATCTCTTTAAAGTAGGAAATAAATTAAACACAGAATATTTAGTGCAAAAGAGTGATGAGGAGATATCTCTTCACTTGGAGGATCATCAACCACTTACCTTGCAAAAAGCCCGTTAAGCAGGCATAACTCCAACCGATACTATTTAAACAAATCTCTCAAGCGAGGAAATCGAGATCGAAACAAATTAGGTGACGAAAAATATCGAAAACATGTCTAGGATAAGTCCTCTAAATAACTACTGCGTGAAAAATGGTGATTTTACATGCGATATGCACGCTACTGCAAAAGAGAGAGATAGTTCCTACGTCCCCAGAATCATACAGCTGCCTCCTACTACACAACAGTCTCCGGGCATCATCCTGCGACAGCGGCTGCGCACGCGCAACACCTCTCCCCAAAGATGGTGACGATTTTCCAAGATCCTTTTTTTTATTTTGTTCTTTTTTTATATCAACTTTTTTTTTCTTTTCTCTCCTCTTCTCTTCGGATGAAACGAAGATTGATATCGACTGATCCCGGAGTTTAGTTGTTTTCTGCGTTTCGCAATTGACCACGTCGTGTGTGCATGTGTGCGTGCAAAGTTCTTTTATTATTATTATTGGTGTTACTAATATCGTTTTAAAAAAAAAAAATTCTGGAATTAAAAGCCTTGCTCTGAAGGAAGTTTTGGTTTCGGTGTGATTAAAATAAAAAATAAAAAGATGGGGATGAGTTCTAATTTTATTTCATGTCTCCCCGGTTGAGTTTTTATTTTATTTTTCTCCTGGGTTACGCAAGGATGAAAATGAAACGGCGAGGAGAGAAAACGAGAAGCCGAGAGAGCGAAGCAGGGCAGAAATAAGGATAGGAAGTTCCGGCGAATCCAGTAACGAGGCGATAGGGTTACCAGAAAATTTAAGACTCGGTCGCCAAAGCTAAGAGATCGAACAGTGAGAGAGAGAAAGAGAGATGTCTAATTAAATTTACTCGTGCTTCAAAGTTAAGCACGGTGTTCATTTTTTTAACCTCCTACAATAGAAATATGAGAATATCGCATAAAAATAAAAATAAATTAGTTTTAAAAAGTTTAAAAAGAGTTTTGAAACATGTAACCTTGTTTTATAATTTATCATAAATATTTTTTCAACCATATATTCGAAATTCTAATATGCAGGGCCGGATTAACGCACAGGCCAGTTAGGCCTCGACCTAAGGCCCCCCAAGTTTTAGGGGCTCCAAAATTTTTAAAATAGTTCAAGTTCTATTGGTAAAAAATTAGCATAAAAAATTAATAACATTAAATAGAAATGCTCTTTTATAAAGCATGCTGCCATGTAAACGCGTTTGTTTACCCTGCATTCAGCAATGGAACATACGTCATGTTAAGATCCAAAGCATTCCACCATGGAGCACGGGACGTGGCGTCATTTGAAGCAAAACTTATGTGTATTAAAAGTTTATGGACCTAAAGAAAAACATTTCCCAGGTTGTGTAGTGGCTAAAGAAAGAACCATTCTATCACGCTTTGGGTCCGGATTGGAATCCTGGCTTGAGCATGCGTATTATTATATCTGTTCCTTTATAAGGGGTAACGTTGGCCGCCCACTGTGGCCTCCATAATAAAATGGCCAATGATTCGGGCCTTAGTGGTGTTGAAATGCTTGATGAGCAAGTGTCCATCCTTTGAAAAAAAAAGAAAGAAAAATTTTTAGAAAAGGGAGTTGAACTCAGTCCACCTATGAACGCTAGAGTGAAAAAATATTTGTACCCTGTGACTATAAGGTACTATTTGTACCCTGCGATTATAATAAAAATGTTTGTAGCCCGTGACTGTGTCATTAAGGTATGGCCGTACAGAGCTCCCCCAGAAAGTGCTAGGCCTAGGGCCTCCGCATGTTTTAATTGGGCCCTAATAATATCTTAATAATCCGTCCAATTGACGTGTACACAGGTACAATTGCAACCCATTCCAAAGGCATTTGCTTGACAGGATAGGGCTTTGGGTTGGTGATGGAGCATGTTCTCAATAAAAGGTTTATAGCCCTCTCAAAAAATCAGATTTTGTGTTGGAAAAATAACAAATGGTGATCTCTTGAGAAGAGGAGATGAGTGGTACATTCCTACATCCAAATTGGACCATGGACACATCCAAAATACCTCATTCAGTTACGCACAGCTAAAGCAGAGCTTCTTAAAATGTTGAAAAGTGGAATGCAAATGTTAAAGAGCTGTTGTCCATTTTTTATAGCTAACTCGGTGGTCGATAATCAATGGTTATGAAAGTAATTAATATATTTTCTAAAGGACGGAATATTATATGTTAACCCTTTTATGCCTACTATAAGAAATTCCCAAACAAAAAATTATTTCTTCATATAAATGGTGTTCTTTTAAGTCAAAAAATGTTAAATGTAATAAACAATTGTGAAAAAAGTTATTTTTGTATGTTTTTTTCAATGGCAGTACCATGATTTTAAAACTCTTCTAAACATTAAAAATGAAACTTCTTAAAAAGCTTATATTCTCATACATATAAATGACAATTATTAATTTTTTTCTTTATGATATATTATTTGGTAGGGGTTCTATCTTATCATTTGAAACATGTTTTCTTTTTTGACTTTATCCTTTTGCTTCTAAAATATTTTTCATCCATTAATGCTAGAATCTGTGGATCCAAATTACTACGGTTATTAAATAAAAGTACAATTAATGGTTTAATGGCTTCAAAATTACATTTTAAAACATTTTCCCCGTAAAAAAAAAAGCGTTTAAAAGATGGTAGCCTATATGCTACCATAGGGAATTAGAGCGATAATCTATACTATTAAAATCTGTGTGCGTCTGTCTGTGTGTGTGTGTGTGTGTGTGTGTGTGTGTGTGTGTGTAGCATCATCTCCTCCTAAATGGCTGGGTGTTGAGTTTCGAACGAGGTATCCACGAATTCGGGAAATTTCGAGAAGGAACCTCCGCTAATTTAAATTTCGAAATTCGAATTAGTTTAGGAGATATTGATAAAAAACCCGTCAAAAAGGCTAATTTTTGATCTCCGCAATTCCTCAATTGTAACCCCTGTTGTCAAAAAAGGGAGAAATAAGCATCGAGGTTGCCATGTTTGGCTATTTTATTAAATTATTTAGACTCCTGCAGTAAAAATAAAAGAATAATGATTTTTTTTCTGTTTCGATTATTTACAAAGTTATTTTTTAATTAAAATATTGCGTTCATGTGAAATCAGAGCAGGAATTCAATGTTTTTTATGTGTAAAAGAATAAGGGATTGAGAGATTTCCGAGACTAATATGCATATTTTATAGTTTGTCGAAAAAAAATGGCTGATTTGGCGATTTTGAGAAAGTAGTAGGTTGTACCGGTTTGTACTGTTTTGGGCTTGGCGCAAATTACTGAGAGCGTAACGAAATAGTATTTTTAATAACAAGTATAAGTTTTACGGCGCTATAATTCGATTTTTCATATAGAAATAATTCAGTTATTAAGGCGATTTTAAACGATCTATAGAATTTTCACGAAATTAAGTAAACTGATTTAAGTTAGAGGAATTCAGCCAAATTTCAGAAAATTGAAATTCTCGCATTTTGTACATGGTAGTTAACGGTGATTAAAACCCGTTATAGTTAATAATATTTTAAATAACTGCTTCTTATCAATAATATGCCTGCATTAAATTTTGGCGATGGAACCATATAAATGATAGATAACTATTTCCCATTTTGATTGCTGTTAAATCAAACCTTCGAATGATTCCCTAAAAACAAAAAGATCTCGCAAAATGGTGTATGTTGGCATTTTGGCGATTGAAGTACTACATGTGTATTAAATAATTGATTCTTATATGTTAAAGCAGCGCTACGTTTCTTTTATTAGAAGCTGTTAGAAACAGACATAATTAATACTGTCTAATATATTTTTTGTTTTACGGATTGAAATCTATGTTGATTCCTACTTTAGTTCATTTCTTAGCAAAGTAGGCGAAAATATTCAAATGTAGTGCAACTCTGTTCGTATTATTAATTCCATTCCACAATGAGCCGATGTCACTAGCGTATGCATAGATATTTTATTTTTAAATTCCGCCAAACAGGGTATTGCGAATTGCCTTTAATGTCAAGTTTAATTTGCGATTTGAGCTATTTGACATCGACTGGTGGCGTTAATGACGCCAATATGGCAGTTCTAGCAAAGTAAACATAAATAGCTCATTTCATGTTCTTTTTTTAACATTGCTATAGTTTCCGTAGCAACGGAATCCATTGTTGCCACTTAAGTTGTTAAATTTAACAATTCCCCCCCGAACACACCCACCCCCCCTCTGCCCACCCCCCCCCCCTCGAAATAATAAAAAAAAAAAAAAAAAAAAAGAAAAAAAAAAAAAAAAAAAAATAAAAAAAAAAAAAAATAAAAAAAAAGCAAAAAAAAAGGCGAGGGATAAAAAAAAGAAAAAAATTGTGTTGTACGGGTCCTGCGCTATACTCCACCTGGAGTGCGGACTGCGCGGAATAATCGCGGCAAAACTTATTTGCACTCCGTAGAAATGCAATGATGTTTGGTGTTGCCATTCAAAAGTTATGTTAATTACAGGAGCTGAAAAGTCATAATATCAGAACATGTGTCTCATTTTACTGTGCTGTACGAGTCCCTTTAACGTGTTACACGAAAACGATCACATTTTTTTCGCCGTGTTCTACGAATTCGTGTAATTCGTGTTTTAGTGAGACCAACGTCAGTTTTATGTAACAAGTGTGATACTGCATTAAGAGTTTAGTAAGGGTGATAAACTGTATCGCAGAAGTTACGTCACAAATGTTTTCATTTGAAATGTGACTTGATTTTCACGAAAACTGTGTGCAATTTTGACTTCTAACGAACGTGGTGCGACTATTATTTTATGTAATGTTTTGTTATTTTAGGTGAAATTCAATAAATCCATTTGCAAAATAACTGCGCTAATGTATTTCCCACACTTTAGGAAATGCAAGATAAAATAAAATAGTTGTCAACATCATGTAATTTATTTATATGGTATTTATTAAATGCTATAATTAAGCCTAAAAAACAAAATTATATGATGTAGAAATCAGGCATTTTTCGAAAGAGAGAAGTTTCAGCTGGATACCGTAAAGATCTTCTTTTTTCATCGCCAGTGACACTGACGAAGTTTTTGTGTCATCAGGTTGCAATCATCTCAGATTTGCACTCATGACGTCAACTTTTAGTCACGATTCAAGTATTTTTTACGCGTTTTGAGATTCCGCATTACTGGGTTTAATTCGAATTATATGTTTAAGGAAAATATTCGTTTCCCACCGTGCGGAGAACGGGTAAGCAGCTAGTTTACATATTAAATTTTGCATTTCCATCAT
Source organism: Cheiracanthium punctorium (assembly GCA_038373885.1). Classification (NCBI taxonomy): domain Eukaryota; kingdom Metazoa; phylum Arthropoda; class Arachnida; order Araneae; family Cheiracanthiidae; genus Cheiracanthium; species Cheiracanthium punctorium. The sequence goes on from JAWZYV010011209.1 coordinate 283,436, forward strand.
CTTAACAATACTTTATGCTTAATACATTTAAAAAAACATACATTTTATTGTTTTTATTATCACTTCTTATTTTTATGACGCATTTAAATTATCTTTACCACAAAATTTTCCCTCCGTTATTCACAAAACGCATTTTAACAAAAATTAAATTTAGTATCGCATGGTATTATTCCAACTCAGGTAGGTGCATTCAAACTTTGGCTGTGCGAGCTTACTTTGGACGTCAAGGTACGAGATGCATGCATACATGCTCGCGCAAGGTGCGAAGTTTAAATAAACTGTAAATAAAAATAAAGGTATTTGTTTGTGTTTTTAAATTATGTGGCGTTATAATTTGGACCAGTGTTCGTGATTCACGTTTTCCAAAGTGCACGGTGCTCTGAACGCCTTTTTATTCGAGCCTATGGACCTTGCCCGTTTTGCTTCAGAGCTGATGCACCCTGCCCTTTCAAGAATGAAAAAAATAAGTATATTATATCTTTTCCAGTGGGATATCAGGAAAAGTGCCTCTTTTCTCAACAGAGAGTGCTGTTTTTAATATATAAATCCGCCCTACCCCTTTTGAAAAGAAATATGGACGCTCATTTTGACATTTAATAAAATTGCACGTTTTAAAAACTGCAACTGGATTTTTTTTCCCAGAAAGTGAATAAATGTAGTATTTGTACTGAATTAAATTTATTTGAAATTTTTTAAATCCTCCTAGGGACTCAAGGGTAATTTTTTGGAACCCAATTTGGGGTATAGAACGGTATTTTGAATATAACTGCTCTAACTTAATTCTTACGGAACAGATACTCTTATGTCTAAAATTGGAATATTCTTTGTTTAATCAGATTTTCAAATATAATGTTGACGTAAACTTAATTTAAACGCGATTCCTTCTATCCCTATTTCTAAAACAATCAAGATATTACTGATATGCTTTATTTGAATCGGTTGAACTTTTAACGGTACTGGTGCATGTTATATATATTTTTATTACTCTTGTTTTTTATGTACAGGAATATTATTTTATCCCCCCCCCAAAAAAAAAAAATTACAAAGTTAGGCCGTGATAGCCCAGTGGTTAAGGCGTTGGGCTGCTAGCCGGAAGGCTATGAGTTCGATTCCGACATACCATACTAAATCTCTGGTATTGCATACTAAATCTCTGGTTCCGAAAGATCTTTCGGCTATCGCTAAGAAGTGCCAGTATTCAGAAGTTCCCTTTCCTGCTTATAAGGATCCACATTTTAGCAGGAAACTCCAGAAAACATTCGGTGACGTGATTAGTCTTCTCCTGGCGAACAAATATTGCATACTGTTGCAGAAAACTTTGCTTAGTTTTCGGGGTCGTCGTTCTAAAATCCAGTAGGCGTAGAAAGTTGTAGTAAAAAGTCCACTTGTCAGAATGGAACACAAATTTTATTGTTTCTAGAACTTCGTCGAACACTCAGCTGTACAAAATTCACAGGCACTAACGGGCAGTACCTTGCTTATAACAGTCCGCTCAATACAGAAGCTTTCACAGATGCTGGATTTCTCACAAAAACTAAAACACTTCCAGAGGCAAACATTCGGTGGAAACTTAAGAGGGAAATCATAAACAGTCCCTCAGGAGTCAACAATGAAAATTTCCCTCACATCTCTCTAAAGCAAGCTTCTAAAAACATAATTTTATCCCAGTAGGCGGGCACTGGCCATTAGCCTTTTTGCCACTACTAAGGCCCGAACCACTGGTCATTTAATTATGAGAGCCCCCAATGGGTCGCTAGAATTACCCCCTATGAAGGGACGGACACTTTAACAACAAAGCCCAAGCAGGGAATCGAACCCAGACCCCAGGCGTAGTAGAATGATTCTTAAGTCACTACACCACCTGGACGGCTAGCTTCTAAAAACAAGCAAAATACCGCTTCGTATAGCACAATTCATAGAGTAATGCAGCGAACTCAGCGTACATTCGACGGCAACAGAACTGTTCGGTCTCTCCTGCCTGCTATTTATAGATTTCGCAGAAGCTAGAAGAAATTTCTTGCGTGAATTTTGATTACGTCGTAGGAATACAATTGAATCACTAACCTATTGCTTAATATAAATGCAGGAAAACAAACTTTACAGGCCTCATTGGAAAAATCGCCAAGTTTGGCATCTTTTTGGTGAAATGTCGCCAAATTTGGCGAAAAAGTAAGTCCTTAAAAATGAGACCAGCTAACCCCTATCACCAATATTTCTCGAAACTTCTGGGAAACCCTATGTTAACCAATGGGGAGACCCAAAACTGCAAACCTCGCGTTCTAGTTAACCGATTTCGATGCAATAAAATGCAAAATTTAATTATGTGACGCGTAGAATAGAATACGAATTTTAGACTATTTTTAACCTCTGGAAGGCAGAAGAAACCGAAAATTCGTAACAATGCTAAAGTAAGTCTCAAAATTTCTCGAAATTTTAATTTATTAAATAAAGCGTATTATTTATTTTGAAAGTTTGAATTATTTTACTTTTATTCATTTATGTATTTGTGTTACTAAATGCACATATGGAAGTCGTGTGTGAAACACGCTATTCGGTCAATCTCGAATCCGTTTGCAACCATTCACTTTTTGGTACAATTTTCAGTATCATTTTCGTATCATCGCGGACTCATTTGCTGGCGTTCAATCACGATCTTGGTGGTCCATTGGCATAGCTATGACCATGAAAATATAGTAAATTTTACTAATTTCTACTCGTTGATCCATCTTGCTGTCATTCTGCATGACTCAACCAATCCTTGATGTCATTTGTATGAAGACAGTACGGTTAAATCATTCGAGTTCAAAGTATAAAAATAAAAAAGAGTGCAGATAATTTTGATAATGGTAAAAATAAATTTTGATAAAATATCGGAGGGGGAGGCTGAGTATATTTAATGAAAATGAAATCCCAAATACTCTTTAAAGCTTTATAGCTGAAAAGTAATAACTCCAACTAAAATTAAATTCAGTGTTCGCCCGAAATTTTCTTTAAAATCTTTAATGTTAAAAAAAAAAAGGCTTTTATGGTGTTTCAAAATGTTGGGTCATTTTACGACACCTTTATACAATTTTTTTTAATCTTTAAATTTTTGAACAGTTTTTTTATGAATTTTTTTTTACATTTTAATGCTTTAAAAAAGTTTTTAAATGGCATTTTAAAATGTTGGGTCATTTTAAGGCACCCTTTATATAAAAGTTAAAAAACTATGAGTCAGTATTGATAAATCTTTCAAATATCTCTTTAGCGAATTCCCTTTATAATGAATCCCGGTTATAAAAACTAAATCTTGTGTCTGTGATTTCTAATGCTGTATCATGCATGCTTTACAAGTTACAACAAACCTCCACAAATACAATAAATCTGAATTTAAAAAAAATCTCTCAATAAAGAACAGAATATTATATCTCCTATATAACTAGAGTTGTTTTTATTGGAAAGTTTGGCTGAAAAAAATATTTTGTATACAAAAACATTCGTAATGTAATTTTAGCCCAATCAAAAGATCTATGATAGTAGAACTTAAAAAAGAAGAACAGAAAGAAACAAAATAACATAAAAAAGTAAATCAAATGTTTGCATTTTAATTTAGAATTGTTTTTTAGTGTTGGTTATAACTATTTACGGAAAACCTATGAGATAAATATTTCAAGGAATACATAAAAATTCGAACACTAAAGGTTTGTTCAGACAATGTGTTTCATTAGGGCACGGATCAATTCTAAAACTCATTAGTATCTGAATACATCTTAATCTATTTTTGTGCAATATATTTTGGTAAAACTTTGTATTTTATATTTCATTTGACATTTTTTCTTTCTACATGCACATTAAAGTTATTTCATTATCTTTTCCCTATCATCCATGCTAAAAAATCAACGTATACGTATCACTTCACTGTATCGAAAAATCAATGCATGTGTTTTCAAAATGATAGTTTACACGATTTTACGCTTTCAGACCTGATTAAATGTGATATTTCCCTGGAAGAGACAATACATATATAGGTACATTTTTATCATAACAGGGATTAAATTTGTAACAAAATAAATGAAATAAAAAATCCTGATTATCAAATTCCCGTAAAATGTATTCAGCCGTTTTCAACTTAAAACCATTACTATTCACTTGAAATAAGTCTTTCAAAATTTCTGTCCTCAGTTGCGAATGCCGTCTTTAAGGGTTAGAATAATAGTTTATTTTTAGAAAAATTACTTAAAAGTGTAAACTTTTATTTCTATAGAGAAAGATTTTTAAAATAAGGTTCTTAACATTTAAATAAAGATTATTTGTTCATTATTTGAAAATTGAATGCATTGAACGCGTCATTTAAAAGGATTGGTACAGTTATAAAAATTTATTCACAAATTATGTTTTGTAAATTTATGTTTGAGCGTCAATAAAATTTGAATGTAAACTGCTTGTTAGCTGACATGTTTTATAAGTTATTAAATTAATCTCGAAATTAAATTCAGAAAAAAAATATTTACTGTACTGAGCGAAAGAGGTCGACCAAATCACAGGCTTAGGAAAAGCCCAGTAAAAAGGAAGCTTTATGTGTGTAAAATATAATGCATAGTTTTAAAATTATAACGATACATAAATAAAAACATAAAACCCTGAAAGAAACGTGTTTATGTGACAGAATATCGAGAGTTATTTTTTAAGGGAGAAAAACAGGACGTATTTTTCTTCATAGAAATCTCGGCATGGATAGACCCCCCTGAATACTAGACTCAACTAGGATTTTCGGTAAAATTCTACGGACTGTGATATTTAAATCATAAAGAAAGCTCAAGAAAAACATTTCTTTAATTTTCTGAATGCAGCTCGGGCGTAAAAATTCCATTCATAGACCTTAATTTCTTATAGCAATACACCTCAGTTAAAATACGTTCACCGAAATTATTTTTCAACTATAAGGCTTTAAAGTAGAATTTGGAATTTAACTTTTTTTCTTAAATGTCGTCAGATTATCACATTTCAGGGATCGTACAGAAATTGCGAAAGAAAAATAAATTTTTGCACTCGGGCAATAAACCTTTACACTCAAATTCATTTATAGCCCCTAATTACCTATGTTTAAATATATTTCAGAGACTTTTTGTGATGACAGTTTGAAATTTGTACATCACCTCACTAGTGCATGAGACACATTTTACTAATTGGGAATTTTTTTGTGCGGGGGGGTCGTATACAAATTTAAAATCAGTAACTTTTTTAAAAAATTTACGGACGGAATATTTTCTTACTGTAAAATCTTTCTCTACCTTATTTTGAACATTTTTTCAACTGGCATTGTCCACTTATGTCTAATAGATAAGAATTAAAGCTCTTTACTACCATTTTGGGACTCCCTATATACAGCTTTAAAAAAAAAAATACACCAGCTAGACAACTGACAGCCTCTTTTAAAAAGCATCAAATTTGGAATAGAACTGGAACTCTTCCCTTTCCTCGCGAAAAACACCTACAAGGACAATTCCAGGTAAAGGGAACCTCTCTTTCTCCACCAGCTATAGCTTTCCAGAAACAGTCAACTCCGCTTAACGAAACAGCCATTTCGCCAAGAAAAATTATTCTAATAAACGGCATATTCCTTTATCCGGTATCACATTCACCAATTACTATGGTTTGGTACTTTGAAAATTTATTACATTAAGCGGGATATTCTTTTAACCGATATTCCATTAAGCGGTTTCGACTTTCGAGATTTTCTTGAAGGGGGGTAATGCTATTCTTCAAATGAAAATTCAATGATTTTTCAGGGAGGCAGAGAGTAAAAAGTGGTAATTTAAAGGTGTTTCTTTTGAAAAGCAATTTTTGTCACAAGACTTTTTAGAAGCTTTAAAAGCAAACCAATCATGTTAAACATTCGAAAAAATGATTATTGCTTCTTCACCCTCATACTAACAATAAAGCTGGATGTTACGTGCAGCTTTCAGAAAAAAATTCATGAGCTCAAACATTGCCTTCAAAAATCGGTACAAAGTTTAAGGAAATAGTGCAAAATTCCTGAGAATTGAATTTTTTGCCGGGGAAACACCTTTAAATTACCACTTTTTGCTCTCTGCCTCCCTGAAAAATCCTTTTTAGCATTTTTTCCTGAGTGTTTCGTAACGCCTATAGCTTACTTGTTTGTAACAGTTCACAGTACAACTTTTAAAGAGACATACTAAATTTTTCTGAGTCTAGCGAAATTAAATTTTTTAAAAAGCTTTTCAAAAGTTGCATGATTTCAAAAAAAATAAAACAGCCTTACTGGTGGAAAAGTTAACTTTGACATAGAAATTGCCATAGAGATAAAAATATAAGGAGATGGCATTAGCTATATTTAGCATTGGATGAAATGAAAAAACTGTGTTGGTCTAAGTATGGCGGAACATTTTGTTGGTTTATTTTTTTAACTAGGGGGCCATAGCCCCTAGACTCGCTACACTCGCTTTTCGTATGAGGCATTCAGCCCTTAATAAGGCTTATTCGTAAATAGAGGCATAATTTCAACAAACAAAACCCAAAAGTTTCATCAGATAGAATGTTACCGAGCTACACATTGCTTGGTTCTTGCATGTTCCTTGGAACATAAAAATTTAAACTTCGCACTATTTTTATTTACGTGAAACCCATGGAACACCTTGCGTATAAGCCAAGTATGGCGATTTTTCTTAATTTGGTGACTTGCGTATATGTATAGTTAGTAATTAGCTTTAAGAAAACAGTACTTCATATGTTTCCTTGGATAAAAACTACGAACAGATAGGATAGCTTGCCAGTAATGGATCAGTAATGGATAGCTTGCCAGTAATGGATCAGATAGAATGTTACTGAGCTACACATTGCTTGGTTCTTGCAGGTTCATTGGTACATAAAAATTTAAACTTCACACTACAGTAGACCCCCTACCCCTCATAACACGGAAGATATTTTGTTATGGGAATCCGTGTTGTACGGGTCCTGCGCTATACTCCACCTGGAATGCGGACTCCGCTTATAATGGCTGGAAAAATTATTTGCACTCAGAAACACAATGATATTTAGTGTTGCCATTCAAAAGTTATATTAATTAGGAGCTAAAACATAATAAAATCAAAACATCTGTTTCAGCCGTATTTTTAATCATGTAAATCCTATTGGACACCTTGCGAATTTGCCACCCATGGCGATTTTTCATTATTTGGCGACTTGCGTACGTGTAATGTTAATAAAAGCTACGGAACAAATAGGATAGCTTGCCACCCATGGCGACTTTTCATTATTCGGCGATTTACACATGCTCACAACCTATAATGACTGCTCATGTAAGGTTCCCGGAAAACTGTTATCCATATTTTCATGTACGTGATCCTTTGCAGATTAGCGTATTTAGCACCCCGAATTACATCATCTCGCTACGCTGGTAAATATCCAAAGTGTACTATAGCTGCTATAATGGCATAGTTAACGCCACCGAATATTTCTACTGGTAGCAAATACTCCAGCTGGACCGAACCGGCTTTAAAATAATCTGCATTTTAATTATTTTTCATCTTCAAGATACTGGATTGTGACATTTTGGAACTCGCGGTTTAGATTCACCCTGCTTGGAAAGATACCATTTTGCCAGATCGTACCTAATGCCAAGATGGAGCTTTTAAAATCAGTTACAATTAGTTATTCTGTTTTGGAAAAACGAATAATCGCTCATTCTAAACTCCTGTTGTCTAAACAAAACTCTAAGGACTATTTGAAAATTGTCAACTTTGTGTAACGCACTTTGAGTTATTTATTTCATATACTTTTTAATTTCGCGTAAAAGGGGTGTAAATGTATTTCATGTTTGTCAATTTCAAGCGGTTCTACATACTTGGAATTGCTTTGTTGCAAAGGAATGAATGATTTGATGCCAAACCTGGCAACCATTCTGTTTATTTTTTCAGTTTTTTATTAATATCTTCTAAAATAATTCGATTTTCGAAATTTAAGTCAGCTTATCAGGTTCCTCGTAATTTTTCGAATTAGTGGACACCTTAGTCGAAACTCATATCCTCACGGTTTAGGAGGAGATAGCCGAACAAGCTCTTGACAGCGGCGGCATCAGCGGCCGTTACTTTTTTTTTTTTTTTTTTTTTTTTTAAGAATAGAGAGGTAACAGTGAAAGATGCACGATTTTGCGGATCAAAAAGTAGAGATGCACAATTACATGTTACAGTAGTTCTAAATACAAAATCTCAGCATTCTGCAGTTAAAAGTTTTACACTCTTGTCAAATACGTATTTATCCTTGGCGCCCACTTTGGCGCCATGACTTCTTTAAAATTGGAACTGTCGCCCTAGAATAACACAGTCCTATTGCAACGTGGGTCTAAGCAATTGGGCGGATCGGTTACAGTTTCGGCTTCACTGTCAGACAGCTAATGCCGTCTCCTTGTATTCATATCTGTATGGAAATTACTGACCAGTAAAGTCTTTATGAGAGTGGGGTTCTCTAAATAGAGGTGGTCCTACTAAAAGGTTTCAATGTATGTATATTCTCAAAATTAATTTTTCCTATTAACCCTTTGAGGCGCAACCCTTTCCCAATGCTGAAAAAAGGGCAGCCTTGCCATCACTCGACTTAACTACCAGCAAGGGCGGACGATCGAAACGTTCACCGAGTGCCACAGATCTAGAGGCCCTTTTTGACGACAGCCGGCTTTGCGGCACAGCCGCATATATATATATATAAAAGCACGGATGGATTATCAGATTTTTAAAGAAAAGCAGATTGATTTCTATATTTTTTTACATAACTATGAAAAATTTCAAGCAGATCGTTCAAACGGTGTAAATGTTATTGCGCTTTTTGGATTTAACTTTTTAATCTTTTTGGATTATTGGTGATAAAAGTTTTATGTTAGAGTGGTCCCCCGGAATTGTCACAGAATCAATGAATCGGTGAATCTGTGAGTCGAGGATCATTGTAACTACGTAGTAGGATGCTATGACGTTAAAGGAAAGAAAAAACTTTTTTTTTTCTTTCAATAGGACCTTTATGGAGGAACGTATTCCTACTCAAGAAAAAAAAGCGTCCTCCAAGAAAATAAAAAGTTGGGGACATATAACTTCAAATGGAAAACAAGGGGGTGGGCGTAACCCCTTTGCCACCAGCATTGGCTGGAATTTTAAACTCGGCACAAACTATTCCCCCAACATCAAGTATCCCCGAACAAGCCCCGAAACAAGTGACCGCACTTCTCGCCCTCGAAATCCCGCCAAAAACGGTCGCCAAAAGCCATCGATTTCATTTTCAGGCTCCAACCAAGATGGCGGTGATCGATTCATTGAACATCAGTGACACCTGGCGTCACTTTCTAGCGGCAATCAACTGCATCGGCCCCCGACGATGCTCCGAAATGTAAGGAACCCGGATTCTCACGTGACGTCATCAAAACCAGGGTCCCGGAATTCAGCGGGGGCGGAGGAGCTTTTCCCGATCCAGAATTTTCAAGGACATGTTCCGCCTTTCGGAGAAAAATCGATATTCTAGCACCTACAAACAAAGCTCATTACTTAGAGAGTTTCCGATTAATTATATTTTTCTGGATGTAAGTAAAAATTACTAGTATCTGTTCCAAGAAATCCCCAGGAATAAGTGATTTCTTAGACACTTTCATATAGCCCTTTCTTTAAGTTGCCTAAGTTAGTAAAATTAAAATTTTAATTTTATAAAAAATTATTGTTTAGTCTTATAAATAAAGTTCTGTGTTTTCATAGCGTTCATACGAAAACTTAAACTTTTAACAATTTTTTGTAAATTCAAGCTTATAATTAAAGATCATCAAGATTACTTCTTGTTCATGGGAAGATTTTAACGGAAAATATTAAATTTCTCGTTCATTGTAAGAAATTAATGGAAAATAAAAACTAATTACAGTAGTATTCTCTTTTCTAATCAAAATTTAAGTTTAAAAGACTCCGAAATTTTTTTAGTGTTAGATGTGTACGAGTGTTGGCTTTAATTTTTGTGCGTTGTAAGAAACTTTTATTAAAATTAAAATGGCGTCTAAAAAATATTTTTAGCGTTTGCAAGCCTTCATGATTTCAACTAAATATAACGTTAACGACTAACAACGTTATGATATTTGTACAGAATGTCCCAAAAACACAGACTTTTTTTCTTAACTATTATTCATAGACACATACAATGCATTACAAGTTGCTTTAAGAAAGGTACAGAATTTTATGCTATCAATTCAAAACTTTTCAGGAGACTAAATCATTTAATAAAGTAAATACATTTAAATTTTCATACTGCGCCCATAACGGAAAAAATTGCAATTAGTAAACTGTGCATTAAACGTTAATGATGTGGTCTACAAAAGATCAATCTTTCATCATAACACGGCTCATTTCTTAAGAAGATACGTTTAACAAAAATTGTTAAGCGAACGTATTATTAGCTACGCTATGATTCTTTTCTTTCTTAATTGGTGTCAGTCCCAGAAATGCGATCTTCCGGTGTGATTTTTTCTCGTCATGAGCCATAGAAAAATGGTTTAAGTCAACACATATTTATGTTCATATGCCTCTGAGCCCTTTTTATGAAAGACTGAAATTTTGTCCATCACTTAATCAGTTTATGAGGCACATTTCAACTAAGGATTTTTCTGTGCAGGGGCAGTATAAAAACTTTAATTTTCTATCTATTTTGATTTTATCTCTTGAAAATTTTAACCGATACCATAAAATCCTCTACCTTTTCTTACCTAACTTTGCAATTAATTGTATACGTATATGATCAATATTTAAGGAATAAAAAGCTTATGTCAGCGTTTTTGGGACACAATGTATATACAGGTGTCCCAGAACTTCGTGTACAAACTTGGAGGGAAGGTAGACAACATCGTTAGGAACCATAATTACATAGGAAAGTATGGGTGGAATTTGATAGGTGACGCTGTACGCAAGCTCTCAATGTCGTCACGTGTGGCTTCCTCATTCTTAAATCTGTCCCACCATGGCCGAGTGTATAAAGCACTGCACATGGTCCCGAGTTCAAGCCTGTCGCGCTTCAGTTGATCTAAACGATGTAGACTTTGGGGCTTTTTTCTCCAGATGTAATGTGAATACACGTTAGAGCCACTTAAAAAGTCCTCCGCCCAAGGTACCCCTCGCCCTTGGCAGATGGGGCTTGTGTAGGCTTGCCATAAAACAAAACAAAACAAACATATCTGAAAACTTTTATGGGGGTTTTCGGAAGATTATCGATCACAGCTCTTTCAAACAGTTTTATTTTACACTAGCTGAAGTACCCGTCCTTGACGGGTTAGTGAATGCAAATTTCCAAAAAGCAAGAACTTTCGTCAGCATCGTAGGAGTACACAGAATGGATGCTGTAGTATGTTGCCAAAGTAAAGAAAGCGAAGTTATAATTTTTATGTATTGTTAAAATATTACAGGTTAGAGAGTCACTAAGTAATATCATTTCATTCGCTTTAGCCGTAATTATGGGATGCGCGAACGAATATTTACGCATATAGAAATAATTTTCGCAAAATCTCAAAATCTAATCAACATTTTTGAAAAATTTTGAATGCTAGAATTTAAGTTGAGTGACAACCTATCATGTCACCCAATTTCGTTTCATTCCCTGCAGTCTTTATTTCGTGATGCTGGAACAAAATTTCAGCATTTTAAAATGATTTTCGCAAAATCTCAAAATGTAATCAAAATATTTTAAAATTTCAACGCCTATAAATTAAGATTAGCAACTACCTATCCTATCACTAAATTTCGTATCATTCGTATTAGTCGTTATTACGTGATGTTTGAAGAAATATAAGCGTATTTTGAGAGAATTTTCACAAAATCTCAAAATCTAATAAAAATGTTTAAAAAATTGGACACCTATAGTTTATGTTGAGCAACCATCTATCATGTGACCAAATTTCATATCATTCGCTTTAGTCATTATTACGTAATGCAAGAACAAAGATTCACTCAGTTTTAAACGATTTTCGCAAAATCTCGAAATCGGATCATTTTTTTTTAATTAGATGCTTATAGTGTAAGGTGAGTGACAACCTATCATTTCACCAAATATCATTTTTTCACCTTTGCAGTTATTACGTGATGTGCGAACACAAATTTACGCAGTTTGAAACGATTTTCGCAAAATCTCAAAATCCAATCAAGATTTTTTAAAAATTCGACGGCTATGTTTTAAGTTGAGTGACCACCTATCATGACACCCAATTTCATATCATTCCCTTTAGTCGTTTTTACGTGATGCTTGACCACAAATTTACGCAGTTTGAAAGGATTTTCGCAAAATCTCAAAATCCAATCAAGATTTTTGAAGTAAAACTTCTTTAGGCGCAACTAGGGGGTAACTCAGATTTTTTTTCTGACGGAAGTAATGCTCAGTAATGGAAATGACGTATATTTTTCCCCTTTGCTTCTTCATTCCGCCATGACTGCAAAAACATTGCAATGTCAAGGACAAAAAGCCTGATAATTTCTACACCGTTTGTACGATCCCCTTGAAAATTTCCATAATCATGTATAAAAATATCAAAAACAATCTGCGCTACTTTAAAAATCTGAAAATCCACCCGTTCCCTCATTTTTAAGCGATTTTTCGCTATTTTTAGCAACATTTCATATCCGAGAGTCAAAAAAGTTAATCATTTGCGTGACAAAATTAGCTATTGCAAGTGATTTTTACTTCATATTGACGTCACACTTAACAAGCTTTTTCCAGATTTATAAGTTTAATTATTTGCGGAACAGCTCTCGGGCGTTCGTTCCTGAGAACGTCGACTGTGCTCCCTGCGCGTCGACATTACTCCCTACCTGTTTTGAAGCAAGATCTTGTCTGATGACCCTGTTCAGTGGATAAGTGGACCGGCTCTTGTCAGAGCCACTGTGTGAAGTCTTTCGCTGAACAGGCGGTGATCCTGCTGACTGTATCTCCCTGTTGTTACAGGCGGCGACCCAACCCGGGGCCGTTGTTATTAGCAACCGGGCCTGCTTCTTCGTTGCCACCGGAAGAAATGAGTGAAACATTGAGGCCTAATATTTACATTTGCGCTGTTCGATTGTATGCGATTTGGGATTATAAACGTTAATTTATTTTATAATTAAAAAACAATTTTGTTATAGTTTTGTCATAATGATTTAATGACAAGGTGTTTTAGATGTAGGTAATAATTTTTTGAAGATTGCGCTTTTTTTTATGGAAATAAATCAACGAATTCAATCATAGAATTCGAACTTTAAGTTCTGAATGTAAAGGTAAGTGTACACTTGTATTTAGAAATTCTACAAATTTATAGGATATAAAGCATGTTTTGTGAATTAATATTCATGTGTTATTTATAAATCATTTTAATCTGAAATCGTTTAACTTGGGTAGTTTATTATTCTAGTAAATAAGCGTGCGTTGTAATACTAGTTAGACATTCTTATCTGTTTAAATCTTTCAGTTGAAAATGCCATTTATCATTTATTATAAATGCAATTAAATGTGTGATATTGGTTTCAGTGCAGAAGTACTGTAAAATATGTTATTAATTTTTGCACATGTTTATATAGAAACTTAAATTGAAGTTAATATTTTGTATAAGCGTTCATCATACTCAAATTCAAAGTTCCATTTAGATAATGGCTATAATAAAAAGTAATTAATTCACTCTTTCGTTTGTTTTTAGTTTACTACATTGTTTAGCGCAACTTGTGAAAAGGGATCTTGAAAATTTTCAAGTCCTAGAGCTGTTAGTTTATCTTAATTTGTATTCAAAGTCCGTGGAGCAGGTTTTTTTTTTTTTTTTTTAAAAGCTATAACCCTAATATACAGCAATGCAGGGACGAAAACATTTGTTTTCAATCGCCAGTTAATAATAACTTTAAAAAAAAAAGGTGTTGGAAAATTAGTGGTATTTCCTAGTATGGTTTTCTAAAATTTATAATTTTTCTTTGGAGAAGAAAAAGTATATGAAACTAACACTGAAAATTATAAATCATTTTCATTTCGAATGGTAAAATTTTCGATAAATAAACTCATTTGAACTAACCAAAATAAAAACAGTTAACAAACGTGTTTTATCATACACTGTTACGTTATTCTTAATCCTTTTGATATATTTTATCTGCCCTTTAAGTTCGTACTACTATTTATGGGACACCCTTTATTTTGTAATTCATTCTAAATGTTTCTCGTTAAATTAATTTACATTATTTTTCATGTAAATACTAAGGACTTGCAGTGCACAGGTTGTACTTATAATTATAGCAAACATTCTTCTGATACCTACGCCTTACAAAAGATTAAAAATTAAATAGTATAGCAGTACTTAAATTTTGTATACGTGAATTGTAAATATCAAATATTTTAAATTCTATTTCAGCTCCTCGTCATATATTTTGTTAATATATTAACCGAACAATATTTAATAAATGAAAATTTAATAACTACTAGTTAAACTTATTTTAAAAGTAATAATGGTTGTAACTGCTTTGAAAATGTGAAACTTAAACATTCAGTATAAAGAAATGCATAAAAATGTATGTATCATTTGTGTATTCGTTTACTTTAATGTATACTAAAAGTCAGCTTAATTTTTTCATGTATATTAAAATTCAAGCTAAAATAATGAATCATGAGAGTGAGCACTACTTTGTTTTTCCTTCAAATTACATGCATCTATTTACTTTAATGTCCGCGTGTATCGTGTACGTATCGTACCGCGTGTAAAGAAACTGTTAATGAGTTCGTACTTGAATTAGTAACACAATCACTACTTAAAACTCCATTTAATAACGTTTCAAAGCATCGGAAAGCTTAAAAATTGCTTGATGTATACGGGAAGACGTGAGCATCCGCAGGCCTCTTTGGATGACTCATCGAAATACACGCGCAGGCCCGTTACTAATAGCGAAGGCCCCGCCCAACCCGTCACCTCCGATAAACAAGGTCTACGCACCGAATACAGAAAGTGGCACTATGGTGCATTCCGTTGCTTTACTCACATGTTTTTAATGGCATTAATACAATATTTAATGGAATGATGAGTAAAAACTTGACATGATTGGTTGCCATGATACATAAATATTGTTTGTCTGTACTTAAATAATAGGTAATCTTTTAATATTGCTCATGTGTTGAGTTATTTATAATAATAAGCCAAATGTAAATTTTTAAACAGAATAATACTTCGAGCAAAAACTGAAGAGGAAAACAAAGATTTAAGAACACTGCCATAGAAAAACGCAATAATAGACCCTACGTGCATTCAATACCAACCGACAGAAGAAAACACCAGTTTAGGAAAACAGTTAAAGAAAATACTACAACAAAGACATTCTCTCGGTTCAAACCCTACGGGAAAACATTTTAAGAAAACAGTGAAAGAATAATAGGACACTTCCTGGATGCTAACCCGATATTCAGACGGAACAACGGTTTAAGAACACGGGTATGTAACACCACAAAGAAACAAACACTGGCTGCAAAGGGTTAAGATCAAAATAAAAGAATAACAAATGCACACTCCGTGGATTCTAACCCAACCTCAAGACGGAGCAACGGTTTAACACGGGGATGGAACACCACAAAGAAACGGACCCTGGCTGCAATCATTCCCAAACAATAGATAGAACCTGCAGTTTAAAAACACGGATACAGATAAATAATTCGAAACCTACCAGCAGACGAAATCAACGCTTAAGAATACTGTGATAGAAAAACACTAAAAAAAATTACACTACCTGCATTCGAACCTAACAATCACAGGAAAACATCAGTTAAAGAACAGGGTTAAAGTATAATACTAGAAACTAGACTATGGACATTCCTCCCATTCAAACCCAAACTCCCGACGGAACAATGGTATAAAAAAACAAAGAATAATATTACAACATGGCACTTCCTGGATTCTAAATAATTATCATGAATTACCGGTGATTCTTACTGGTAATTTTAATGTTAATTTTCGCTACCAAGAATCTCAGCCTCAGTTGATTTTTAAAAAGAAAAATTGGATCTAACTATGAATATTTCTCGACTTCAATCAACAACGCGTTTCGGTACAACGATAGATGCTGTATTTTCAAGAAAGTTAGCAAATTTAGAGAGTAAAATTTATGTTTGACAGTATAGTTAACACAACCCTATAATTTCATACATAAAATATTATGATGACATTCAAGTTCCTATTTCCAATGAGTAATATGAATATAACATTTATATAATCTTTGTAAAGTACATGAATAATAAATATAATTAAATTAT